>JAJOZX010000838.1:220000-745000 GCA_023014485.1 Bathynomus jamesi
GCCTCGTACGCCGAGGCTCTCCGTTCCCGGACCCCGTCCTCACCGGCGGTTCCCAACGCGCCTCCACCCGCCGTGTCCGCTACTCCCAGTCCATCCTCTGCCGCCCAGCGGACTCCTACCGCGGCTCCCCGTACTACCAGCGCGTCCCCACGTGCTCCCTCCGCGAACGCCGATGCTTCGTCGGCAACCCCCCCTGCCCCTTCTACGCCCTCTCCACCGGCGCCTTCGGCCACCCCCATTCCGGATCGTGACCCGCCGTCACCCACGCGGGCCGCACGACGGAGGGATAGGGGCCGCAAGCGCCGCGCCAGTGGTGACACCGAAAGGTTCGACGCCATAAGCCTCGCATCACCTTCCTCTCCTAAACACAAACGCCCCCTTCGCCCTACCGCCCCGGTGTCCTCACCGTCCCCACTGCGCAACCGTTATGCACGCTCCCCCCTGGGGTCCCCGTCGGCCCTCGTGGTGGGGGCTGAGATACACCCCTCTCCGGCCCGGTCGATGGACCCACTGGAGGGGGAACTCGCCCGCCTGGTCGGCGTGGGTGGGACGTGCACGCCCCCGCGTTTGACCCGCCCCATCTCTCTCCTCGACCTGCCAATGCCTCTGGGTGAGGTATTATTTTCCACTCCCCCTCGTAGTCCTGCCTCCCCCGCACCTCCGGTGAAGGGAGGGGCATTCTGGATACCTCTCACATCCCCTTCTCTGCATCGCTCTCCCCCGGACGTCCGGGAGACTCCTCCTCTGGAGGACTTGCCGGCGTCTGGTTCCACATCGCCCCCTCGTCGGGTGACCCTCGCCTTCGCCCTCGTTCGGCGTCCCTCACTGAACTCCGGGCTTTCCTATTCCCTCTTTAATCTCGGGCCGCCCGATCGGCCCACCCACACCATAATCATCCTTTACGCTGACCTTCCTACCCCTCCCTATACCTCGCTCCTGCAGTGGAACATCCGCGGGCTCCTGGTAGGCCTCGAGAGTCTCTCCTCTCTCCTGGCCTCCAGGTGTCCGGCGTGTTTCTGCCTTCAGGAGACGATTCTGGGATCCCGTTCCCTCCCTCGAGTGTCCGGTTACTGCGGCTCCCTTCCCCGCCTCTCGATGGGGCGGGGGGGGGGCGCCGCGGTCTTCGTGCACCGCTCCGTCCCTTTCCGCCCCCTCCCGCTCCGTACAGTCCTGCAAGCTGTGGCCGTGCGCCTTTTCTTGGGGCGCCAGCTCACGGTCTGCTCTCTTTACCTCTCCCCTAACGTACGCCTTCCACCCGATTCTCTCCGTGACCTAATTCTCCAGCTTCCCCGCCCTTTTCTGATTCTCGGGGACTTCAACAGTCGGGACCCGGCCTGGGGGGACGTTTGCTCCACCTTTCTCTCCGGGACCCTTCTCTCCCTTATGGACGAGCTCGAGTTCACCTTTCTGAACGATGGCTCCCCAACCTGCCTTCACTCGGCCCATGACAGTTTCACCTGTATCGACCTTTCCCTGGTTTCCCTCGAAATCGTGACGGAGTTCACCTGGGAGGTCTGCCGGATTCTTCCGGCAGTGACCATTTCCAGTGTGTCTTACCCCGACCCGTCTCCTCCCCCCCACCTCTGTCCGCCCGCGCTGGCTGTTCGCCCGAGCAGACTGGGCCTCATACGCGAGGGGCACGGCGATCTCGCCATCAATTCCTGCCTTTCCCTCCGTCAATGAGGCCCTCGCCTTCCTCGAGAGTAAGATCCTCTCGGCTGCCGCCAGTTGCATCCCCCGTACCTCTGGCTCCCCCAGACCGCGAAGCGTCCCATGGTGGACCCCAGAGTGCTCCCATGCCGTTCAGGAGCGGCGCCGTGCCGGCCGCCGCTTCTACCGGACCCGCCAGCTGGAGCACAAGATAGAATTTCAGCGCCTGAAGGCAGTGGCCCGTCGGGTCCTGAAACTGGCCCGGCGTACCTCCTGGCGGAGTTACGTGTCCGGGATCTCCTCCTCGACTGCCCCCTTGACTGTTTGGCGCAAGGTGCGTAGCTTTGAGGGGACCCGGGTCCCCCCTCGACCCCCGGTGCTTCGGGTCGGGGACGACGAGTTCGTGTCCGATCCGGAGGCCGTCGCGAACGCACTCGCGGCACTTTGCAGCCATCTCCAGTTCCGATTCCCCCCACTCCCGCCGCGACCCACCGGAATTTCCACTCATAGGAATGACCCCTATAATCACCTCTTCCACATGACAGAGCTTCGGGAGGCCCTCCGCCCCCGACGCTCCTCCGCCCCGGCCCGATAATATCCCCTATGACCTTTTACGGCATCTCCACCCCTCTGCTCTCAGCTTTCTACTGGACCTCTATAACCGGATTTGGTGGAGGGTTCATTTCCGGACCGATGGCGTGAGTCCATCGTCGTCCCCATCCCGAAGCCCGATAAAGACCCCTCACTCCCGTCGAACTATCGCCCCATTTCCCTAACATGCTGTGCCTGCAAGGTGATGGAGGCGATGGTCGCCTCGCGGCTGTCCTTTACCTTGGAGGCGAGTGACCAGTACCCTGCTACCCAGGCTGGTTTCCGGCGCTTCCGGTCTACCACCGACCCCCTCCTTCTCCTTAGCCATGACGTGCAGGAGGCTTTCTCCCGGCGTCAATTTGTACTCGCCGTCTTTTTCGACCTCCAGAAGGCCTACGATACTACCCGGCGGAGCGCGGTCTTCGACTGCTTACGCTCCCTGGGTTTCGTAGGCTTTATCCCTTCCTTTATTTATAACTTCTTGTCCGCCCGTTCTTTCCGCGTCCGCATCGGTTCTGCCCTCTCTGACCGCTTTCCGTTGGAGGAGGGTGTCCCTCAGGGTAGTGTCCTTAGCGTCTTGTGTTTCTCACTCGTGATGAACACAGTCGCTACGGTCCTGCCTACATCCGTTCGTAGCTCCCTCTATGCCGATGACCCGGCTATCTATTGCTCTGGCCGCCTCCCGTCTTTGGCTGAACGTCGGCTCCAGCTAGCCATCAATGCGGTGGTTCGCTGGGCGTCCTCGGTTGGCTATGCTTTCTCACCCTCTAAGTCTTCCAGTATGCTTTTCCGTCCTCGGCGCCTCCGTCTGTCGCATACCTTCGCTCTTACCCTTGCCGGCACTCCTCTTCCCCTCGTCCCATCCGTTAGATTCCTGGGTATGACCTCGACGGATTTTTCGGTTGGGTTCCACACCTTAGGCGGTTGCGGCAAACATCTCGCCGCACCCTCTCCCTTTTGGGTCATCTGTCCCACACGACCTGGGGGGCGGACAGGCGTACTCTGCTGCGCCTGTACACCTCCTGGTGCAATCCCGTGTCGACTACGGCTGTGTGGTCTACAGTTCCGCCTCCTCTCCGGCACTCCGTATGCTGGATCCTCTTCTCCACCGTGGCCTTCGCCTGGTCGGGTGCCTTCCGCTCGTCCCCTGTCGCTAGTCTTCAGGTGGACTGTGGACACCCCCCCTGCCCCTTCGCCGGGGCCTTCTCATGGTGAAGTGTTACCTTCGCATCTGCCGCCTCCCGAAGTCTCTACTCTTCTCCGCGATCTCCCAGGCGCTACCCCGGCCTGACACGTGGCATTTCGCTGCCTCTCTGGCCGAGATTTTCTCGTCCCTGGGGATCCCCCCACCCTCTATTCTGCCGTTCTCCTTCGATCTGTCGCCCCCCTGGCGGACCACCCCTATCTGCCGTTGCCAGGCGCTCCGTGGCCTGCGTAAGGAGTCTCTTCCTGCCGTCCTCCGGTCTTCTTTTCTGGCCCATCTTCCCGTCCATTCGGACGACGTTCCCGTCTACACCGACGGCTCGCGCTCCCCTGCAGGTATCGCGGCCGCCGTCTTCTCTCCGTCATTGTCACCTACCTCCCGGGGTATCCCCCTGCCGGTTCAGGCCTCCATCTTTTCCGCGGAGCTCTTTGCCCTTCTGGAAGCCCTCCGTCTGGTATCGGGTTGTTCGCGGTCCTCCTGTACCATTTTTTCGGACTCGCTGAGCGCCCTTCAGGCGCTCGAGCGCTATGATTCCCCGGACCCCCTCGTACGCCTTATTCAACAGGAGTACCATGTCCTGCACACCATTCACCGGATCCGGGTCACCTTCTGCTGGGTTCCCGCCCATGTTGGTGTTTCCGGTAATGAGGCGGCGGACCACTTAGCCCGGTCCGCCGCCTCGCTGCCTCCCCTCCCCCGCCCGCTCCCTTCTCAGACTATGTGCAGGTCTTTCGTTCCTTTTACGATCGCATGTGGCAACAGTCCTGGGACGATGCCACCGGAAATAAACTCTGGTCCATCCGCCCCCGTCTGTCATATTGGGTGTCCTCTTTCCACCGCTCCAGACACAAAGAGGTCGTCCTTGCGCGGCTTCGCATCGGCCATACGCGCCTCACGCACGGCTATCTTATGTTCCGGCAGGAGGCTCCTCGTTGCGCCTCCTGCCAGTCGCCCCTCACCGTCTCTCACATCCTTGTGGAATGCCCCACCCTGTCGTCAGTACGTCGTCGCGCTTTTCCGTTCCTTTCTGATTTCCCCCTCCCCGAACGTTTACGCCTTATGCTCGCTGAGAGCCCTCTCTTCTCGCTTGACCGTCTTTTCCTCTTCCTCTCCCAATCTCGCATCCTATCTGAGCTTTAGGTGGCTTCTCACCTGTAGTCCGCTGTTCTCCCTTTTTAGTGCCTTTTCTCCGTCTCCGTTTCTCTTTCTCGTATTCCGCCTCGCCATGATATCCGGTACCATATAGCGGGAAATGGCGGTAAACGCCCCCAAAAAAAAAAAAAAAAAAAAAAAAAAAATATATATATATATGATACACACAGACCGTGCATGGAACAAGGAACTCTTCTGGGATAATTAAATCCACTATAGTCCGAATAAGTAATGGTAAATGACAAATACCATAGTTTTTCTTTTTCATGATGCTAGCCCGACGTGGGCAACGGGTCACTCGCAAAGAGTCCCACAAATATAGCTTCCCTCCCTTTTTCTTTGATGTATTCAATCTGACGTGAAGACAGGAGTCTTTTGCTTATATTGAGGTTCTAAATGTAGCAGAGCTAGGCTGTTTTAAACCCTAGATCCATGTCCCAAAGCTGGATCCTGTGTGCTTTGCAGATAGCTGGTGAGGGAAGCTATATTTATGGGACCTCTTTGCGAGTGACCCGTTGCCCACGTCGGGCTAGCATCATGAAAAAGAAAAACTATGGTATTTGTCATTTACCATTACTTATTCGGACTATAGTGGATTTAATTATCCCAGAAGAGTTCCTTGTTCCATGCACGGTCTGTGTGTATCATATATATATATATATTTTTTTTTTTTAAGTTCGGGAAGACCGATTCGCCTCTATTTAAAAGGGCATATCTGAGCGGAAAAACAGAAAAAGTGAGAGGAAAGACAGAGGAAAAAGAAAGGGTGGAGGGGACAGTCGAAGTGGAAAAAGACCAAGGACTGCAGGGTCGAGCCCCATCATCCTTGGGTGCTAGGGCCGGGAGGGCGCACGTGAAACCTCCAGGAACAAGCACGTACAAACGAGCACTCAAGAGCACGAGCTTAGAACCCCCTTGCGGGGATATATATATATATATATATATATATATATATACACACATACTGTATAATTTAGAAATACCTTATAAAAGGGCATCGGTTGAGGTAAAGCAAAAATATGAAGAATAAGATAGTTTTATTGCTTAAATTCCAAATTAACAAATATATATTTATTCATTTTGACAAATTGAAGCATCTAGGTTGCATCTAATCAGCCAGTAATTTATAATTTGGCGTGTAAATAACAAAAATTATAATGGAAGGAATGATTTTGAATAATTACGTAAAGTGAAGTCGGGTCTGTAATATTAATCAGAAATGGCCTCGATGCCGACTCCAAACCTTCCCGAGGGCGACTGGGCGACCGAATGCCCACCCCCGTCTTAAGGTGTAACTATGAGTTATAAAGCCAGTTGTAGTTCTGCCTTGTAAAGTTGAAGTGGCTCTGAAAATCTTTGAACCTTGTGGCATGATTGAAACTTTTAAGTTGATTTAAAACTGTCTCGCGTTGTTCGAAAGTCTGAATTTCCTTTGTTTTACACGAATTTGGTTGTAAAAGCTTTATTGTTCGTCTTTGTTCGTAAAAGCTTTGGGAAATTTCTTTGTAAAATTTTAAATTGTAAGTGATGAATACGCGTTTCCCAAGGGAATAATTTTACAGTTTTTGTGTTGAACAAATATCACGCGTTTTCCGAGGAAACGTGAAGTTAGCACATGACCACTTGAAGCCTTTGTGAAAGTTTACTCGATTTAATTGGCGGACTTTTTTCCTGGAAAAATCTGCGCAACTCGCGCAGAACTTTTAAGAGTAAATTTCCAAAAAAAAAATTTTAAGAACGTTGAATTTAGTGCTATTTCTAGAGTTGCACAAATAAAATCTCTCTCTAAATCCTTTTTGAGACTTGAATAATTGCAAACACTTTTTTTAAATTGAAAATTTGTTTTGGAACAATTTATAATCGTACATCCGTGGATTTCTTTTAATTTTGTCCATTTTTAGCGAAGCCAAATAAACTTTATACGAGGGAGTGTGTTGTTTCTGTACTACCTTGCAATAGGCCCCTCTCGTAATCGAGGGTAAATTAACATTGAAAGTGGGCTTCGAGTAAGCCGAGAAAACTGCGCGTATAAAATTGAAAGGCCATCTTGAACAAACGAACCCACGCACTGCGTGCCATTGCTGCGTGTTGTTCTACCCGCAACCAAAAAAAAAGGTCCTAAAACAAGACATCAATTTGAACATTTGTTTTAGTTTTAATCTATTACTTTTGTCAATTTAATTTAAAATAAATTTTCCTACGAAACCGGACTTATGGGACACCCTATATATATATATATATATATTGCTCATATTTCGTGCTATCTGTATAACCAGTACCTTAGAGAAAATTAATATTCCTAATTTCTCCTTTTAACTAATTTTGTTTTAGGTTCGGTTAACCTATCCTAACCTAAAACAAATAACTCTACGCGTAAAAACCAGACCTATACTCATTTTGTCGACAAGATCAAAACATCGACACTAAAAATCTTAACCTAATCTAACCCAATAATTACTTGTCGATAGGTTATCAGGTCGATCAGATGACTTAAAAGCCGTAAAAACCTGGGTACAATATCATCCGCGTTGTTTCAATTTCGACCTTTTGGATTAAAACCCCAACGAGGGTGAAATTTAAAAAAAAAAAAAATTATATAACGCTTTCTGCAATTTTTTTTAATAGAACTCCCATCCCCTACCTTAATGAAAGCGTAAGTGATTAAAAATTTGATAAAAGTAAAAATTGATTAGTCCTCCCGAGTTATTGACTCTTATATTATCACGGACATAAGAAATAACACAAATTCATGCTAAAGGCAGATTTATATATAGGAAATAATAATATTTGCATGCGTGTGCGTTTAAGAAGAAATTTTGTTGGGGGTCCAAATTACGTTTTTGCCTTATCATATTACCTTATCAAGACGGATAAAAAAGACCATCAAAGTGAAAAAGGAGACAGTTACAACGAGTTACGAGGACAAGAGGAAGCCTCAAAGATCTTCCGGTCCACTCTGGGAGGTTCCTGCTTTGAAACAAGTTTATTTTTCTTTCAACTTTTCTAGCAGTAGTAGAAAAGTATAAAGCTCTCTCCCCTCAGGGGTGGCAAAAACCCAGTTTTTTTCCAAAAAACCCAAACCCAACTGGGTTTTTGATGGGTTGAAATTTTTTTTAGTAAGGTTCGATAATTATGTAGTGTCTAATATATCTATTATTTTATTAATTTATTTATCTAATCTACAATATATATTAAAAAGACATCTTTATTTCACAGAAAGTTCAGATATGAGAGAATAATGACGTTAGAATTTTCTCCATTTTAATTTTAGATCTTTCCTTTATTTCTTAACAGCCGATTTCAGCTTTATTTAGACATAACTCAAATTTAAATTTTTAAGATGCCAAAGAGTTATAGAGGTGGAAGATCTAAAGCTAGCGAATGGGACGAGGTGACTTTATTAAGTGATCAGCCTACTAGAGTACTATGCAATTATTGCAAAGAAAGTATCACTCGAAAAATTGAGAGTGAAACATCATCTAGAGCAAGGGTCGGGGAACTTTTTTGGGTATTACCCAAAAATCTATTTGAGTAAAATGAAATTACCCCCAGACTTCAAAGTAAACAAAAACAAGCCAATTGCTCTTAAAATTGTTGCATATGGTATACAAAAAATTTAAATTCAAAAAATGTTTATTAGATCCATTATTATGGAGAAATAAAAAAAAGCCACACATGCTGGCATAAGAATAGCACACAAACAAAATTAGTAAAAAGGATTGAAGAACTGAAGAATTTCATTCAAAATATCTCCACTTCAGGTTTTGGAAAAATGATGCTGTTTCATTTTTGATACATCATCATCAAAATCAGGACGTAAATTCATAATATTCTAAAATTTAGAATAACGCCACATTTATGTAACAAAATAAAATAAAAATATACGAAAAAAATATCAGCACAGTGTCAAGCACTAAAAGCACCTCTTCGTTTCATGATACCATACACACGACTGAGGCTCTGAGGGAAGTGTGTCTCATACCGCACGCATTACCCAAAAAATTTTTAAATTTACCCCTGTTCCCCAACCACTGATCTAGAGAAAGTTAGACCTGCACATACTGGTGGCAGACTTAAAGCTGCTGAATGGGATGAAGTAGAAATGTTGAGTGACCAACCAAATAGAGTTCGGTGTAAACACTGCAGATGTGTATTTTCGAAAAAAATAGAACGAGTGAAACATCATTTAGATTGATGCAATAAAAAATGGGTACAGGCTCGTGATGATGAAGCGGATGAGCTTACAAATACAGCTACATCAGCAACTCTTCCTCTTACACATAGACACGGCAGTTTTGAGACTAGACCCTCTTCAAGCAAATTATATGAAAGCCTGGTTCATGATGACACTACAATTCATAGTACAGGGTGTCCCGTAAGTCTGGACCCATAGGGAAAAATAATAAAATTACAAAATAGTCCAAAAATTTATTTATAATATATTTTTTTATTATTTTTTTATTATTTTTTATTATTTTTTATTATGATCTTACTCCGCTGGAGTTTTATTTGTGGGGCCACTTGAAAGCCAAAGTGTACGAGGTCAAACTTCAGAACATTTTCCACCTTAAAGCACGCATTGTGGAGGCGTGTCAAGAAATTTCTGCGACTGTGATTCAGAAAGTGCTGTCGCAGTGGAGATTGCGTCTTCAACTATGTGTGCGACACAACGGCGGACACTTTGAACAGATTATGTAATAAATTTTTGGACTATTTTGTAATTTTATTATTTTTCCCTATGGGTCCAGACTTACGGGACACCCTGTAGTGAGACTTCATTCACTTCAACCGCTTCTGAATCTTCCATACCATTTTTTCATTCTACTCCAGCCAAGAAAACGCAAGGTCAGATAATGCCATATGTGGTTAGAACAACTGTAGATCGAAAAGAACAACTAGATTTGCAAATGGCCAGATTTTTCTTTTCAACAAATATTCCATTTGTAGTTGTAGAGAATAAAGAATTTATTAAATGGGTCCAAAATTTAAGACCAGGCTATTGTCCTCCAAGCAGAAAAAAATTATCTGATGACTCGCTAATCAAAGTGAATAATGAAGTAGGTACCGGATTCAGTGAAAAAAGACTTAGTCAATTCTACTGTAACTTTAATTCAAGATGGTTGGAGCAATGTGTCAAATGATCCAATAATTGCCCATAGTGTTCAAGTGTTCACAGTGGATGCAAATCCTTTATAATAACTTAAATTTTTCATAATCTTTATTTACACATTGCATAATTTAAGAATTGTTTTATAAGTCAGCTTACTTGAAATAATCAACATGCCAAATCATTCTAATTAGCTACAATTGAACAATGTAGCAATCAGGAAAATTTCAATTATTTTAAAATAAACGTCTCGGAACAAAAACCCCAAAACCCACTGATAATTCCAGTGGGTTTTTGGGTGCCAACCCTGCTCTCTCCCCACCCTCCACTCCCTCCCTGCCAGAGGTGGGTACGGAAAAAGGTTGAAGAAAATACCTTGACCCAGGAAAAGTAGCGAAGGAAATTTTGCAGGAAAGTGGAGAATATACAAGATAGCACTATAATTACGCATTCCCACAGAGACGAACTCCTGCAAAGTTACGTTATGTTTTAGTCTTGAACGATGAGAGTATTCAGTACTTTGTCTAGCCTATTTTTAAACACACTTGCACTTTGGCTTGAAACAACCTCTGAAGGAAGTTGGTTCCAAATATTAACTATTTTATGGGAAAAGAAATTCCCACAGACAGAGGTCCTAAATGTCTATAGTTCCAGTTTAAACCCGTTATTTCTTGTCGGATTGGCATTAAGTGAGAACAAGCTCCTGTGGTCTACCCTGTCTATTCCATTTGAGCATCTTGAAGACTTGAATAAGCTGACCGCGCAACCTCCTCGTCTCTAAGGTAAACAGATTTAGGTGCTCCAATATCTCTGTTGGTAGTTTTGCATTCTCATTGAAGGGATTAATTTTGTAGCCCTTTCTAACCTCTTTATATTCTTCCTAAGGGACGCAGACCAAAACTGCGCACAATATTCCAGTTGAGGTCTGACTAGTGAATTACAGAGATATTACAGTCTTGTTCCTAAACTGGAACTGTCTTTTAATATCTTACCTTAAAACCTTACAAAGGTTCCACGTGATGATTTCTCATTTCGCGAAGGTCAAGCGTGTCGCCCCTCCTCACGAGTTGGCCTGGTGAAGTAGTGAGTTGGATTCTTGCGCGCTCCACCTCACATAGCCAGGTACGCCCGGCTCATCGGGGATTGTTCTGAGCCAGGCGTCTAGTCTTCTTTTGAAGATTTCCACTGCAACTCCCTTCGTGTTTCTTAGGTCTTTGGGCAACTGATTAAACAGTTTTGGTCCTCTCACTACAAAACTATTTTCTTTCAGGGTTAAGGATGTTCCCTGTCTCGCCTTCAATTTGGGAATACGACACAGTCTACCGCTTCTACTTTCCACCGTTGTTTGGGGAGTTATGGGATTCAGAGTAAGATTAGGGACTAGTTTCTCCATTATTTTCCAAGTGTAAATAATGGTGTATCTCTCTCTCCTCCTTTCCAGTGAATATAGGTCTAGTTCTCGTAACCTTTCCCAGTAATTTAGTTCTTTGCACCCATTGATCTTGGCTGTGAAGCTTCTTTGGATCCCCTCCAGCTGTCTAATGTCTTCTTTTTTATATGGGGATGTTAGGACCGAGCAGTATTCCAATTTGGGTATTATCAGGGTTTTCAGTAGAGGAATCATTACATTCCTATCCCTTCGTTTAAAGGTTCTCAATATCTGACCCGTTATTCTCTTTGCTCTGTTTACTGCTATCTTATTTTGTGTTTCAAATTTCGCATCATCTGTCATTACAACCCCTAAATCTTTTGCTCTGGAATTTCTCTGAATTTCCTGTCCATTTGGGGTATAATATTCCATGGACTTTAGGTCTTCTCTTTTTCCGTACCGTAATAGCTGAAATTTCTCGGTGTTAAACTTCATATTGTTGTCTTCCGTCCACTTGTAGATTTTGTTTATGTCGGTTTGTAGAGATCCTATGTCTTCTGGGTTTCTTATTTTTCTACTGATCTTTGTGTCATCCGCAAAGGATGTTACTGTGCTGTCTCTGGTAACGTCCTCATCTATGTCAGTTAGCATGATTATGAAGAGTAGTGGAGCTAATACTGTTCCTTGTGGTACTGAGCTGAGGACCTCTGATTCTGATGAAGATACTCCTTGTACTGTAACGACTTGCCTCCGCTCACTAAGGAAATTATATATCCATTTCCCTACTTTTCCTGTTATTCCCATATATTTCAGTTTATGTATTATGATTCCGTGGTCACACTTGTCGAACGCTTTAGCAAAGTCTGTGTATAGTACATCATAGTTTTCATTACTTTCAAGTGAATCAATAATGTTGTTGTAGTGTTCCATTAGTTGTGATAGGCATGATCTGCCTGACCGAAACCCGTGTTGGTTATCATTGAATTTTTTCTGAGTTTCCAAAAAGTCATAGATTTTCTGTCTAACTATTCTTTCAAATATTTTGTGAGATGAGATGTAAGCGACACTGGCCTATAGTTTTTGGCCTCGGATCGATCTCCTCCTTTATATATTGGGACTATGTTCGCGCTCTTCAGGATGCCCGGTATTTCTCCCGTGTCTAATGATCGTCTCCATATCCAGTATAGGGGCTCAGCGATTGCATTCTTGCAGTTTTTGATCAGTGTGGCATTCCATTTATCCGGTCCTGCCGCTGAGTGTGTTTTTAGTTTCCCTATGGCTTGTGTAATATCATCCGTCGTAAAGTCGAAATCCGTTATACTTTCCCCTTGTGGTTCTTCTTCAAAGAACGCGTTTCTATCGCATATCAATTTGTCAGTTTTTGGGATACTGAAAGATGATTCATACTGAGCTTTTAATATTTCAGATACTTCTGTTAGATCATCAGATAAATCACTGTTCTCATTTTTTAAAGGTCCGATAGTCGCATTGGTTTTTCGACTTTCTTTTTGCGAAATTATAGAAGTACTTTGAGTTAGCCTTTATCGCTTCTATAGCGTCATCTTCTTTTTCTGTATGCTTCTCGATTAGTTCCTGTATGACGACATCGATACTTTGTAGTTTATCATTTAATATTTTTCTGATGTTGTTATCTTTACAATTACTTAATTTTGCAGTCACTCTTTTTCTCTTTCGGAACAATGCCCTCTTTTGTCTTTCGAACCTGCTTCTCTTTCCTCTTTGTTGTATCTTTGGGACATGTTTTTCCACAATTTCTAACGTCTTCTCCTCTAACGTCATTAGCATCTCTTCCGTTGTCTTGGCCTCGAAAATGGTTTTCCAATCTATTACTTCCATGCTGGATGTCACATCTTCCCAGTTTATAGCTTTGGAGTGAAAATTAAAAATTTCGAATTTGCTTCTTTCTGTTGTGCGTGTTCTTTCCTTTCCTGTTGCCTTTATATTAGTTGTTATTTCAATGATGTTGTGGTCTGATATCATAGTTGGGGATATTTCTACATTATCAATTAGATTACTGTTGTTTGTGAATACCAAATCTAGGCAGTTGTTTTTTCTTGTGTTTTCTGTTATTTCTTGCGTTAACATAAATTCATCAGCTAAAGCTAGTAGCATTTTTACCTGCTCCTGGTCTTCTCGTGTGCCCCCCTTGTCCTGGTGTATACATATATTTTTTCCTATCCTTTTATATTTCATGAATGGGAAATTAAAATCACCACAGAGAAAAATATTTGGGGTTGGAGAGTGTAGATCTTTTACTAAGTTTCTTACCTCTGTAATGGAATCTGAAAATTTTGAGGTTGGCGTGTTTGGGGGTCTGTACATTACAATTAGTACCATATTTAATTTTTCAATTTTTGCTGCTACACATTCTACGTAGTTGTTTGAGGTACTTATAGCCATTTCTGCTATGTGCCTTTCGCGTGTGTAAATAGCACATCCTCCTTTACGTCTCACTGTTCTGTCGGCTCGGAGGATGTTATAGTTGTCAATTTGTATTTCTTTTTTGTCAATACAGGACTCACAATTTTCACAGTTCGCCTGGCAGTCCTTTAGATGAGTTTCCGTGAGGCATGCAAAGTCTGCTCCGGCTTCTTGCATGAGTCCTTTCAGGTATAAACTTTGTTCGTGGACTGGTTTGATTTAAGGCCCTGTATGTTGGCTAGGATTATTTTTATTTTTTTCTTTCTTTTTCGCATACAGGTGGTTCCGATTTGTTTTCCAATGGGGGTGCCGGTTTCGTTGCCTTGTGGTCCTCCGAGAATTTACCTCTTTTTATCTTTGTCGGTACCTGTTGTCCCGATAACGCATGAAGTGCCTTTGTTCGTACCTTCTGTCCGGCTCTCGGATTTCTATATTTATATTTGTCAGCTGGTTTTGTAATTGCTGAGAGTATTTAGCAGCTGAAATGTGTTGGCTGCGTCTAAAAAATTTCCACTCTTCTTTGATGTTCGTTTTTTCTGTTCCCTCGTTGCGTTCCTTTGAGGGTGGTGGTATCGGCATTTTTTTTCATATTTGCAACTCCCATATCTTTCATAAGTGTTGCAGACCGTAAGATGGTGGAACATGCATTTCTTATCAAACTTGCAGTATCCACTTGTGTAATGCATTTTGCATAATGTGGGATGTGCATATATGCATTGCCCATCCCGATATCTGCAGTTTCCTTTCGCGTAGTATTTGCATACGATATTTTCTACGCTTCTGCTTTCTTTCTTATTATTTTCCAAGTTCTTAGTTTTGGCATTATCATTATTTTTCTTTGGCTGTTTATTTTCTACGTTTTTAGTTATCTTTTATCATTTCGCTCGTTGGACCGTTTGTCTACTTCGCCACTTTTACTTATTTCTTTCCTTTCATCTATGTCTTCCTTCCGTATTATATTGTTTATCGTTATTTGTTATTAAGTTGTTCGTTATTATGCTGTTATTCGTTATTTCGTCTTCTCTCTCATCCACCCTGTTTTTCGTTGGGACCATTTCGGACCATGTGTCCCCATTATTTCATTCTTTTTTGTAACTTTCGAGTCTGCTATCTCCATTTCTTTAAAGACCGCGAAAGAATTTACGGTCTGTGTACACACGTCACATAGAAATTTGATCCCCACGACGTGTTTCGCGTTCGAGACAAGAGTTATTTCCCTCTCATTCCAATTCATGCAGTTAAAGTCGTTTAATCGTTGACAGAAATCACATCTAATCGCTAGGCTTTCTGTTGTTACTAAGTTGCACAACTTACAGATTAAGTGAGAATTTGGACCCATATCCATGCTATTCCTTAATTAGTGTAAGAAGAAATACCCACACAAATTCTTTATTTATTTATTTTTATCACCTAATATTTTTAAGGCCCTCTTTTCGACTTCTGCACAGTGCTTCGACGGTGTGAAATCATTACTGGTATAGACTCCCAAGTCTTTCTCTAGATCGGTTTCAGTCAAGTTCCTTCCCAAGAGAGTAATCGATCTTCGGGTTTTTATAACCTATGTGCATTACCTTACATTTGTCCAAGTTGAATGGCATCTGCCAAGTAGCAGACCATTCGCCTAACCTGTCAAGATCATTTTGAAGCGTTCTTACATCCTCCTCAGTACCTACACTACTTCCTAATTCCGTATCGTCTGCAAATTTTGAGATTTTACTTAGGAGCCCGACGTCTATATCATTTATATAGGTGATAAAAAGTAAAGGACCCAGAACGGCGAAACCCTGAGGGACACCACTGGTGACGAGCGCCCACTCCGAAGCCACTCCATTTATTACCACTCTGCCAATCTTTAGTCCAGAGAGAGAGAGAGTTACAAGAACAAGAGGAAGCCTCAAAGACCTTCCGGTCCACTCTGGGAGGTTCCTGTTATTAAAGAAGTTTATTTTTCTTTCAACTATCCTAGCAGTAGTAGAAAACTGGAGAGAAAAGTAGAAGGCTCTCTCCCCACCCTCCGCTCCCTCCCTCTCCAGAGGCAGGTACGGAAAAAGGTTGAAGAAAATACCTTGACCCTGGAAAAGTAGCCAAGGAAATTTTACAGGAAAGTGGAGAATATATAAATAGCTCTATATTTAGCATGCTCACAAAGACACTGCAAGCGAACGCCTGCATAGTTATGTTATGTTTTAGTCTTAAACTATGAGAGTATTCAGTACTTTGTCTAGCCTATTTTTAAACACATTTAAACTTTGACTGGAAACAAACTCTGAGGAAAGTTGGTTCCAGATATTAACTATTTTATATGAAAAGAAATTCCCGCAGACAGAGGTCCTAAATGTCTTTAGTTTCAGTTTAAACCCATTATTTCTTGTCGGATTGGCATTAAGTGAGAATAAGTTTCTGTAATCTACCCTGTCTATTCCATTGAGCATCTTGAAGACTTGAATAAGCTGACCCCGCAACCTCCTCGTCTCTAAGGTAAACAGATTTAGGCGCTCCAATCTCCGTTGGTAGCTTTGCATTCTCATTGAAGGGATCAATTTTGTAGCCCTTGCTTGTACTCTTTCTAACCTTTCTATGTCCTTACTGAGGGATGGAGACCAAGACTGCGCACAGTATTCCAGCTGAGGTCTGACTAGTGAATTATAAAGAGACATTACAGTCTCCTTGTTCCAAAACTGGAAATGTCTTTTAATATAACCTAATATTTTTAAGGCCCTCTTTTCGACTTCTGCACAGTGCTTCGACGGTTTCAGATCGTTGTTGATATAGACTCCTAAGTCTTTCTCTAGATCGGTCTCAGTCAAGTTCCTTCCCAAGAGAGAATAATCGGTCTTCGGGTTTTTATAACCTATGTGCATTACCTTGCATTTGTCCAAGTTGAATGGCATCTGCCAAGTAGCAGACCATTCGCCCAACCTGTCAAGATCGTTCTGAAGCGTTCTTACGCCCTCCTCAGTACCTACACTACTTCCTAATTTCGTATCGTCTGCAAATTTTAAAATTGTACTTAGAAGCCCGACGTCTATATCGTTAATATAGATGATAAAAGTAACGGACCCAGAACGGAACCCTGTGGGACACCACTGGTGACGGGCGCCCCACTCCGAAGCCACTCCATTTATTACCACTCTGCTTTCTATCTTTCAACCAATCCTCAATCCAGTTGGAAACGAGCCCGGTGATTCCTAGTCCTTTGACTTTAGCCATCAATCTCGCGTGAGGGACCTTGTCAAAGGCTTTTTGAAAGTCGAGATACACTATATCTATTGCCCTACTTGCATCGTACAGTGTATGCATATTATGGAAAAATTCTAACAGGTTTGTCAGACAGGATCTATGTCGCCTAAATCCATGTTGAGAATAGAAAATTAGATTGTTAGATTCAAGGTGATACACAATACGTTTTGTAATGATGGATTCCAACAGTTTGCCGACAACTGATGTTAAACTGATCGGGCCGTAATTACAAGGATTTTCCCTATCACCCTTTTTAAAGATTGGTGTTACATTTGCTAACTTCCAGTCGGTTGGAACTTTCCCTAACTCGGTTGATTGTTTGAATATGGTTACTAAGTCGTCAACAACATTGTGGCTAACCTCTTTTAATACCCTTGGAAGAAATAAGTCGGGGCCAGGTGATTTGTATTTGTTCATTTTATCAATTAATTGCTGTACCTCATTTCTCGTAAAACTTATGGTCTCTACGGGCTGGTCACCGTCATATGTAATCCGAGGACTTGGCACTTCTATTGTGTCTTCCTCCGTGAAGACTGTAACGAAGAACTCGTTTAACATATTAGCTATATCTTTATCATCGAATTTCAGTACGCCATTTCTGTCTTTTAGGGGGCCTACAGAATTTTTAATTGGCTTTCTGCTATTAACATGGGCAAAAAATTCTTTAGGGTTAACTTTACAGAGTGAGGCAACTCTAGCTGCTGCTTCACGTTTGGCTGATCTAATTAAGGACTTAACCCTCCTACGTAGGTTTATATAGTTTTCTGAATTAGTCTGGTTGAAATGCGACTTAAGTAGTTTGTAGGCTCTATTTCTTCCCGTAATAGCACTGCTAATTTCGTTGTTAAACCATTTCGGCGACTGTTGACAAGGAAACTATTTTAGTGGGTATAAAAGTGTTCTGTAATATTTTAAATTGATCCCTGTATGAGCTCCAGGTGACACTGACATCCTCATTTATTAGAACTTCAAGTGTGTCTAAACTACTTCGGAAGCTTTCAAAATTTGCTCTCGAGAAATCTAGTCTTTCACGAGTCTTTTCGCGTGTATTAACTGGAACCCTGAGGTCAAACCTAATCAAATTATGATCGCTGTTACTCAAATTTTCACCAATAGTCAGGTTAGAGACTAGGTCATCTTCGTTCGTGAATATGAGGTCTAGTTTATTATTACTCCTTGTAGGACCATGAACCCATTGACTTAATAAGTTATCATCTGCAAATTCCAACAGTCGAGCCCTCAGCATCAGCTGTTTTATTTTCCCAATTTATATTACCACAATTAAAATCACCAAAAATCAAACTGATCTTATTCACTGTTCTGCTTAATTGGTTATACAAGTTTATATCCTTATCAACGGGGTAGTGAGGGGGCCTATATACTAGAAGTAGATGCACTACTTTATTATTTAGGTTTCGATCAGTTCCCAACATTTCATGAGCAGATACGATATTACTGTTTACCGGGTGCAGGAAGTCCCGAGCATACAAAAGTACACCGCCGCCTTCCCTTCCGTTCCTATCTTTGTGAAACATTTTGTAACCTACCATTTCAAATTCTACAAAATCCCTTGTTTCAGAATGAATCCAGGATTCCGTTATTCCTATGATATCAAAGTTCTCAGTTTTGACTAGCGCTATAAATTCCATTAGTTTGTTTCTGATTGACCTAGCATTGAAGAGCACAGTTTTGAGAGATTTTAAATTATGACTTTTCCTAACTGGCCTGAGTCGTTTCCCGACGCAGTTGAATCAACTGCTGCTGGAGGGGGACCAACTGCTGCTGGAGGGGGACTAGCTGCTGGTGGAGTAGGTTTAACAGTTGGGTGAGCAGGATCAATTGCTGGTTTGGGGGGTCCTAGTTTAAAAAGATTATACAAATTAATGTTCAGTAAATCACCAAACTTCTTTTTCCCCTTCTGATTAAGATGTATCCCGTCCGAACCAAAGTATTCCCCATTTCCGTAGAATGTAGGCCAACAATCCACAAACTTTAGGCCTTTTTCATCGCACATGCGTTTAACTCTTTTATTTATGCTAATGGCTTTACTTAGAGTATAGTCACTAGCACGCATTCGAGGGAGAATTCCTACCTATCCCTAACCTTGTCGGTTAGGATCTTGAACTCCTTTACAATGGACTCTGTCTGCCCTCCCAGAAAAACGTCATTGCCACCAACATGTACAATGATGGGGCAACTCTTATTCTTGATATTATTTTGACATTCCCTATTAATTATCTGGCTCGTGGCACCTGGAAAACATCGGAGTTTTCTCTTGGTCACGCGTCTTGCTCCGAAAAAGTCCCCTTGATTCCTTACCATAGAATCCCCAATTAAAAATGATTCATCCTCTTAGTCGGCAAGTAAGTGAAACTTATTTCTTACGGTAATGGGTTCCGAATCCTTGTGTTTAGGTTTTGGTTTGGAGGGTCTTTTATTTTTGACCAATTGGAATTCTCGTTCCTCCGTTCTACTTTCCGGAATAATCACCGTGTTTTCCAAGCCAGCCACGCTTTGTTCTAGATGTTTAACCTTACAATTTAAATCTGCTGATGTGTTTTCGGTCCATGGGCGCCCGCAGGTAGGGGCGGGGGGCGCTTGCCTCCCCCTGGAAATGCCAAGAAAATATATTAAATATTTTCTAAGAAAATATTTATATCCTAAACTTGCTGAAAAGTATCCAACTGCCTCCTAAAGGGTGAAAATTTTTATGTGTGTGCATGATAAAAGGTTGCTACCTTTTTATTTGTTCAGAAGTCCCCCCTTAAAATTATCCCGCCAAGTTGGCAGCGCCAACTCAAGCACTGGCTGCATGCAGTGCGTGGCACCATTGTTTTTGATCCTTACATGCACAGTCGAAAGATCCTTCAGTACACTTCGGCGAGTTAAAACATGGCTGAGGTCTACTATGTCTGATGAGCGACTCTCTGGGTTATGTATGCTCAGTGTACACCGGGAGAAAATCAACTCCAACAAAACTGTTTATGGAAAAGGTTGTTCATAATTTTTGTAGTGACCGCAGACGACTACAATTCTATTCAAATGAGTAGTGTAGGTGATGCTCGAAACACCGTTTTCAAATTAGGTACAACATTTACTTCAGTGTGCTTTTTTCTTCATTCTATCATGTTTCTGTTATAAATAAAATAAATGATTGTTATCATGTGCATTGTAGTATGTATATACAATATATATTTGCATTTTCCATTACAGAAAATGCAACACTAAACTTGCTTAGAATTAACCTGCTGGTTCCTAAGGGGTCAAAAGTTTTTTGCTTGCTCCGGTCCCTACCTATTAATACATTAAATTTTGCCCCCCCTTGGAAAATATCCTGCGGGCGCCCATGTTTCGGTCTGATCTTTTCCACTGGGTTGGATTTCCAGTGCTACGACCCGAGCTTCAAGCTTTTTCACTAATTCCTTTAGCTCTTTAACTTCCCTTTCGTGGTTTTCTTTAAGTTTACAAAACAAACATATACTGAGGGATGTGATGTCGCTGATATTACCTTCGGGGAAGTCGACGCACCAATGATTAACTTTCCATTTAAAGCATTCCGCTTTCAATTTAGCTGGCCCTGTCATATTTTCTTTTTCTTTACGATACGTTACTTTAAATAATACAATATGTTACTTTCAAATAATACGATACGTTACGATGTTACTGTAAATAATACAATAAATATATTGCTTTAAAAAATACGATACGTTCCTTTTAAATAATACGATACTTTACGATATGTTACTGATATTAACTTAAATAATACAATGCTATTTTAATTAGTTTATTGGTTAGTGAGGGAGGAATGGTGAATGCTGAAATACGGAAATAAATAAATACGCACAAACGAGTGGCACGTGTTACAGACCGGGAATGGAATTGTATACGGAACTGAATGGGATCTGTAGGGAGCCGTTTATAACAATGCAGAATGATGTTATTTTAATTTATACAACGGATCGTGGGGGCGAAGTAGTGAATGCGGGAAATGGACCCGCGAGAGCACGTGTTACAGACTGGAAACGGAAATAGACTCGAATATACAAATCTTACTATGTAACTCGTCTGAAAATGCAATCTGTAACGACCATCTAAAACAATGCAAAATTATTTCACGTTAACTTTACCAGAGAAACTCAGCCGAAAAAAACAGAATTTAAACAATATGGAATTATGTTCGTTAAAACCGGAAAAGAAATAAATTAAGTCTAATTAATAAGCAATAGCGCTTGGCCTAATCTCAATAATACAGTAAATAAATATTATACTTATCTAACAAATTTTATAAAATCAAACTTTGTCACTTAGTCACTATCGAACAAAATACTGGAGAGACCACACAGCACGTCCGCCTCCGATGAAGTCTAATGAGAGAGAGAGAGTGAGTTACAAGGACAAGACGTACCTCAAAAGGCCTTGCGGCCCATACCGAGGAGGTACCAATGGCAATGGGTGCCAGGGAAAAATTCCTATACATTGTCACAGCAGTTTTTCGAATAGCCACCCCAGAAGACAGTAACACACATCCTCAAATAGTGTGCAAGATTTGGTCTAACCTTTTCTTGAACTGATCCACAGAGCAACTGTTCACAATTTCTGAAGGTAGCCTGTTCCACGTGTCACAGATCTTATAGGTAAAGTAATTCCCACACCTAGTGCTAAACCGTTTCAAATTCAACTTCCAACCATTGTTGCGAGTTGAGATATCATTTAAACTAAACATGCTACTAAAATCCACATCGTCAAACCCGTGCAAGAACTTGAAAACCTCGATGAGTTGACCGCGCAGCCTCCGAGTTTTCAGCGAAAACAAATTCAGGGCGTGTAAGCGTCGATTGTATCCCATATGGCTAACAGATGGGATTAACTTTGTGGCCCTCGCCTGGACTCGCTCCAGCATCTCAATATCTTTCCTGAGGGTGGGCGACCAGAACTGCACAGCGTATTCCAGGTGCGGCCGAAACAGGGAATTGTACAGAGAGAGCACAATCTCCTTGTTCCGAAATCGAAATTGCCTCCTCATAAAACCCAACAATTTCTGGGCTTTCTTTTCCACCTTTACGCACTGTTTGGTAAACTTAAGGTCGCTCTTACTTAGCACACCCAAGTCCCTTTCCAAATCAGTCGCCTCGATATTACTCCCCAAAATGTAGTAGTCCGACTTGGGATTGGCGTAGCCAATGTGCATGACCTTGCATTTACCCAAGTTAAACGGCAGTTGCCATTTTTCGGACCACTCTCCTATCCTACGTAGGTCCGCACGCAGTTAGTTGCTCGATCGCTTCGGGCGTCCCAACATTGGTCCCAAGGTTGGTGTCATCAGCGAATTTGGCGATCCTACTGACGATGCCACCGTCGATATCATTTATGTAAATGATAAACAACAGTGGCCCCAAAACGGCACCCTGAGGAACCCCGCTAGTGACCGAGGCCCAACCCGAGCTAGCCCCTATAACTATAACCCTCTGCCGCATATTCTTCAGCCAGTTTTCAATCAAGCAACCTACTCCCCCATCGATACCCAGCGCGCGGACTTTGACCATTAGCCGGCGGTGAAGTACCGTAGCAAAGGCTTTCCGAGTCTCGATAAAGTATATCAATTGCCCTACTCTTATCGTACTCACTCCACATGACGTGGAAAAACTCGAGCAGGTTGGTGAGACACGACCTATGCCGCCTAAACTCATGTTGGGAGTCCCCAAGCAGCTTGTACGAATCCAAATGGTCAACGATCCTATCCGCTATTATCCCCTCTAATAATTCACTGGTCTACAAATTTTGAAAAAGTTTGTGCTTCGGAGATAAAATGTGTTTCCTATTATGGATTTTGGGGTGCTGAAAACGAATATGACCATAAAAACACTCGATTGGCTACAGTTTCCAAGAAAATTTAAGTTACACATTTTGCATATATGTATACCATATATTAGTAACATACCTGTATAATGCAGTCACTTATATTGATTCAACCCGTCGCTTCTTTGCTTGTCTCTTGTATTCAACTTCTGGAGCATCTCTTGTTATTGTCCAGCGTCCAGCAGTAGTCTGCTAACAATGATGGACTCCATTTCCCCTGGTAGCGTTTCTCCATCGCTGAGATATCCTGGTGGAAACGTTCACCATGTTCATCGCTGACTGCTCCGCAGTTGGCCGGAAAAAATTCCAGGTGCGAATGGAGGAAATGTATCTTTAAAGACATATTGCAGCCCATTTTTTGATAGGACAACAGCATGTTTTCTACCAGCTTCCTGTAATTGTCAGCTTTGGTATTTCCGAGAAAATTGATTGCTACTAACCGGAAAGCATTCCACGCTGTCTTCTCCTCACCACCTAGGATACGGTCGAACTCCTCATCTCTAAGAAGCTCGCGGATCTGTGGACCAACAAATACACCCTCCTTGATTTTTGCTTTACTGAGCTTTGGGAATTTACCACCGAGGTACTTAAAAGCTGCCCCCGTTTTATCCATAGCCTTAACAAAATTTTTCATGACGCCCAGTTTGATGTGTAAGGGTGGTAACAAAATCTTGCTCGATTCTACAAGTGGAGGATACTGAACATTTTTTGTTCCAGGTTCCAATGAGTGTCGGAGTGGCCAATCCTTCTTGATGTAATGAGAAGTCCTAGCCCGACTATCCCATTCACACACAAAACAGCAATACTTAGTGTAGCCCGGCTGCAGTCCAAGCACGATAGCAACAACTTTCAAGTCACCACAAACCTGCCACTGATGTTTGTCATAGTTTATGCAGTTCAAAAGTTGCTTCGTGTTGTCATATGTTTCCTTCATGTGGACTGCATGACCAACTGGAATTGATGGCAATATGTTGTCAACATGCAACAAAACAGCTTTTAGACTCAACTTCGATGAATCAATGAACAGTCTCCACTCATCAGGAGTGTGAATAATGTTGAAAGCTGCCATCAGACCATCGATGTCGTTGCAAGCTACAAGGTCACCTTCCATGATGAAGAATGGGACAAAATCTTTTTGACGGTCACGAAACTTACACACACTAACATTTTCAGTGAGGAGATTCCACTGTTGCAATCTGGAGCCCAACAGCTCTGCCTTACTCTTTGGCAGTTCTAAATCTCTGATAAGGTCGTTTAATTCATTCTGAGTTATGTGCGGTTTAGAAGATGTCAAGTTATAAACAAATTCAGGGTCTTGTGAAATTGAAGGCTCACAAGTTTCGCAGGTTCCTTCATTCTCCTCGTCCTCTGACTCCAGGGAGAATAAGTGTGGGGGCTAAGGAATGGGTCGTCCTTCGCCGTGAGGTACCGGGCGTATAGCAGAGGGTATATTCGGATATTGTAAAATCCACTTTTTCTTCTTGCAAATACCTTTCTGGACGAGGCACCATGCAGAAGTAACAATTGCTGACATGATCTGTTGGTTCCCTCCACATCATTGGCACTGCAAAAGGCATAGATTTCCTTTTCCGATTCAACCACTGGCGAAGGTTTGTTGCACAAGTATTGCAGCATATGTGTGGGGCCCAGCTCTTGTCCTGATCTCCAATCTTAGAGCCAAAATAAAGGTGATAGGCTTTCCTCATCACGGCGGTTATAGCACGCTTTTGTGATGCAAAAGTCAATTCTCCACAAACATAACAGAAGTTATCTACACTGTTCACGCAATTACAAGGCATCTTTGTTCAAATTAGGCTGAAAAAAATTCAGTTTCAAAAGCAAACATTAAAAAGTTTGACAAGGGTGCACTGTATGACTTCCGCAAATGAACTGATGCTGTGGCGTAATATGTAGATGCCTGTGACACATCAACGCCTTGACTCTACTGCGCATGCGCGGTTATATTTTTTTTTATTTTAATAAATTAATGTAATTGAATTTTAATGATTTTAAGTTAGGTTAGTATTCCATTTATATTAATATCAAAAACATTATGGGAAACTGTTAAAATGATCCAATCTATTTTTTAATAAATAGTTTACAAATACATAATAGATAAATTTAAAATTACATTTTATTGTATATGTATGTATATATTTACATTAATTTATTAAAATAAAAAAAATAACCGCGCATGCGCAGTAGAGTCAATGCGTCGATGTGTCACAGGCGTCTACATATTCCGCGACAGATGCAGTCCAGTTAGTAGGATGCAGGGTTGCCTGATATCTTTATAAATAGAACAACTTGGCAATTTTAGGCATCATTTTCGTATTCAGTGACCCAAAATTAGTAAAGATTGACTACTATTATTTCCAAAGCATTTTGGCTGTAGACCAGTGTAATTTATTTACCTACGACCGAAGTGAAACTAATGGGACGATAGTTTCCTGGACTTTCGTGATCCCCTTTCTTAAAGATAGGGGTCACGTTGGCTCCCTCCAGTCATCAGGCACCTGACCCGTCTCCAACGATTTGTTGAAGACTGTAGCCAGGTGGGGAGCCCCCTGGTCGCGCGCTTCCCGCAACACTGGGGAGGAACTGGTCCAGCCCAGGAGCTTTAAACGCGTTCAGTTTGTCTATTCTATCAGCAACGTCTGTCGCTGTACACCGAACACTATCCAGGCCAGTACCGTCGTGCCTGGCTCGGGGATGACGAGGGTGTTCTCCCTGGTGAACACTCCCGCAAAGTACTCGAGAGAGAGTGAGTGAGTTCAAATTTGGGGTCAAGAGCGATATTCTATTTACGCTCTTACTGACTTCTTGCACTTTACTTTCTGTGCCTTTTTTCATATTGTGTAAGTGTTTTACTAGTAAGACAAACATTAAAAAATAAGCATAATTATGAGTAGTAAAGAACCCCCTGAAACCCTTCACCCTTAAGTGAGTCTTTGGGCCCCACGCTGCTGTCGCGCTCGCATCGTATCCATACGTGAAAAACGCCCCTTGCAGATGAAAACGCTCCTTTGGCTACATCCCACACCCCGATCCAAAAAAATGCTTCCCGCGCCGTTGTATTAGTTGTAGTGTATGGAATAGAGCCTGTGACATTCTGTCTGATTTTTGGGACGGAAACTTTTATCCATACTAATAACCTAACTTAATTCTAACCCGACAAAATTGTAGCTAGAATGTCTTGACGAAATGTTTGCCTGACCTATCCTAAGATAGGCATAAAAATAGCATAACTTGAGTCAGTTACCAATTCTAAGTAGGCGAGTGTTGGCCTATAATATCGCCTGCATACGCATTACTTTTTTGTAAGTCATTACTACATAATAATCTGTACGTATAATCACTCATTTTTTGTAGATTTATATGAATAAAATGAGCCTGAGGGCAGATCTTAGTTAGCACACGACCTTATTACTTTCATTAGTTCCGTGCCTCAAGCTAAGCCTATTTGGCTGGTAATAAACTGAGAATTTAGGACCATCTGCAACACCCACAGTTTATAAAATTATTGTTAAATCTATTTTTATAGAAAATAACTATCAAACACATTAGAGTCTCGGCTAACTGCCTTTCATAAAGTAATACTAATTTTTATATTATTATCTTACGTTAAAAAAAAAGTACTTACAATTTGAGAAAAGTAGCTGTAAATATTATACCCAAAATATTAAAAACAGCATTTACTTATAAACTTAATTCTTCGATTTAGCAGTGTTGGCCTATATGCGCTAAATAAGCAAAGGGAATACATATCGATTTAGCCAGAAAACTCTTATGAAAACTTTCATGTAGGTAGACTGGCATTTTGTTTATTTGGACTTCACACTGTGTGAGACAAAGCGGGCTAACAGCATCTGATCGACAAGTTATTGTGGGTTTTTGTTAAGCTAATCTTTCAGTGTCGAGTGTTTGGTCTTGTCGACAAAGTGGGTAGAAGTGGAAGTGAATAGAATTGTATCTGATTTTCAGAATTGTAAACGAAAAATAGTAAGTTCAACTTGGACTGAGACAAATGTAAATTAATTTCTTTGATGGAGTTTCATGTTGACATAAAATGTTCAGGGATAAAATTTTACAGGGCCTACTTTTTTTTCTTTATTGACTAAAACTGAATCGTTGAATTCGGTCGTAGGGAAAGCCTCCTTTCAACAAAAGGTTATAAAGACCATGGCAAATTTTTCTCGCGAAAATGATATATAGCTTGACAAGTAGACCTGGTAAATGTAACTTTGTGCAAATAATAAAAAGAAATCTTGAACGAGATGGTGGGCGTATAAAGGTATTAGTTCTGTCTGACTCGCTTATTATATATTATTAAGTTGGAATACTTTACAAATTAAAAACTATAGGACTACGTCACTACCTTAAACTATATATAACTGGTCAATGAGAAAAATCTTAAGGCCCAGGGCACGTTATCTATCTCTAGGCCTATATGTAATTATACATTTTAAACATAGGACTCCTATAAACCTTACGAAATTAATAGTTTTAAGATTAATTTGTTTTGTGTCTTACAGTGAAGTTCATTTTATTATTATTATTATACCAGTAAAACATAATTCAGTGTTTCTTAGTTTACCTCTAATCTAATGGGAAACTTTAAAACTTTAGTTTTTAGTTTTTTCAGTTGCGTAATTATTTGCGGTGTTGGGCATACAAGTAGTTTGTTAATTAAATTGGTTCTGATATTGGTCTATGTCTTGTCGAGCTGTTTTATTTGGATCTGGACTTAAGTTTTAAATAATGGTAAATGATTTCGTGTCGGAAGCAAATTTTATAACACGGTTAAAAAGAGGGCGTGTGCATCCATTCGACATAATTAAACTGATTGAGACTCGCCGAGAACAAACTACCAAAGGTCTTGTGTATTATCCCTTTGATCCATTTGGATTTTCGCCAAACCACACGCCCATTGTCGTCCAATTCTTGTAAATGCCATTGATTTCTGTTGTGATAGTGACATTTGTGATAACAAGCCGCGCGCGCGCGTGAACACATTTAGCGAGCAAGGGCTTTTTGTGCGAACTCATTCAGGAGTTAATGGCCATCCTGGTTGAGCGTTACATTCTCATTTATGTCTAGACAATTTTCAATGAGTCACGAGACCATGATTTTGCACTACAGGGTGTTTATAAAGTCCCTATCTATTTCGGTGAAAACGTAGCAAAAAGGGTAAAATTCAATAACTATAATAGAAGGCATACATTTAATGAATACTTAAGCATATGATTCTACATGAGCACCATCAGTATCTCTACACCGGGTCTACAGAGTTTGAATATTGTCAGCAACATTGCAGAACACATTTTGGAGCATGACGGGGGTATTTTTGTTTGTAACTGCTATTACGATACGAGCACGTAAATGTCCCAGCTTCATTCAGATGGCATTATAAACACAGTCGTCTTTCAACAAGATGGGGCACTTTGCCATTACGCAAACATTGTTCGGGAGTACCTGAATGAACGATTTCCAAATCGGTGGATCGAACGTGGAGGCAACAGGCTCTGGGTGGCTCGATCTCCTGACCTAACGCTCTTTGATTTCTTTGCATCGGGCTTTATCAAATCAAACGTCTATCAAACGAGGGTTACAGATCTGCAAGATTTACGCGCTCGTATCGTAACAGCAGTTACAAAAATAACCCCCGTCATGCTCCAAAATGTGTTCCACAATGCTGCTGACAGATTCGAACTCTGTAGAGATATACTGATGGTGCTCATGTAGAATCGTATGCTTAAGTATTCATTAAATGTATGCCTTCTATGATATTGTTATTGAATTTTACCCTTTTTGCTACGTTTTCACTGAAATAGATATGGACTTTATAAACACCCTGTATGTAACTCACACTTTGACTACGTTCAGAATTCAGATTGTTCATTGTCGCAACGAAATGTAAATGTTTATATGCCATGCCTAATTTACTTGTGATAAATTAGCTTTGGAAAGAGCCTAACCTATCGTAGGCCCAGGTTTGACAAGCTTTATAATTGGGAAGAATTGACGTGGAAATAGTAATGAGTATCAATCGACAGGAAATTTAATGAGAGAAAACATCTTCGAGGGACGTAGGCTAAGAAATTAGTAGTTTAGCTTGGAAACTGCGAAAACTACGAAATTTAAAATACCAAAACCACCCTAGAGTTCGGGCCTCGTTGGTACACTTAGTGATATATTTAGTATCATAAAATAAGGCCTTTAGCTAATATATATATGAAAACTAAAGTCACTAGTTTCTTAGGAAGTTAATTATAAAGCTTTAAAAACACTACAAAAAATCGCTATTTCGCCCATTTGCTTTGTTGGTACGCAGCTGAAGATTGATGACGTTTTAGTCCAGAGGCGCATTTAGAATACGATTAGATGTCCTCTCGTGGTCGGTCATTCAGATGATGATCTTGGGCTGATAAGTTTGTTTTTGTATACTAGTAATACACAATAGTCATTGAGATACATTTTAAGCTTCAAAACCATCTTAATACAAAAATAGGCCTAATGATTGTTTGTAAATTCTATTGAAGTAATAAAACATTAAAGAATTCTAGATGTTCCAAAATGATAGAAAATAAAACAAGTTTATGGGTTTGCATTTTGAAAGCAGTATAAATTAGCGTTAAAAATGTATCGTATTAATAAGCCAATTAATATATAGAGTACAGTACAGTATATTGTACGTGTCTAATATTGATTTTTGTATGGCTTTTATAAAGTAATTGTTAAAAGGAAATTTAAATCTTCGATGTCGTTGTTGACGTTCTTGTAGGATTGCTGACCTTCATTTCAACTTTTACTTTCCTTCACCACATAATCATCAATTTAAATGTTTTTCTGCCTTTTTTAAAAACACACACACACACACACACACACAATATATATATATATATATATATATATATATATATATATATATATATATATAAATTTGTCTATTTATGACTTAATTTCAACACCTAACAGGTCATAAAAATAACAAGCGAGGTGGACATGTACAAATGGCCTTTCATGTTTGGAAATTTCGCTTTTTGTTTTGAAGTTTAGCATGAAACTGGTGTACGTGTCAACGGTGAGCAGTAATGGCACATAATATTAGACCCAATTCTTATCATATTTCGAAGTGAGAGATTATAAAATATTGTTTGCAGAAACAGAAGGGAACTTATCCTAGTATACGTGGCCCAAATTAATTAAAATAAATAATCTTTCTGATAATAGTTACTAGGTATAGTTTTCACGATGGAAATCTCCCTAAAAATATGTTTTTGTAAAGTATTGGCAATTTTGGAACTTTTAAGCTATTTATTATCACTTACTATTTTCAGTTGAACGAAAGGGCGAAATTTTTCTCGAAACGATTAGAACACCTATTCTGTAGCATTGCTTTCAGTGCCTTCTGCAATACTTTTACTAGAATGGGATTCGCAGTCGAGCAACGTCCTTTAAGCCTTTGACTCGTGACAAGCGTAAAGGGAAAAGTATTGAGGAGAATCGGTGACCTCTGATGGTTACAGAGGGGGGAGTTATGGTGGGGGGTTGTTTTTGGAAGGGCAGTGCGAAAGGCTTCTAAATGCGACTGGCCCTCAAGGTCGCGTTGAGAGAGGCAGTCTCGATGGTCGGCTTCCTTTCGCCCGTCCAATCGCGGAATGAAAGCGCCGCTAAGCCTAAAAGAACGGGTGAAAGACAGTGAAGGAACCGCTCTGACGAGCGGAGGTCCCACGCAGCGCATCATGTTCGCTGGAAAAGGTACGCGGACGAACAGCGAGCCTTCAACAACACTCCCAGGCAGGGTGAACGACGCGCAGTTGTTTGTTTCATTTTATCATTAATGTACTGAATTTTTTTTTACGAATTGCGCAACAGGTTTTGCGTGTTTAGTAGAGTAGACATTTAATGTCGTAAATTAAGTTTCATGCTTTTTCCTAAACGAGGTTTGAGCGGAGTCCGATTCGTGAAGTGAAGGCAATTATTTGTTTACACCAGTTTACAGTGATCTTCATAAAACCAAAAAAATTGTGAAAAGAATTCTCATGGACTTTTTTTTCTTGCGAAATTTAACATGTTATTGTTTTTTATATTGATTGACCCTTATTAAATGAGTGGACAGTTCGGTTTTTTTTTCATATGGACAGCAAAATAAGTCTTGGGTGAACGCTTTCAGTGGCCTCCAAAGCGATACCATATATATATATATATATGTGTGTGTGTGTGTGTAAATCCACAAGGAAAAGGAAAAATGATTCCAAGGCCTTTCGTGTATTCAGAAGTACACCTCGTCAGGGAATGAATCATTCATTCATTTCACGTGTTTAATTGTGAAATTCATCATATATATATATATATATATATATATATATATATATATATACACACTGTATAACCTTTCCAACGTGTGTGAATCGATTCTAGGGTAAATATGCCTTCATCATTGTCCTACGTTTAAAATCCTTTTTAAATAACTAACGAAAATCTTTTGTGTCGTTTCGTTTAAACCGAGGTTGATATGTCCCACGAATCCTTTCTCCTCGCCGCCCATAATTTGGGACTGCTATCAGTACCCAACCCTTTTGTAAAGGTCACCCCAAAAGTTATTTCCCACGCAGGCAGTCTTTTGTGAAAAGTTAATTCAAATTTGCGCTTTTGTTTGTATGTTAAGCTTCCTTTTATTATTTATCAAAGGGAACTTTTCTCATTTTACACCAATTTCATGCAATGTTATCCGGCAAAAAGGTATGTCATCCTTTATATTGTCAATTCTTTATAATAAGTGTTATATTAATGATACTAAATGTTTGTATTAGGCCTAATGTTGATATTGATGAGAAATGTGAGTAGTTTGCACGAAAATGATTGAAAAGTAGACTGAAATAAGAAGTTTTTCGACAGAAAGATGGAAACGAATGAAAAAAGAAGTGTTAAAATAAAATTATTTTATTCATTAAAAGCATTTGTTTGGTATTCGATATTTATTCTCGTATTATTTTATTAATGTTTTAAACGAGACGCTTCGTTTTTTGAACAAATATCAACTCGTCGTTGATGGAGAAATGAAGGGTTCCTTTAATCCTGTTTTGTAAGATTAACCTTTAAATTACTCTCTCATTCCGTCTGCCTCGTATATTCTCGCAAATAGCTAATAATAATAATAATAATGCCGAGTGTTCCCGCGTAGCCACGCGTTATCCTTTCTCTTCCCTCGGCACCTTGAAAGCAGTCTATTAAAGCTGTCACCAATAACTGGTAAACAGATTTTAAAAAATGGCGACGAGCTCTTATTTTTAATTTTTTTCATTTTAACGCATCGTCTTCACGTATTTCCTCCTTTCAAAGGTCCAACTTATAATTTTCCAAAAGAATAAGAAGAATGATTCAGCGTATTTTATTTAAGTCTGATTCCGTGTCTTTTAGTTTAAAAAAAAAATCCGAGCAAGACGGCGATAGGCCTGAAGAATTTATTGCCATGCACGATTTCAGTTTTGTTGCGCAAAATTACGAAATTGCTATTTTTTTTTATTTCCGTATTGATATAACTCCATTTTCACTCGTTAAACGTTTGGAATTATTTATTTATTTATGATTTTACAGCGTAATAAATGTGTTCACTGTAACGTTAAGTGTTCTTGATAATAACGAAGTTGCAGTAGATTTATGTATGAATAACTTGAGTCGTATTGGAAGGCCTAAATTGAAAGTTTAGCGAAGAAGTTAATATTTACTCAGCTTAATTGTCGCGGGCCTACCAATTTACTGCATAATAGCACTAATGTTAGTTGAGTCACCGCAACATCATTAAATGAAGTGAATGTGCCGTGTCTTTGTTCTTGAATAACCCATGGTGGTTGGTTGGTTTAATTAACTGACTGTTTCATCCAGCAGGGTTTTTCCCCTCAATTCACGACACGCTTTTGAGCGGCACAATTTGCGTCTGTCTGGCAAACATCTTACAGTAAGTTGAGTTCGGTTCATGGACAAGAGAACCAATTGTGCTAATCAAAGTTGTTGTTATTATTATTTATCCGAAGTAGGTAAATTTATTATTATGATTATATATTTTACGAACTTCATTGGTTAATTTTACAATATAACATTCTCTTCGGGAGAATAACCATTCACCGCTTTTGAAGTAGTGTTTGTTGTTTTGTGTGACAATCGGAATCGTAATTTAAAAGTGAACCAAACATTATTTTGTAGTCGGAAATGGAATTGAAAAATTATTAGGTATTCTTGGATTTGAAATAGGTATCGAAATTAAGTTTTTCTTTTCTTTGATATTTGAACTAAAAGTTTTCCTTTCTTGGAATCTAAATCAGATTTCACAATTTTCATCCCGTAAAAAGGAGGAAGATAATTCGAATACTTGGGTGACGCATTAAATGTAGAACTTTCATTGAATTTTTTTAGCATTAATTAAGTGTAAACCACTTACCGACTTCGGCTACAGATATCACTTCATTCGCTACTCATACTTTTTTATATTGTTGTTGTTAGGTCTAGCTTACGCAGAAAATACATACTTTAAAATTAGTTCAAGTAAGTCCCTTAATGGAAAAAATTGAGATGCAAGATGGAAAGTTTGTTCTAGTCTTCTTATCTTATTTTGTCATATTAAAGAAGCTGGGGTCGAGTCATGGCCACGTCGTAACACCGTTTCCTGCCTGAATAGGCCTGAACGGGCAGTAGTTGAATGGATGACTGTATTCGGCATGCGTTCAAATGATGTAGTGACCCGTGGTTCGGATTAAACGTAAAATTGTACAGCCCTTCCATCATATAACCTTCGCCTTTACGAAGAAGTTTAAACAATCCCAAACATTATTATTATTGAGAGAGGCATGTTCATGAGGCATGTTCAGCCGCTTTTTAGCAAACTACAATGATTAAAGGTTTTGATAATGTCGACGCGAAAAAATATTTCTCACAGGAATTCAGGTAGAACTCGCGGTAATAATCTGAAATTAGTGAGTAAACATTTTAATTCTAATGAAGCTAAACATTTTTTCCTTCAATTGTATGGGTAATTTGTGGAATGAATTGCCAGCCAGCGTAGTTCAGATTCGATCGAATCCTTTAAAAAGAAACTAGATGCTTATCTTGCCTTAAACTCCCGAGTTGGAAGCATTTGTTAGCGCGAAGAAACAACATAGAATTTTCACTTGGATTCCCTCCTCTGTATTTTAAAATTTTCACTTTAGCTTTAAATGTTTTTTTCCTACTTTTCAACCTCTTTTTCTCTGCGTTGCTTTAAAACTTTCACTCGTCTTTAAATTTTCTTACTTCTTTTAACCTTTCTTCTTAAACAGACAGCCTCGTAGGGACCAGCCGGTCTGTTGCTGTTTGGTGTCCTTTGTATTCCTGTGAAACCGTTTCTTTTGTAAGGAACTTAAAACATTTTTCATTTGTATGTACACTTCGGTCTAAGTAATTTCACTGAAATTGTTTAGTCATAGTGGAGAAGGTATGTTTTTTTTTTTGCGTGTGCAAAATATATACGTACTGTATTAAAAATAAAGGTATTGCGTATAAACTAAAATTACTATTGCCATAGATGAATTTTATCAAAACCCAAATGGATTTAGAACCACATCCAGGATTAGAATCTGAATTAGTAACATTCTTTTTAATCAGATCTGGATCCTATTTTTGGGTTGAAACCCCGAGATTTTCTCAGTTTCAAATCTTCTAAGGGAGAAATAAGTGATCCAAATACTGTAATGACAGCCGGTTAACTCGTTTGGGTGAGGCATCAGTCGATATGGTGACCATTATCGAAATTCATAGCTGATGTCAGTTGACTTTCGACGGGGTGAACTGCGTTGCTTTAATTTAGGCATATCTTTATGGAAACTATGTTGAGTGATCACAAATGTGGAGACGCCGTTTTTTAACATTTCAAGTGGAACCTTCCCCTTTGTAATGAGACTGCTCGTTCCTCCTTTAGCGTGGGTAGCTCATATCTGCGAGTCCGGCGACGGAACATCTGACCTCCTTCACCATCTCCCTCTGCTCCGACCAACGAACGGAGAAGCCAAAGCTCACTACCTCGCTCTTATCCCCAAGGTATATAACACTTTTATGTACCTTTAGAATTTTTGGGCTTTCCTCTTGTTTCTTTTTAGCATCCTCCCTTTGTTAATGCTTCAATTATTTCTCATTTTATATTACAGTTCATTTATAAATACTGTCTGTGATAAACCGTTTATATTAATGTTGTAAGTTACTGTCTGGATATTATACTTGTGTTTCAGCAGACCTGAAGGAACAAAGCTTGTAATACCAGATTATTTTCATATTTACTTTCTTCAGCAAATATTTTTATGCAGGAAGGAGGGGCCAAGGGCGAATGCCCGCAAAAACGCCCCACCCCCTCTTCCATAGCGAAAGAAGAGAAGAGCCAAAATTAACGTCCAAGATTTACAGGATGCCTCAACACTGTGTGTTTGGAAGATTAAAGTCATAGACGGGGGAAAGATGGGTTGAGGAAGATTGCTCGATAGTTCACCGGTTAAGTAGATGAAATATTGAGAATACCAATTAACCTTTGCGTTAGAGAGTTGAACAGAAAAGGAATGAGAACGTGTCGAAAGTCTGGTACTACATGTTGTTCTTAAAGGAGGATGCACGCAGTTAGTGTTTATCAGAAGAGCAGTATCCGTTATAATAGCGATAGTAGAGACAAAGAATTGATGAAACGAATAACATTTGATTCCACTTGGTCAAGTAGCTGTGTGGTTTAAGCCACGCCACACATGAGAAGCGTACTCCATACAAGGACGGACGAGACTCCTGTACAGAGACAGCAACTGAATGGGAGTAAAGAAACTGCGGAGCCGGTACAGCACACTTAACCTCTTAGAAACTGCTTTAGAAAGAGAGTATATGTACCCTTTTCAGGAGAAATCACGAGTAAAGGAAACGCCAAGAATGTTAAGAGAAGAGGAAGGATTGAGTTGTGTATTATTGAAGGTAAGGGAATAGTCGCGTGGAAAATTGTGACGAATAGACAGATAAAGCAAGGGTTTTTGAGGCATTGAAAGCCACAAGGTTTCTGGTTTTCTCTGCCCCAATCAGAGATAGTAGAAAGATCAGAAGTCGGATGTATCACAGCCGTTCCACGCGAAGTATTGAGTGACTGTTAAGAGGAACGCTTTGTGAAGTGAGTGAAGAAATGAAGAGAAGAATCATCGGCATAGGAGTGGACAGGAGAGGAAGTGCTAATTAAAAGATCATTGATAAATAAAAGGGAAAGAGTGGATGACAGGACAGAGCCCTGAGGAACACCACTATTAATAGCTTTGGAAGAAGACCAGTGGCCATCTACAACCGCAGCTATAGATCGGTCAGAAAGGAAATTAGAGATGAAGGCACAGATAGAAGGATAAAACCGAAGGAGGGCAGTTTGGAAATTAAGGATTTTTGCCAGACGCTATCAAAAGTTTTTAATATGTCTAGCGCAATCGCAAAGGTTTCACCGAAATCCCGAAAGGAGGATAACCAAGATATGCCAGAAGATCGCCAGTAGAAAGTCCCTTGCGGAACTTATATTGACGATCGGAAATAAGACTGTGGGAAAAGAGGTGTTTAAAATCTGCCGATTAAGGAATGATTCAAAAACTTTAGAAAGGCTGTACCTTTAAAATTTTCTTCTTTTGTGCAGTGATAAATACAATAGAACTGTATAGCGAAATTAACAACTTTTAGCTTATTAAAATGGTCTCTTCCCATTTGTTCTTTGCTCTCACCTAATCATCTGGTTCACAGGTGCTCTCCCACGCTCTGTCACAAGGTAGCTCCCAACCAGTGGCTCTGGAGAAGGCTCGACAACTTCTCTCTTACTCTTTGATCCACCCAGCTTTATCCCCTGAGGAAAGGCGGTCCCTGGCCACTTGGCTAAGGGCCCTCGAAGAGAAGTTGAGCCAAGGAAATGGTGGGTGAGATCGCAGGTCTTTGAATTAGAGAAAAGAAACAAGTTAGGTTGAAGATTTTTCATTTTACTCTGTTGAATTATTATTATTATTATTATTATTATTATTATTATTATTATTATTATTAATTGGCGTTAATTTTCATTTACTTCTCAATTTTCATTTTGAATTCTATATAAATTTCAGACAGGACCCGTGAACACGTGACTAACTGATTAATACCTACGAATGACTAGAGACAACCTCAATGTGTGGACATAAGAAGGTGGTGTATTAGAAGATTCAATCACCTGACTAATTGACGAGAAAGCTTAATACGTGCATACTCTGTTTGGAATTTGTTTAGGAAACAGTTTAGAGTATTTACTGCCCTTTTGTTTGTAATATACTTTGCAGTTTGTAATGTTTTATATTGTTACCTTTATTTTTATTTATTTTTATTCATTAATACTAAAAAAAAATTTAATTGAATCAAACTTTCTCCTTCAAGATGTCATTAAATTTTGTACATTACTACTTTTTAACTCATTACTGGTAATTGTTGTTTTGAAGCGAATATTTAATTCTTAGTTGAAGTAACGTTTTTTCATTAATTCAGAACCATCATCAGACACGTGCAGTGATCAGAAAGAAGAAGAAAAAAGGTCTCTGAACGAGTACTCCAATTGTCCCTTGAACGATAATGAATACGCCAAATCACACTGGAGCGATTCTTCAAACGCACCCGCGACGTTTCAAGTAAACAATGAATCACTTTGACCCCTTTTTTTCTTTCATCTGACGTCACTAGCAGACGACATAAATAAAAAATAAGTAAAAACTAGAACTTTACTAATAAAGTGAAATTCATCCAATTTATCCATTACAACGGAAGAATTATAAACTATAACTTCTCCCAAACTAAAAGTAAATGGTGCTATGGCGCATCTCGCAAATAAGATCTTACCGAGTAAATTGGTACGGACAACCCCATTTATTTTCCATGCATTCTAGATGTATTTTGTAAATAGTTTCAATGTTAATTTTAAAATTTCGAGATGAAAGGCCTTCCTCCATTGGTTTTTCTTTAACAATTACCTTTAACTAATGAATGCCTCGTATTTCTAAATGAGATAAGTAATAAACATTATGGCCATTCATGGAGGTTATAAAAGGAAAATCATTTGCTTAAGTGATCAGATACAGTTTACCCAACTTGTTTATTTTACATTAATATAATCGTACTTAAGTACGCAACGCATGCTTCCGTTGTGTGATTATTTTTAGAGCGTTTACCGTCATCATTCGTATCCTCTAAAAACGCGTTGGAAGGAAAACGAAATACATATTCCAAGTTTAAAGTTCTAAGTTCAATTACCTCAAATTAGTAGCTAAATGTCTTTGTATGCTTAAAAAATGGGTGTTACTTGAAATATTTATTGAAAGTGTTCGGGAGTTAATTAGAGAGAGGGTAAACAAGCGAGGGAATTATAAAGGGTACCTCATTTTTCTTTTAACTCTGAAGCAAATATATAAACACTGATTTCTCAAATTTTATTTATTTTTTCATACACCCAAAGGGTTTTTTTCAGAAAAAAAAAACGCTGAAAAAAACGCGCAAAACCCACTCAACTTTTTTTTTTTAAACCTCAAATTGACTGGGTGGACGCTGAGGGTGAGGTGAAAAGACTGGCCTTACTCGTTAATAGAGCTAGTTTTCTTATAAAAATTAATAAAACTGATTTTTCTCTGCCATTTCTGTTAGCATTGTCGTATGCTGTAACTGCGATCTCGTAAAGAGTTAATAGTTCTCTTCAGACTCCATGTCGCTATTTTATATATACTCTTATATATTACTAGCATTAAATGTTTTTTTATTGAAAGTTCAGCAAATGTAAAAGAAATGGTTTCATTTGTTAGTTTGGTTGCGTTAAAGTATTGCGTCCATGAATTCGTTTCAGAGCAAAGATGAATGCCGTTGGAGTCATTTGGAAGTACCTCCCTCACCCAATAATTCGGGAGCCTCCTCTCGCTCGTCCGAATCGGAATCTATCAACGAGGACAGTACTCAAACTTCAGCCCATCCTGGCATGAGAGGTGAGAATTGAAATTGAAAAGAGTGGTCGTAAGAACATGGTGCTCCCAGGTGGCCACTATTCACTGCACTTGTTTTCGGATAAAGTAACTTGTTAACTGTTTGGCCTCGTGGCCTTTGATCCATTTGGCCTTTCATTCATTTGGCTCGTCCAAAGGAGTGGTTGGAATTTAAATTGATTTGAATATTGATTATATATATTGTACAGTTGGTTAAAGGAATCCTGTCTTGAAGCTCCGTTTCTTATCGATATTTATTGGTAGAAACACGGAGTTTTGCAGCAGGACTTTTTTCATCGACTGACATACTGTATATTGCAGAAAAATTGCAAAAACACCCAACTTGAGACTAAAGTATCAGGTCATCCCATAAGTAATGTCGTTTTTTTAGATCGGAATTTGAAGGACAAAAAAAAAAAAACTACTGAAACTTTTTAATCTAGTATATATTTTTCATCCCCCTCCCCGCGGGCGGTCTTTCTGGGGTGGATCGCCCGCGGGCTCCTGCCTCCATGTGGCGAGGGGGGTCAGCCGCGGCTGGGGGCCCTCCCGGGTCCCCCGCCCGGTTGCGAAGTAGACTTTTAGCATACCCTGCTATCCTACAGCCCCCTCTTTCCCCTCTTCCTTGCCCCCTCTGTTTTTTCTGCTTTCTCTGTTCACTTCGCGCGCCCCGTGGGCTGCCGGGGCTGGTCGCTGGGGGTCTCGCTCCCATGGCCGGGGCCGGACTAAGTTGGCTGGTAGGGTGCCCGGGCCTGGGACTCTGGGGGGCCTTGGTCTTTGCTGCCGGCGGGGGAGAACTTTCGACGCTGCAAGGGCCCCTTTTGAAACGGGGGTACCTACATGGGACGAGGCACCCATCCCCCGCCGGCATGCGCTTGGTCCCCTTGAGCCCCGGGTAATCGGTTCCCCGCGGCCCCGGGCGCGAAACAAAAATAATTTTTTTTTTATGGAAACATTTACAAATCTAATGGACCTCGTTGACGACCCGGCTTGTGCATCTGACCTCCCTCTGACTACCTCTTTGGACTTTGGGTCTGGTAAGGGCAGTCGGCAGCCCTCGCCCACCCCGTCTGCTCTTCTTGCCGACACCTCCTCTCCCTCTCTTCCCCAGGCTCGTGACGCCGCTGCCCGACCCCCGCCAGTGGCGGATGGACCTGCAGTGGACCCCCCGACCCCTGGATCCCCCCATATTCCACGTCCCGATAGGGACCCACCTACTTTTTCGCCCTCAGGTGGGAAGCCCGCGGCCCCGGTCGCCTCCCACTCCGGTCGGGCCTCATCGCCCCCGGCCCCTGGGGGACGTGGGACCCGACGTCGCCGTCCGCCTTTCTCGTCTCCCCGTCCCCTCGAAGTACCGGTGGTGTTTGGCCCGACGGCTTCGCTCGGCCTTAGGACGGTGGACAAGTTCCTCGTCCTCCGCCCCTCCTCCTCCAAGCCCCTCCCCACTAACCATGAACGCCTCTTTCGAGCGATCCATCGGATGACGGGGACGGCTCGTTTTGACCTTCGGCCTCAGAGGGATGGCTCCATTCTGATAAGGTCGCGTTCCTCTGTCGAAACCTCCTCTCTGCTCGCTATCCCCAATGTCCTGGGCTGCGGGATCACGGTGTCCCCCCACCCCCGCCTCAATCAGTGCCAGGGCACAATCTACGCTGCTCGTCTTCTACCTATCCCGGTGGAAGACCTCCAGATTGACCTCGCCTCCCAGGGTGTTGTGAGAGTGTACCGCTTTCCCGACAGATCGCGATCCCCAACCGCCCCTTCTCCTCCCCTTCTCCTCCCCTTCTCCTCCCTTCTCCTCCTTCTCCTCGCCTGCTCCTCACTTTCGACTCACTGGTGCCCCCCGTTTCGGTATTCTGGGGCTTTGGTGAGAGACGAGCGTGCGAATTCTCGGTACGACCATACGTGCCAGATCCTACGCGCTGTTTTCAGTGCAATAGGTTTGGCCACGTGAGCAGCTCCTGCCGTCAGCCGGCCCCGTTGTGTGTCCGCTGCGGCGGCCCTCCCCACCCCTTGCCCTGTACTGCTCCGCCTTCCTGCACCAACTGCCATGGACCACACCCTGCTTCATCCCGCTCTTGCCCGTCCTTCCTCTTTGAGAGGGAGGTTCGGGCCCTCTGTTCATCAGAGTTTCTCAGCGCGCGGGACCGGTTGCGTGGCTGCGAGGCCCGGCGTGGTACCTCGTACGCCGAGGCTCTCCGTTCCCGGCCGCCGCCGGCCCAGACCCCGTCCTCACCGGCGGTTCCCAACGCGCCTCCACCCACCGTGTCCGCTACTCCCAGTCCATCCTCTGCCGCCCAGCGGACTCCTACCGCGGCTCCCCGTACTACCAGCGCGTCCCCACGTGCTCCCTCCGCGAACGCCGATGCTTCGTCGGCAACCCCCCTGCCCCTTCTACGCCCTCTCCACCGGCGCCTTCGGCCACCCCCATTCCGGATCGTGACCCGACCGTCACCCATGCGGGCCGCACGACGGAGGGGTAAGGGCCGCAAGCGCCGGGCCATTAGCGACCCCGAAAGGTTCGAGGCCATAGGCCTCGCATCACCTTCCTCTCCCAAACACAAACTCTACCGCCCCGGTGTCCTCACCGTCCCCACTGCGCAACCGTTATGAACGCTCCCCCCTGAGGTCCTCGACGGCCCTCGTGGTGGGGGCTGAGATACATCCCTCTCCGGCCCGATCGATGGACCCACTGGAGGGGGAACTCGCCCGCCTGGTCGGCGTGGGTGGGACGTGCACGCCCCCGCTTGACACCCATCTCTCTCCTCGACCTACCTGTACCTCCGGGTGAGGTATCATTTTCCACTCCCCCTCGTAGTCCTGCCTCCCTGCACCTCCGGGGAAGGGAGGGGCCTTCTGGATACCCCTCGCATCCCCTTCTATGCATCGCTCTCCCCCGGATGTCCGGGTGACTCCTCTTCTGGGGACTTGCCGGCGTCTGGTTCCACATCGCCCCCTCGTCGGGGTGACCCTCGCCTTCGCCCTCGTTCGGCGTCCCCCGTTGGACCCCGGGCTTTCCAATCCCCTTGTTAATCTCGGGCCGCCCGATCGGCCCACCCCCCCATAACCATCCTTTTCGCAGACTTTCCTACCCCTCCCTATACCTCGCTCCTGCAGTGGAACATCCGCGGGCTCCTGGTAGGCCTCGAGACACTCTCCTCTCTCCTGGCCTCCAGGTGTCCGGCGTGTTTCTGCCTTCAGGAGACGATTCTGGGATCCCGTTCCCTCCCTCGAGTGTCCGGCTACTGCGGGCTCCCTTCCCGCCTCTCGATGGGGCGGGCAGGGGGGGCTCCGCGGTCTTCGTACACCGCTCCGTCCCTTTCCGCCCTCTCCCGCTCCGTACTGTCCTGCAAGCTGTGGCCGTGCGCCTTTCTTTCGGGCGCCAGCTCACGGTCTGCTCTCTTTACCTCTCCCCTAACGTACGCCCTCCACCCGATTCTCTCCGTGACCTAATTCTTCAGCTTCCCCGCCCTTTCCTGATTCTCGGGGACTTCAACAGTCGGGACCCGGCCTGGGGGGACGTTTGCTCCACCTTTCTCTCCGGGACCCTTCTCTCCCTTATGGACGAGCTCGAGTTCACCTTTCTGAACGATGGCTCCCCAACCTGCCTTCACTCGGCCCATGACAGTTTCACCTGTATCGACCTTTCCCTGGTTTCCCTCGAATCGTGACGGAGTTCACCTGGGAGGTCCTGCCGGATTCTTCCGGCAGTGACCATTTCCCAGTGTGTCTTACCCCGACCCGTCTCCTCCCCCCCACCTCTGTCCGCCCGCGCTGGCTGTTCGCCCGAGCAGACTGGGCCTCATACGCGAGGGCACGGCGATCTCGCCATCAATTCCTGCCTTTCCCTCCGTTAGTGAGGCCCTCGCCTTCCTCGAGAGTAAGATCCTCTCGGCTGCCGCCAGTTGCATCCCCCGTACCTCTGGCTCCCCCAGGCCGCGCAGCGTCCCATGGTGGACCCCAGAGTGCTCCCATGCCGTTCAGGAGCGGCGCCGTGCCGGCCGCCGCTTCTACCGGACCCGCCAGCGGAGCACAAGATAGCGTTTCAGCGCCTGAAGGCAGTGGCCCGTCGGGTCCTGAAACTAGCCCGGCGTACCTCCTGGCGGAGTTACGTGTCCGGGATCTCCTCCTCGACTGCCCCCTCGACTGTTTGGCGCAAGGTGCGTAGCTTTGAGGGGACCCGTGTCCCCCCTCGACCCCCGGTGCTTCGGGTCGGGGACGACGAGTTCGTGTCCGATCCGGAGGCCGTCGCGAACGCACTCGCGGCGCACTTCGCAGCCATCTCCAGTTCCGATTCCCCCCACTCCCGCCGCGACCCACCGGATTTTCCACCTCATAGGGATGACCCCTATAATCACCTCTTCCGCATGACAGAGCTTCGGGAGGCCCTCCGCCCCCGGCCCCGATAATATCCCCTATGACTTGTTACGGCACCTCCACCCCTCTGCTCTCAGCTTTTACTGGACCTCTATAACCGGATTTGGTTGGAGGGTTCATTCCGGACCGGTGGCGTGAGTCCATCGTCGTCCCCATCCCGAAGCCCGATAAAGACCCCTCACTCCCGTCGAACTATCGCCCCATTTCCCTGACATGCTGCGCCTGCAAGGTTATGGAGGCGATGGTCGCCTCGCGGCTGTCCCTTACCTGGAGGCGAGTGACCAATACCCTGCTACCCAGGCTGGTTTCCGGCGCTTCCGGTCTACCACCGACCCCCCTCCTCCTCCTTAGCCACGACGTGCAGGAGGCTTTCTCCCGGCGTCACTTTGTTCTCGCCGTCTCTTTCGACCTCCAGAAGGCCTACGATACTACCCGGCGGAGCGCGGTCTTTGACTGCTTACGCTCCCTGGGTTTCGTAGGCTTTCTCCCCTCCTTTATTTATAACTTCTTGTCCGCTCGTTCTTTTCGCGTCCGCATCGGTTCTACCCTCTCTGACCGCTTTCCGTTGGAGGAGGGTGTCCCTCAGGGTAGTGTCATTAGCGTCCTGTGTTTCTCACTGGTGATGAACACAGTCGCCACGGTCCTGCCTACTTCCGTTTGTAGCTCCCTCTATGCCGATGACTTGGCTATCTATTGCTCTGGCCGTCTCCCGTCTTTGGCTGAACGTCGACTCCAGCTAGCCATCAACGCGGTGGTTCGCTGGGCGTCCTCGGTTGGCTATGCTTTCTCACCCTCTAAGTCTTCCAGTATGCTTTTCCGTCCTCGGCGCCTCCGTCTGTCGCATACCTTCGCCCTTACCCTTGCCGGCACTCCTCTTCCCCTCGTCCCATCCGTTAGATTCCTGGGTATGACCCTCGACGGATTTTTCGGTTGGGTTCCACACCTTAGGCGGTTGCGGCAATCATCTCGCCGCACCCTCTCCCTTTTGAGTCACCTGTCCCACACGACCTGGGGGGCGGACAGGCGTACTCTGCTGCGCCTGTACACTTCCCTGGTGCAATCCCGCATCGACTACGGCTGTGTGGTCTACAGCTCCGCCTCCTCTCCGGCACTCCGTATGCTGGATCCTCTTCTCCACCGTGGCCTTCGCCTGGCGTCGGGTGCCTTCCGCTCGTCCCCTGTCGCTAGTCTTCAGGTGGACTGCGGACACCCCCCCTGCCCCTTCGCCGGGGCCTTCTCATGGCGAAGTGTTACCTTCGCATCTGCCGCCTCCCGAGGTCCCTACTCTTCTCCGCGATCTCCCAGGCGCTACCCCGGCCTGACACGTGGCATTTCGCTGCCTCCCTGGCCAAGATCTTTTCGTCCCTGGGGATCCCCCCACCCTCTATTCTGCCGTTCTCCTTCGACCTGTCGCCCCCCTGGCTGACCACCCCTATCTGCCGCTGCCAGGCGCTCCGTGGCCTGCGTAAGGAGTCTCCTCCTACCGTCCTCCGGTCTTCTTTTCTGGCCCATCTTCCCGTACACTCGGACGATGTTCCCGTTTACACCGACGGCTCGCGCTCCCCTGCAGGTGTCGCGGCCGCCGTCTTCTCCCGTCGCTGTCACCTACCTGCCGGTTCAGGCCTCCATCTTTTCCGCGGAGCTCTTTGCCCTTCTGGAAGCCCTCCGTCTGGTATCGGGTTTTTCGCGGTCTTCCTGTACCATCTTTTCGGACTCGCTGAGCGCCCTTCAAGCGCTCGAGCGCTATGATTCCCCGGACCCCCTCGTACGCCTTATTCAACAGGAGTACCATGTCCTGCACACCGTTCACCGGATCCGGGTCACCTTCTGCTGGGTTCCTGCCCATGTTGGTGTTTCGGTAATGAGGCGGCTGACCGCACAGCCCGTCCGCCACCTCGATGCCTCCCCTCCCCCGCCCGCTCCCCTTCTCACTATGTGCAGGTCTTTCGGTCCTTCTACGACCGCATATGGCAGCAGTCCTGTGACGATGCCACCGGAAATAAACTCTGGTCCATCCGCCCCCGCCTGTCATATTGGGCGTCCTCTTTCCACCGCTCCCGACACAAAGAGGTCGTCCTTGCGCGGCTTCGCATCGGCCATACGCGCCTCACGCACGGCTATCTTATGTCCCGGCATGAGGCTCCTTGTTGCGCCTCCTGCCAGTCGCCCCTCACCGTCTCTCACATCCTTGTGGAATGCCCCACCCTGTCGTCAGTACGTCGTCGCGTCTTCCCGTTCCTCTCTGATTTCCCCCTCCCCGATCGTTTACGTCTTATGCTCGCTGAGAGCCCTCTCTTCTCGCTTGACCGTCTTTTCCTCTTCCTCTCCCAATCTCGCATCCTCTCTGAGCTTTAGGTGACTTCTTACCCGTCGTCCGCGGTCCTCCCACTTCTAGTGCCTTTCCCCCGTCTCCGTTTCTCTTTCTCATATTCTGCTTCGCCATGATATCCGCTAACGTATAGCGGGAAATGGCGGTAAACGCCCCAATACAAAAAAAAAAAAATATATATATTTTTCATCGGAATCAATGACACTCTGCCAACGTCATACAAGCTTTTCAATGCCATGTTTATAAAATTCAGGCGGTTTTGAGGCAAAAAACGTACAAAGACTAGTGTGCAGGTCATCTAAAGAAGTATACTGTTTCTCGTCAAGATAGTTTTGCAGACTCTTGAAGAGATGATAATCTGAAGCCGCAAGGTCTGGAGGATGTGGAAGTTTTTCCCATCCAAGCTCCTCAATTTTTGCAGAAGTGATCCGAGCGGTATGAGGACGTGCGTTGTCGTGGTGGAACACGATTCCTTTCCGCTTAACCAAAGAAGGTCTCTCTTCTTTTAGTGCAGTGTTCAATCGATCCAGTTGTTGACAGTAGACTTGAGCGGTGATTGTTTGGTTGTGTGGTAAGGTTTCAAAGTGTATTACACCACCTTTATCCCACCAAACACTAAGCAACACCTTCCGAGGGTGAAGATTTGGTTTTGGCTGTGGTGTCGCTGGTTCTCCGGCACAAACCCACTGTCGACGGCGCTTAACATTCTGGTACAGTATCCACTTTTCATCACCAGTCACTAAACGGTGCAAAAACGGATCTTGGAGTTCACGGGAATGATGAGCTGTGCTAATGTTTACCCACACCCTCAGATTGTCGACCGACAATTCATGTGGCACCCATTTTCCTGACTTAGGCACTTTCCCGAGTTGCAAATGTCGATGGATGGTGGACGGGGATGAATTCGGTTTCTGGGCCAATTCTTCGACAGTTGTTGAACAGTCTTTTTCAAGTGCGGTTAACAGCAGGTCATCATCAAACTCAGCAGGGCGTCCAGAGCGTGCTGCATCTGTCAAACAGCAGTCACCATTCCTAAACTTTTGAAACCATCTTTGACATTTCCTCACATGCAGAATATCGTTGCCATAAACGTCCTGAATGTTTCGCGTTGCTTCAGTAGCACTATTCCCTTTTTTGAACTCGTAAAGCATTATACGCCTGATATGCTCTTCTGATACCGCCACGTTTATGAGGGGTTTATGTAAAGCAAAACACACGTCTTCACTGGTCAAGGTCTGTAAAGTATGTAGCGAAACACGATAGATCTCCTCTTAGATATAACCTTCGGAAAATTTATGCTTAAACCTAGTAGGACTAGTTTAAACTTAATCTATCGTAAAAAACGACATTACTTATGGGATGACCTGATAAAATGCAATTGTTTCGCTAGACGAAAATATAAGGTTGTAACATATTCTGCTCGATTTTTTAGTTCATTCAGAACAAAAATTAAATGACTTATAAGGACAAATTAATCATCATTATAATTCGCTTCTTTTTCTATAACCTACTCCCACCTGTAGAAAAGTTTTTTATGACACGTTCAAAGAAATCCCTTGGTTTCGAGTTAAAAAAAAAAGGATCACTTCGTTTTCGATAGCTTCCCTGGATTGCAATTTTTGTCCATCTAGGTGGTGTTGCAGACTTCTGAATAAATGGTAGTCTGAAGGTGCGATGTCCGGAGAATGAGATGGATGAGACATTTTTTCCCAACCAAATGCCTCCAATTGGGCAGTGGTGATTCGAGCAGTGTGAGGTCGCGCGTTATCCTGGTGGAATAGAACATCAGTCGTTGGAGTTGTTGGCAGTAGACTTCAGCTGTGATTGTTTGGTTATCTAGCAGAAGCTCAAAATGAATAATTCCTTGCATATCCCACCAAACGCATCGGAAAATTTTCTTTGGATGGGGTCCATTCCTTGGCTGAGGTTCATGCTTTGTTTCGCGGCTAAGCCACTGATGTCGACGCTTAATATTGTTATAGAGGACCCATTTTTCATCCCCAGTGACGATCCGATTCAAAAACGGTGCCTGCAGTTGCCGAGAATGCAGTGATGTGCAAATATCGATTCGATGCTCAAGATTCGCTTGTGACAAATCATGTGGAGAAAATATTCATTAGCCTAATCCTACACTAGCCTAAGTCATTCTGTATCGTGATAAAACATGTGCGAACCTGACGCCGCGTGTATTTTGCAACATTTCTACAACTATTTCACATTATCTTGAGGTTATTCTATTAGCTATCGTCCATTTTCTAATCGAGCAGAATTTGTTACAACCTGACATAATCTCTGAATCTCCTTTATGATTTTACTTTTAATAAATTCACTTCTTTTCTCCAGACATTGGAGTGTGGTTGAAGTCTTTGCGCCTGCACAAGTACTCTCCTTTACTCTGCAATTTACGTTATGAAGAACTCTTAGCGCTCGATGAGGAAACGTTAGAAACTAAAGGAGTGACCAAAGGCGCTCGCCATAAGATTATATTGTCCATTGCAAAGCTGAAAGATAGATCGAAACAGTTGGAAAATATTGAAAAGGTTAAGAACGAGTTACAGCCTCAATACAGAGTAATTCATCAAAATATTAAGAGTTAATTAATATTATGTTATGAACCTGATTCCTTCTATATTTTTTCTTGTATTTTTTATTGACGTTCATTTAATGTGTCCCCGACCAAAAAATTTGGAGAGGCCATACTGAATTGCAATTCTCTCCGTCTGCCTGTTTGTCACACTTTCGTGTCCCAGGTTGTAACTTTTTGAACCGCTCAACATAAATTGATGAAACTTGATACACGTATGCATCATCACAAGACAAAGTGTCATGAGCAGGAATCAGGTTTCTGCATCAAAGATCAAAGTTAAAAGTTAAAAGAATCAGATCGTTACATCGAAGGTCACAGGTCAAAGGTCAAGTGGAGGTCCATGCTATAATTTTCGAACCACTCAACATAAATCTAAAACTTCACCACATATGGATGATTATAAGACGGTGTTCTTAGCAAGACTCGAGTTCTTGCATCAAAGATCAAGGTCACAGATAGAGATAAGAGGTCAAATGGAGGTCCATGCCATTTGTTTTTGGACCACTCAAAATAAACTGATGAAACTTCTCTCATATGGATGATCGTAAAACGATGTGTTTTTAGTAAGACTCAGGGTCTCTGCATTAAAGATTAAGGTTACAAATAGAGGTCAGAGGTTAAATGAAGGTCTATGCCACAACTTTTGAACTGTGCTACATAAATTGATGAAACACACACGCACACAACAAAGGTCAAGGTCACAAATAGAGGAGGGGACATTGATATCGATCCAACATAGTTCTTGTTTTATTAGGATTACCAATCGACAAGCAGTTTGAACCGTGTAGGTTTTTAATAAATCAGAATCATTTGTTGAGAGACTCGTTCAGAATTTTCAAATGTATCTCTCTGTTTCAGGATTTAATGAGTGGAGGAAGCATAATTTCTGCCCTGAATCAGCTCAAGCAGGTCGCCCTCACGCCCATGTTACCTTCCAAATGTGACCTCAAACCACAAGATGACTCCAACTCGGTGCCTACGCAGGACAGCTCCCTTCAGCTTAACACTTCTGAACCAGATCTTCCTTCTCAATTTACTAGAGTAATGGGCAAAGGTAAGGCCTTTGAATTGTACATTGGTTTTTAACCTAAAAAAAAACAATAGAATTAGACTGCTGAGATTGGTTGAAAAGGGCATTTAAAAACCTGATTGAGTGTGCGTCTGTTCTTCTTTACTTGGACCCCACGCCGGTGGCCACCTTGTGGTGGTGGGTGGGCTCCCGTGTTCTGACCCAGTGGGCTGCTTCGGCGGGGGCTTGGCCCCCGTCACCCATGCCGGACAGGCTACTGGAGAGACCTGGCTAAGAGCCACCAAGGTCCTTGGCCCCCAGTACGGGTCTCCAAAGCTGTCCTCCGGAGGTGGCGCCTTTAGGGCGTCACCGTGTTGGCTGGTAAGGTGTCCGGGCCAGTGGGATTGGGGGGCTGGGGTCTTCGCGCCGTTGGGGGCAAACTTTCGCATCACGGAGCCCGTTTTTAAACCAACGGTGTGTGCCCTGGTGACGAGGTACTCCGCCCCCTGCGGTTTGCGCTCGGCCCTCCCTTTCTCACTGGTAGGCAGTTTCTCGCGTCCCCTGGGTTCGTTTTGTTTACTCTTCAGTTTTATGAATAAAATTAACTCTTCTAGCACTCGGGTGGTGGGCGACCAGGCCCTCGAGTTCTCTACCACTGGAAGACCGGGTCTTAAAGGAGTTGTTCCCCCTCTGGCTTCGGAAAATTCGCGTCTCCTCATTCTAAGACTGCTCGTACGGATTATTCCCCCCAAGTCTCTCGACCTTTTCGTAGGGGCCGACGGTTCTGACCCTGACTACCCTCGGTTTCTTGTTCTCAGTTCTTCCGCCTCTCCCCATCTCTCACAGCAGGATGTTTTTGAGGTTAATGATGACTTCACTTCCCGCTGTGGCGATCCCCGACAGATGTGGCCCCAGAACGATGGCTCTCTTGTGGTGGAAGTCTCCTCCAGGGAGACTGCCTAACCCACTCTTCTTTTAACTCCTGTACGGGTGTAGTTCACGCTCCCCGTCTTTTAGAATACTCAGAGTCGGATCTTCTCACTCGTCTTTCCTCTCAGAAGGTCACCCGTGTGTACCGCCCACCCCCCACCCGTATGGTCCAGGGAGCAAGGATTCCATCCCCCTTTATTAATCCTGACTTTTGCTAGTTCCCAGTTACCTGAAAAAATTTAGGTCCGGTTATCTCCAATTTCCGGTGCGCCGTTATATCCTCAGACCACGCCCGTGTTTTACTTGCCAGAGGTTCGGACACGTCAATAAGACATGTCGAAGTTCCCTGGCATTCGTGTTAATTGCGCGTCTCCGACGCGTGGTTCCTCCTGCTCAATCCTTCCCGCTGCGCCAACTGTGGAGATGACCACGCCGCTTCCTCCTCTTTCTGTCCGACCAACTTATCTGAGCGTGAGATCCTGTCAGTCCGGGAATCTGACAAGGTCAGCTTCCAGGAAGCGAGGGCCCGTGTTAGATCCCGATTCGTTCATCCAGGTCTTACCTTCGCTTAAACTCTGCGTCCTTCCCGCCCTGCTACCTCCCGTTTGCCTCGAACTTCGGGCACTCACGTACCGTCCTCTTCCTCACCTTATCGCTCTAGGCCTGATCAGGCCTCACCAACCCGTTCCCCTATTCCGTCCTCAATATCGACCTTTTCATTGACTTCATTCCCCGTGTTTTCCTCAAAGTAAGTTGGATTATGGCTGTTAGGCCTATTCCTCCGCCCCTGCTTCTGCCCTGCGAATGCTGGGTGTACGCATTAGCACCGACGCATTCCGATCCTCTCCCTTCGTCAGCCTTTATGCGAAAAGTGACCATCTCCCGTTGGATGTCCACTAGGGCGGGTCGTACTCAGGTGACAACATGAATCTGAAGGAAATCCTACCATCAGGGGTGTCTAAATTATGTGTTTTTACAAGGGGAATTCAAATATGAGCTTATTTTTTGGATAGGATAACTCTAACCTACATCATTTTGTATTTCTAAATTGCCAATTTTACCCTTTTGAACCCCTTTATAATATATTAAAAGATATAAGGTAAATCATTTATATTGACAAGGCCAAATCAACTTTACATATATTTATTAATAGGTGAACTGCATGTATGTCACTGGATATAATTACAAAGATCATTCTCCTGACATCTTGAACTTTGCCAGGTTGCACAAATCCTGCTTTGACTCAGACTTGGACATCAGCTTCCTGCTGGTCTCCTGAGCCCTGATCCCTCCATCCCTCTTTTCCTGTGAGAAGTACTTAGCAGAAGCCTCAGTCACCATTTTAACAACCCTCTCAATGCTTTGTGTGGCAAGGCCAGTTGCGCACCTCCATGGGGGTGTTGATGAAGTTTTTCACCTCTGAGGTGCTTAGAGAGCAGGTGAGAGGTGGCTCTGACACACCTTCTGACCAGCTGATCAAGTCACCGATGCTGGAAGCATCACAATTGATGTCAGGTGTCCTTCTGCTCCTAACAGAGGAGTCCCCCAGCTGAGTGTCCGGGTCCCCCCTCTACCCCTGATGGCCAGGATTCTCTCCACCCCTTCAATCCTCTCCTTCTGATCCTCAGAGCAGAGTAGTGTTTGGAGGATGACTTCACTGTGGGCATACCAAGCAGATCTTCTCACAGTTGGCATCACAATATCCAGCACCTCCTTTCTCTGGGACTTGAGGCAGTCAGCTGAAAGAGGATGTGCCTAGGCCCTTCGATCCAGGAGTGCTTGACCTTCACGTTGAACCAACATGGGTAATACACTCCAATGATGAATTCCACAATGAATTGCAGAATCTTCAGGTTCTTTCCTTTAAGTCCGTGCTTTGACACCCAGAGCCTGAGAAGTCTGTTCGCTGTGGTGAGCCAGCGGCTGTGGTTTACTGGTCCTATCTCTAACAGAGCCAGCCCTGCAGGAAGTACTCCATCCCTGACTGCACAGACAATTTTATAGCCATAGTATTGATCAGTTGAGAGATCTTGAATAACCTTGTCAGGAAGCTTGATCAGTGGAGGGCCAACAGAGATTCGGGTGAAGTTTGGATTGATATCAAAGTCTGTAGCAGAATCAAGGAGCTTTCCTATTGGCCCAGATAATTTTTTGTCTGACAGAGTAGGGCCATCAAGGTCAACAATGAGATGGCGCAGGGGAAGTTCAACAGTGTGCAGGTTGCACACCAACCAGACCAGCTTTCTCCCCAGGTGCAGCTCCAGCTTCCGCATTACTCCAGCTTTCACACCAGTGTTGACATTTGTTGAGTCTCCTCCAATGGCCAACAAGGTCTTATCATAACCCCTCTCTTTCAGCCAGGCAAACAGGACCTTAGCAATCTTCTCCGCATGTGACTCCTCTTTAGTTGCTTTCTCTGGGGTAAAGTGGAACAGATAGTAGCTGCCAGGCTCACTAACAACACTATAGTGTTCTTCCTTGATCTTTGCGGGAAAAGATTGGTCACTGCCCTCAGCTTCCATCATCACATTGGTCAGGTCAATCCGCCCATCAAAGAGGATGCAAGAGATCCCCCCTCCTCCCTGCACTTCTTCTCGAACTGTACCCCCAGCTCTCTCATCAACTTCTCCTGTGCTCTCTTGACCTTGCTCTTATCAATCACTTTACTTGTATTGTCTTCTGTGATGATTCCTGCGTCAATCAGAGCTGCTGTTGCTATCGCTGCAGTTGGCCTCAGCCCTATGCCATACCTTACACTAGCAAGGGCAACGTTTTAGAATGTTCTGAAACGTTACATTCTAGCCTCTGAGAAAGGTGGCTCAGAAAATGGCCTTATGCGCGCCAGAAAACCGTCAAAATATTTCATATACCAAACTGTATGATAATTACAATTAAGTGGAATGGCACACCTTTTTATTTGAGTATTTAATATTATTATTATTATATGAATTACATTATATGTGTTTATATGAATTAGTTAGAACAATGCTCTATGAGAGATAACGTGAGCAGCCATGATAGAAAACGTGAGAAGACATATTCTGGGGTAACTACAATAGTAAAATAATCAACAATTTAATAATAATCAACTGCAAAATGATGTAGGTTAGGGTTATCAGAATTAAATATTTTCTTCAGAATTGTGTTCTATACACCAAAATATGTCATTTGAACACCCCTCTCCATTGATTTAAAAAAAATGCATAGTATGACCCGCCCTAAATTGTCCACCGTACCTTAGAGGGTTTAAAATACCTCTTTCGCGTCCAGCAGTTTTCTTCCAACCCAGTTTACCAATCCCTCTTCGGCCCTTCCCAGGGTTGCCACTAGGGCTTTAAATTTCAGATTTTACAAAAGAGGCTTTAAAAGGGTCTTTAATTGGTCATGTGAGCTTTAAAAGGGCTTTATTGAGATTTTACTGTTAAGTGTTTAACAATAAATTTGGAAATACTACACATTTTATTATTCTATTTACAGTGTTTAGTTTGAGAAATAAGTCACGTTGTCTCTAGATTCAAAATTTTGAAATTAAAGTTATAAGATGACAATGTAGATCATTGTATTTGTAATTAATTTTGAAATAATTTAATTTTTTATCTAAAGAGTATAAGGAATAAGTTAGCTTCAATTTCATCTGGCCTGTTGGTAGGGGTTTATAAAAAATATCAAAAAATGATGCAATATATTAATATTTTTGCATATACACATGTTTTAATATAGGTACATATTGAATGAAACGTGCTTTAAAAAGCTTTAATTTTTGAGAGAATTTTGGCTTTATTTCAAAATTTTAGAGTGGCAACCATGACCCTTCCACTTCGGCCTGCTTTGACCGTCGCCCCACCTGGTTCGACCGTACGGGCTACAGATGGCTCCCGTCCTGTCTTCTTTAGGGGTGGAAGGGCGAGTTCTTCCTTCTCCTCCCTCTACCTTCCCCCCCGTGAACCCTTCCTTCCCTCCCTCCGAATCGGCTCTTTCCTATCTACTGCCCCAAAGTCACAGTTCCACCCCTCCGCCAATTATCATATTTCTATCCCACTCCTCCTCTTATTCTGATTCTATTCCCATGTTCTCGACTGCTCTCGCTCGCCACTTGGAGTAAGTTGTGCGGCAGCCTTTCCGTCGGTAATCCAATCGTTATCCCTTCCTCCTAGCGGCTTCCATTTTCACTGCAGAACTCTCGGCTATCCTCTTGGCCCTTCGATTCCTCTCTCAATTCCATTTACGTCTTTCACCATCTACTACTATCGCAGCTCTTGAAGCCCTGTCCTCTCTTGTCTCCTCGCACCCACTGATGCGACAGATCCAGGACTGGCTTATTCTTCTTTCATCACGTCACAAGTTGGTCACCTTTTGTCGGGTACCTTCCCACGTCGGTGTTCCAGGCATCGAATGCGCGGACGCTGCGGGGAGGCAGGTGTCCTCCCCTACCTTTCGACCCTAACAACACGCCTCTCCCGGCCCCGGCGTCGGATTTCACGAGGGTTTTCTGGGAAGTACTCCTTCGGCGGTGGCAGCGCCAGTGGGAGGATGTGTCGGGAAATTTCCTGAGGGCCTTGAAGCCCATGATCCGTCAGTGATCTTCCTCCTGTCGGCGTGATCGACATTTTGAGACCGCTCTGGTACGACTGCGTATCGGTCACACCCGCCTTACGCATGGTCATCTTATGACGGGGATCTTGCCCCCTTTTGCCCTTGTGGTATTCCTCTCTCCGTCTCACAGTTACTTTTAGTTTGCCCTGCTTATGCCGCCGCCCGTTCCCAGTTTCTCCCTTTCTGCCCTTCAGGCTCCACTCTTACTCTTCCTAGTTTGTTAGGCGACTCTACATCTATACCGAAGGACACACTTTTTCCTTTCTCCTCCAGACCGGTTTCCTAATCTCTATTTAATGTAACTGGTATAATTTCTTCCTCTCTCTGCTGTTTCTGCTGCCTTCTCTCTCTTTTATCACGGTCTTTCTTCCACTGCTCCTTCTCTAGTGTTTTTCTTCCCATTTCCTTGCGTTCTCTCTCTCTATTCTAGTATCGACGCAATATGACCTCGGCAATTGAAGCGCCGTTGAAGCACTGCTATTCATTCATTCCTTACTTGGATTTAAAATAGGCAAGAATTTTACGCAAGAAGCGCCTCCACTGTAAAAGATGTTCCTCAGTTCCCCACTAACTTCTTACTCTTCTTGCAGTAAGCGTACTTAATATAGATTTGAGGAATTGTTTGTGTTAAATATGACTTACTAACTTATTTAAAACGTATATTAAGGAATTTTTATTTTGCATGCGTTTAGCCAGCACAAAAGTTTTCCGTCTATTATTTCAGATAGGAAAGTTTAGACGCTTGCCGAATGATTGAAGATCAGTTCATGTGTCCATTTTCTAAGAGCATCGTTAGCATAAAACTTTGAGAAAAGAAAGCATAATTAATTTTCCAAGGATGAGTCTGAATGTAAGAGAATAATTTACTGGGAAGGTACTCTGTTTATCCTTAATTTTTACGATATTTACACTTTAATGTTTATGCACAGTGTGCACACAACTTTTGGTTTGCGCGCGACCTGAAGATGAAGCCATGAGCACGTTTCTTAGTTTGGTGGATAGGTGTGTGCATCACGAAGCTTTTACAGACGCGCACTCCAAAAGACTTTTATCTTGGAAACAACAGATCCTCCGTATCTGGCACCCCCTTCCCCCAAGAGGCAAGGAAACCAGGCATGTCAGGAGGTGAGGAAGTGTTAGTTACTGAAACAGACAGCTGTACTACCCTTATTTGATGATTAAATTCAGTTTCTGGGACCCTGAATGCTTGAAGTCCCTTTCTTAACTTCAGGTGGAGTCAGCAGTATTCGGGAGATGCTCTGAATCGGTCGGGAAGATTCGCCCAACATAGGTACTCCAGTGCAAGCTCATCGCAGGTCGCTGGGCTCTTAGCAGCTGCCGTTGGGGGAAACTGCCTCCAGGCACATCTGACACCGCCACCGAACCCCTTTTACAGCCTGCAGGCTCCAGTAGGCCCACTTATGACTCCACGAAACAACCTGCCGGGAGTGGCATCCCTAGCGACGGCTTCGCTACTCTCCCCGCAGCACTTCCTGGCAAAGAGACCTTCACTGCAGGAAACTCCATCACAGGTAAAAGAACTAAGCTACCGACTTCTCTCGGATAATTATTTGGTTCTTGTGAAACTTGTCGTGTTATGCAACATGTCTGTTGAGGTTTATATTTGTTTCACTCAATTGTTAGTATTGTTTGGGGCGTTTCAGTCAGGTTATTTTAACTGATAAGCTTTGTGGGAATTTTATATAGGATTTTTATTTCTTCTTTTAATTCATTTTAGCTTCGTCCTCACGTGACGTTGCAACGCACACGCTCCGCCCCCTCTCGACCTCACCAACTTCCTCTCCTTAACCAGTCTCGCACAGCTACCACCACTCACTTGGCCCCTGACCGCCAGGGCCTTCAAGGGTCCCACGTGGAAACGTATTCTACTTGGACTGGGAAAGAAGGAGTTACTCAGAACCCCCTCCCAAACCCCCTCCCACCATCGTCAGAGCCCCCACCGGGAGGTGGGTCTTTCGAGGTTGCTGAATCAGACCTAACGAATAGACTTGAGTCACTTTGCCTCTCGATGACGGAGCACGCTCTCGGTTAGATCTGGCCTCGTTCTTTATATCTTCATCATCAGTTGAACATGAAATTTCTTCCATTAGAATCATTTGTAATCACTGAATGATAGAAAGAAAAGCTCACAACAACGATTTTTTCTCACCCATTTATCAAAGATGCCTGGCGTGTCTTAAGATTTGTAAATCTTTTTAAACAAAGTATTGAGCTCAAGCTTCGTAACACTGTTATTTCATCATTGAATATTTCTTAAATTAATATTTACTCCTTCAGTTAGTTTTAAGAGCAATTCGCTTCCGGTCTGCCCATTCTTACAACTCGCTTACCTCGATTTTGTCGCGGAGAAAACAGGAAAACAGGAATCAGATTGTGAAATTATTATATGCAAGTTTACTCACAGTCACCGTGTTCAGTTTTTTGAGTTTGTCTGCGAAACGCATTATTAGTTCCTTCTCGTTTCAAAGACTGAATTTTAGCAACAAAATTATATCATTTTGACACTTGATTTTTTTTTTTTTTTTTTTTTTCTAATGAAAAGTAGGTATATTGAACAGCTTTTTTGTTATCGTTTATTTTTAACCAAAGTTCATTACGCTTTTTTCTGCAGTTTCTTAAGTTTATTTTGTACCTTTATTTTGTGCAAATGTAAATTTTTCTCGAATTAGCTTCGTTAAGTATTAAAGACATTGATCAGGTATTCAGTTTGAGTCAGAAATTGATGTTTCTTTAGGTAGAACTGATTTTATTAATAAAGACATCATTTTATAATGGTAAACTCGTTCTGTTGCGGGTTGAAACTATTCATGTGTCGTTCGTTACGTGTATATGAATAGATAAATTATTATTATTATTAAAATACTCTAAATTTTTTTGGTCTGACAATTCTTTGGGTTTCTAATTTAATTACGTGTCCTTGAAGAGTGTTTTAATCTATTTATTTGTATCGCTATTTATTACGGTACTAATAAAAGCGTTAGTGTACGTTTTACGTACATTTCCTAATATTTAAATATATCCTCTTCGTGTGTCTGGTACACATTACGGTTATTTATTTATAATACAATGTTAATTTTATTTTATATTTTCTGTTTGTACTTTTTATCATTTTTATTTAAAAATTTCATTGTTTTAATATTTAAATTATTTACGTGGAGAATTTTATCTTGTTAAATGTTTAAGTATTCGTTTAGAGCTCCCTGGCACGCTCGGTTCGAGATTAGATTCGGAACGTCGTATAGGTTCCGAGTTTGACTTCCACCGTCGGCCTACCTCTTCCGTGATTGCTCGGGTTCGGGAAACTCGCCTCGGAGTTCACCCCTAGCCCTTCTCCGTATAGAAATATAGGAGCTTCGGATTTTACCTGTCCCCCCTCCTTCTAAATTCTTATTTCGATATAAGTTGCTGACTTAAAATTGTTGCTTTTCTTCATCTAAATAATAAAAGAAGAACGTAGTTACTATGAATTTAAAGCATTTCACTTTCTTCAGTTTTAGATTATAAACTAAACTGCTACTTTTGGAAATTTTTAAAGTTTTTGTTTTCAAAAACATTCATTGTATCCATTTTAGTTATTTATGTATCAACGGATGTGTTTTCATGTATTAAAAGACAATAATTGCAAAATGTTTTTATACAATAAACTATTTATTTGAAAGAAAATCATTTCATTTAGGCCTAGTGAGTGTTTATTTAATTCATATAAAATATAAGTGTTCTTTTTGAATGTTTATGAAAAGAAATTTGGAAATAAATTCGAAATAAATATATACATCTTATTTTTACCTTATTCTACTTTCATCCTTAAAAATCTTCATTCGACATTATGCTTACATCTCCTCTCTCGGAATCGAAGCATAATTAGCGAAAAGTAACGGGCCTTGTTCATATACTACTGTATATATACACTGAGCGGCAGAAAAATCGGCCCACTTGGAATATCGCGAAAAGCAAAAAAGTGGGCGAGCTTCTGTTTATAAAAGTTTTAAAATTCGAAAATGTAGTCTGAGGCAACCAAATAACGAGACAAAACAACGTCAGCTGCGAACACACTAGCTGTAACGAATTTTCGACTTCTTTTAAGAATTCGACAGTCTGACATTCAGTTGCTCTCTGACTGCTAGTACCACTGTTTTCTTCCACTAGTGGGAGTAGGCATTTGCGTTTAGTAAGAGGTAGACTTCTAATTCTTTTGGGTTTCAGAATTGGACATTCACGATGGATTTGAGTGCCGTGAACATCGCAAGAGTCGTCGCCCTAATTGAAGATGGTCGGAGCCAGCGTTATGTCGCCGATGCGCTAGGAATTCCAAGAACAACGGTTAGACGTGTCTACCAACGTTATGTGGAGACAGGAGAGTACAGTCTAGGGCCGGTTGATATTTTGTATTCAAGTGACACATTGTGGGGGTTTCGTATGGGTCACAGTAGTCACCCAGTAAAATGTTTCACGTATCCTAAGTTTCCTACCCCCGGCACAAATTTTCGGTTTTTAGTTTCAATTTGCCAAAATGTACATTTTTCAGTAAAAACTCGGATAAAAATTTTCAGCTGTGTTAAACTCTTACTTTTTACTTTTTTATTCAAACTCAAAGAAAATTACATTTTTACGTGTTTTTTAGTATATACTATATATTAAGATAAAAAATAAGGAACAAATTAATGAATTACATAACATTTTTGAGAAATTAAACAACAGAACTTGTCTTCTACAAGAAAAAGAAAAAACATTACCTAATGAAGTGCTCTTTTGCACGATGCATGAACTTAAGGTATTTTGAAAATAACACTGCATGTTTATTTATTCCACTGTCCTTTCCATTCAAATTTAGGTAATCTTTGCCGTGATTCCAGTAGGTTAAGAATATATTTTTGGCGATTTTCGTAGCCAATTCGTACATCAGATGCATTCGTGACTAGATTTACAGCGCTTTCTACTCCTTGGCTGTGACAAGGAAAGGTTGGTATTTTGAGTGGTTCTTGTCTTGCTAGCAAAAGTTCCTTATTGCTAAAGTTTCTCAGAAGTGGAGGCGGATAAATTACTTTTTTCTGCCAATCAATCATTTCGGTGTAGTCTGAAGAATCAAAATTAAAAGTTCGAGGTAGGTCAAAGTTTCTTGATCCAGAAATTGTAGTTCTTCAGAGAATGATTCTTCGGATTGCAACCTCTCTAACTTCTCTCCTTGAGTTTATCATCATCGATAGTAGAATATTTTCGGGGTTCGCAAAGTGAGTTATTCTGAAACACCGGTTCCATGATCAATCTGTATTTCTCCTTCAAGTCGCGCAGCAGATACCCTAAGTACCAAAAGTTGGATGATCCGTCAGATGGCAGTGGATGTGACTTAACCCAAAACCATCCTGGAGCATAAGATAGCATAGTAATTTCTACTAGATCTTTGAGATCTTGGGTTGGATTTGATGTTGACACAGTCTAAGAATTCTATTTGCTCTAGTTAGCCAACGAGCATGATAAATTGTACCAGGAGATGATCTTTGGAGACTTTTTCCAGATTGAACAGCTAGGCACATATTGTAGAGATACTTTTGGTCACTGCTTAAAACATTAACAACATCAGATGGAATTTTATGAATGTTTCCTTTAACAGGAGAAAAAGCAACCACTTCCAGTTTTGTTAGATCAATTTTCAATTTATTTCCAATTAAACCCCTGAAAGTACTTGGGCCTGTTGTTTTTCCATCTGTTTCCTCGTAGACGTCCGTGAATGGTAGTTCATTCATATGAAAAAGGCATACCAGCCACTGAACAAACCTATTCAGATAGATTTCAACAAGCTTTATTTCCCGATCAGAGCATTTTTTAAGTTTTTCCACTGGGCGACAAAGGCAGATCGGGAAGTGGCGGGGGGCGGAATTAAGGCAGGGGTGTGCTGCCAATTTCTTAACAACCGGTTCTGATACAGATATGGGTGTAAATCGGTGAGCGCAAATGGCGCGAGTCATTAAGCTAGGGGGTCTAGAGTAAACGGTAGCTCCCCCCAGCGCGCTCCGGGGCGGAGCCCCGGAAGCCAACGCATTTTACCTTTTCCAAACAGCATTTTGTAACATTTTGGCAGAAATTGTTTAACATATTCTTTATACTCACTAATGACATAATTACCTAAAAATAAACTAATTTTTCATCAAAAAAATAAATAAATATTGAAACGACCACTGCTTGTGATTAGAGATGTAAATAATAAAAAATGTTCCTAAGCATTTATGTTATGTTGAACCATATAAAAGGCATTCTAAATGGTTAGGGTTAATAAAATAAATAAATAGGTATATTAATTTCTTATGTTAGTATGTTGCAAATTAAATATTGATTGATTAATTATATATACTAATAGAATAATTAATAATTAATTAATGGCTTAATAAAACACAATAGAACTTAGTTATTCTTGTGGGATTAATTCACAAACCAATTTTCAATGCAATGCATTTAATCAGTTTCTAAAACAATGGCAAAAATAAAATACCTTTGACGGTAACAACAATAATCTTGGATAACGAAATAAAAAATCTCATATAAAAATTATTATAAAATAAACATCCTTTGATTATTTCTACTGAACTGTACCAAACTATCTAGCAGTTGTCAGAGTCAGTCAGACTGCTGTTCAAAAAATTCTACTTCACTTTCTGATGACTCACTGCTGGAGGCTTCCTAAAGTGTAGGCTTTGTAGCAGTACCAGCACTAACATCAGGTGCAGAAATTGTTTTGCAGAAAAGATCACTTTTGGATTCCAACAGTTTCAGGTTTTCTTTGATGTACAAAAGTTTTCCCGCCCTCTTGTTTGTTACGCGGTTTCTTTTATTAGTGTGGATATTGGCATAAGTACTGAAGTTTCTTTCACAGGATGCACTTGTTCCAGGCAGATTTAGGATTCGTCCAGCCATCTTTGTAAGAGCTGTAGAACTGCACCATCCCTTCCACCAGGCTACAGCTGTGCAGCAGTTTGTTGATGTCCACAGGAAACGGTTTGAGAAAAAAACTGTTTTGGCCTTGTAGTTGGCCAATTCTCCCATTATTTGCTGTTCTTCTGAAGGGCTGATATCTATCATGTTCTCACATGTCTGAATTAGCTCACAAGCTTCAATCTGAAACAGAAAAAATATAACTCATAAGTACATGCATGCATGCATGCAAAGAAGTTATTACTTGTTGGTGTAAGCTGCAGATAGTTACTAGAAAACAGCAATAAGTTTACACATACATATGTAGGCTGACCAGAATAGGATTTCATGCAGCAATCATGCTAATTTTAAAGCTTAACATACATACCACTTGATCAGTAGACATGCATTCTGTGGTATTTTGGATCTAGCAAATTTGCAGCATAGTGAATTGGTTTTAGGCAGAATTTTTTTCTGTTTGTTAGGATATCTTTCATCATCATTTCTTCTTTTGAAAGAGGGGAATCTGCCAAATGTTCTAAACATTTCTGCTCCATATCATGAAACACTTTCACAGCTACTGCCAGTGTTGGTTTGTCTGATTCCACAACTGTGATAGCATCTGAGATGGGTTTCATTAACCAGACAAAACCATCTACTTTATCACAAAATACTTCATTGAGAATACTGGTTCTCAGTGACTTATCAACTGCATCTTCATTTGATTGTGAAATTGCCAGAGCTTGTAAAGGATGTTTATTTTGTTGAAGGCTTTGCAGACATGAAACTGTAGAACCCCATCTTGTTTTTACAGGAATCCTCAGTGACACTTGGCCTACTCTAGCAGCTTGGTTGTGTACTGTTGCCTGTGATACTTTGAGAAGAGCACCCAGTTTGTGAGATGCTTTGAAGGTTTTGACTAGTTGGACTGCTTGAATCATGAAAGTACTGATTGATTTCAGTTTGTTCATGTCTGTGAAAATCAAATTCAGTCCATGAGCTAGATATCCATAACAGTGCAGCTGTGGATACTTCACTTGTAAAATTGACCAAGATTTCGTCATGTTGGCTGCATTATCAGTCACAAGTGCCAGTACTTTTTCTGAACCAACCTCTTCATTTACCTTGCTCATTTCATCAGACATGTATTCAGCAGTATGACTGTCAGAACCTGTTGGTAATGTAGTCCAGAAAAGTGGTTCAGGTGTTGTGATCAGAAAGTTAATAATGGCTTCATTTCTGACATTAGTCCAACCATCACAAGTCTTGGCAACACTCACAATTGGCTACTAATTCTTTTACAGTAGTTGACACTCGGGCATGTTCCTTTTCCAGCAATGTATTGGACAGCTCATAACGAGAAGGAAGTTTATAAGCAGGCCTTAGATGTTCATAGAATTAATTCCAGTAGGGATTTTCTACAATTCTCAGAGGTGAAGCACTTGCATATATTGCTCTTGCTAATTTTTCATCAAGTTCAACTTGGCAGGAAGAGTAAAAGATTGTGACACAATCTGTTCGAATAACACTTCATATTATAATGATAGCCAAGAGCGTAACTAGCTTTCAAAAGTTGTTGGGGGGGACAACTATAATGATGAAAAATCCTGCGATGAATTTCTGTGCTGCTATCCTGTAGGTAATGTGTTTGCGACCAAAATGATGCTCTTAAAATACTATGATTTAGAGAATGATCTATATTTATGATAGTACTGTAATAGGAAAATCAAAGAAGCATTTTCACAACTACCTTATGTATATCAAGTATATACTTAACATTAAAGGAAACTTAGATCAGAAGTTGGGGGGGACAAAACCTATATTATCCTCTTCAGTTCAAAAGTTCGGGGGTCTACCCGTCTCCCCCGTTAGTTACGCCCCTGATGATAGCTACATCATACTCACATTGTTAATTATCTAAATTATAAAAAGTACAGATATAAAATATCTGTTATTATTATTCAGTAATTCAAGTAATTATTCAGTAAGTACCATAGATATAAGGTGTATATTAGATAGCTTATAGCAAGTGGGTCAGTCACTGATAAAAGCAAGACTTTCCATCAATTACTGTAGTTTTTTCATTTGAGATCTTGCCAAAAGCGGACCGAATAACCCCGGTAAGACGCTACTGTGCAGTGTAATTCTATATTTAGTGCACTCACTTGGTTAATCTGTTGTATTCTATCAGCAAGTTGTAACATTCCTTGTTGCTTTGTTTGCTTGTGATCAGTTGACTGACTTGATCCAGATGACTCTCCTAATTTTAATTTCTTGGTTGGACTTAGCACTGTTTGTTCTGCATTAGAATGTTTGCCATCTCTTGCTGCAAAATCTTCTGGGAAGTATTTGTTTTTAATTGTGTCTGGACACTTCTTACAGTGTATGGAAAAACTATACACTATACACGCTTACGACATGGTATCGTATGTGGTACCTTTACTTCTTAATTAAATATAAATTATTATTAATTGAATTAAATATCTACGAAATTGCCTCGGGTTTGGCGACATAGCCTATTGGGAATGAAAATAATTGCCATACATACATAGAACCCCAAATGTAGGCATTGAACCTGCATGACAAGAAGAAAACCAAATTTATTATTTCGTATACAAAATTTTCCACTGCTGACTCATGAAAATTACATCAAGAGAAGAGTCAACGAACTTTGCAAATTCAGCAAATAATAAAAATACGAAGATATATATATATATTATAGCGGTTCGCTCGGAGCTTGCTTATGTTACAGCGATGCTTTAAGCAAGAAAGATGTCCTTTATCTTCCTATAAGTTCTGAGTGAAATCCTCTTAATATAAAACTGAATAACTATAAAAAGGATAGGCCTATTCCTTCATGTATTTAAGTGTAGTTACTGCCTATATTAATTACATCAAAGCAACTCGTTTTGTAACTCCATCGTACCCCGGCCCTACATCGAAAAACATCGTCGCGTCCTACAAACAGAAGCGAGGCTCAACGAAATAATAAGGTAAGGCAATTTCTTTCTTTACCATTAAGCAGCGCAAATACCGAAGGCAAATAAACATAAAGAGGTCCTTTGAAGACCTACACATTAGGGCGGATCGAAAATGAGGTTTTTAAACTTTTTTTCGAAATTCAAATATGGCTAGTGCGGAAAATATGTGGGTGCTATAGATAATGACTGTGCATAAATATTAGTCCTGCGAAATTATATCTTCAGGTGCCACAAAGCCGTCGAAAAAAGTGAAATATAATGATTTTCTTATATTCTGCATTAGTACAATAACTGAAACTTACTTGTTATTATTATATATTAAGTGTTCCAATTACCAAAATAGTTACTGAATTACGCAGCTCTTAGTTTATTTAGATCAATATTCTTTTGATTAATGATCTAAATAATCCAGAACTCACCACGAGGAGGTGGCTGCGTGTCGAGCTCCACCCATGCCCTCCCAACCACCCATCCTTGCGCATGTTTTTTTCTATTAACGTTTTATTTAAACTTTATATTCAGCTTTACTTTCGAATGATGGCATTTTTTTACGTGACTGAAGTGTTGATCTTATGAAGCCATCTCGCGCGTTCAATCCAAATACTTTTGATGATGCTTCAGTCACTAATTTTACCATTCTTTCTACTACTTGTGTATGACAAGGGAATTTCTCGAATGGAGGGGTACTCTTGTTTTCTATGAATTCTTCAATCTCATTTTCTGTCAGGTGTCTTGTCACAGGTGGTTCAGTGACAATGCATTTTTGCCAATTAATTAAATCAGTATAATCAGTAGCTTCAAATTGAATAACAGGTACTGTGAAACGCCTCACAACTTTTTCCTTGTTTGTTTGCCTTGCTTTCTTTATTCGCCTCCACGCTAATTCTCTTATGGCGCTGCGGTCATCATGAATCATTGATGCTAGAATATTTTCTGGATTTGCAAAAAATGCATTTCTTTGTATGACAGGGTTTACAATATCCTTTACTTCGTCATTCAGTGTTCTTGTTAGTTCAATAGTTTTGAAAACATGTTTTGAGCCATTGACAAAAGACGTACTTTGCTTAATAGAAAACCACATTGGGATGTAGACCTTCATTATAAAAGAAGCAATGTTCATGAGGTTCTCAGATGGACTTACAGTTGAAACGTATAGACGAAGCAAACGATTTGCTGTAGTCAGCCATCGTGAATGTGCCATTTTGCCTGGACTACGATGAGCAAGATCTGGAGAGCAATATCCCTTTGTTATGGCCTGATGAATATCAATTAGATATTTTTGGTCGGTGCTAAGATCTTCACAGTCTACAGTTGGTTCCTCAGCATCAATCCTTTCAAACTCGACAATAGGAAGACTCACAGTTCTCTAATTCCCTGCCAATAGGACCGGTGAATCCGCGGGGGCCAGATGTTTTTCCATCCAGCTTTGCAACTAAATGGCGTAATGGCAATTCATTGGCATGGAGCTGGCACACTAAATGTTGAACTGGCTTCTTCAGCTTCAATTCTATAAGCCTTATAACGCCTCCCTTTTCTCCAGTGTTGACTGCTGCACCATCGCATCCAATAGCAACAAGGTTTTCCAGGTTCATGTCATTATTTCCAATATACTCAAACATACCTTCTTCTGATATACTTTGGACTTTTTTTTTCTTGGAAGAGTGTAGAATCTTTTCGACCATCAAAATAGATTCCTCTGATTGGGACCTGATTTTGATCTTTCATAATTTCTGATCTCTTCTTTTGTCTTTCTCTTCTGATTTTATTCCTATCCACTACTTCAGATGTATTGTCAATAGAAACTTCTCCAATATCTTGCAATACTGCACTAACAATGAATGCTGCAGCTCGATCTGAAACTGCAGTCCTGTCACAAGCAGTAGCCACTGAAGGTAGATTTGTAGTTTTCCTTTTCTTGAATAATTGTTCTTCAGGTTGTTCGAGCTTTCTCTTCGAGCTAACTGGCTCTGGAAATGTATCGTCTGATATTTCGCCAGATTCACTTTCACTATTTGATGTCGATGATGATAATTCAACATTTGTATCCTGCAATTTCTCCTGTGAAGATTCTTTGGTGAGCCTCACAGCTTCTTTTTGCTTTCTTAGCAACGTAGATGCTTTTTTCTTTGAGAGTGTAATATCTACTCTATCAATAAACAGTTTTCTTTCACTCCTTTGATCTAAGAGGAACGTCACTTCTTCCTTTGGAACCGTTTTTTCTTTGGGACAAGAACATTGTGTTAGTACTTTGCACTTGCACGCTGCAATGTCAAAAAGTTTCGTGTGTGCTTCTTTTTTGAACATATCAATCTTTGCTTTGTAAGCTTCAGAATTTTTTCTGCTTTGGTATGGCTTCATAATGACACGATACTTTTCGTGGTAGCTTCTGAACATTGTTTCAATTCGCCTGTCTGACAGAATTGGGACGGAAGCACTTTCCCAAATTGTTTTCAATTTATCAACAACTTGTTCTAATATTTGAGATATTGAAGGATCTTTATTAGTATTCTGTTTCAAATCGTTTCTTACAAACAAGTAATATTTAAAAACTCCTTCGTATGTAGGAAGATTCCTGTGCCACAAATCTTCCCCCATACCAAACATGGGGCACTCAGTTGAGGCCCTGGTTGATTTTGCACAAACTCGAGACATTTTGAAAGTATACAAATCTGAAAAAGAAAGGCTAATATCAATTATACGTTAATTTCAGTTAATAGTACATGGCAAACTTAGGGCAACACAATACAGAAATGCAAAATATATAAGAAATATAGTTTAGACTATCTGAGTAACGCCAACAACAGAACACCCACCTGCTACGAGAGCGACAGCTACACTGAACCGAGGTACTCACGTGACAGCTGAGTGAGCTGACTATAGAAAACTGTTTTTAGAGAATAGAAACTTTTTTTAAAGGTTGACTGAGCTATTTTTATACAAGTGTGAATAAATTCTTGTCTATTGTGCATCGTGGACTTTTCTGTAATTATTGGTTAAAATCTGCTTTTTTCAATTTTTTTCAATATTGAAGGTCATTGTGGCACCTGAAGATATTAATGTTATGATTTTAAATTTATACCAGCTTATGTCCTCACTACTCCACACATTTTCCACACTAGCCAATTTGAAAATTCGAAAAATGAGTTTTTCACTCCGCCCTACTGCACATACATAACTCTCTAACGAAAAAACGTAGGGCTTTTGTCATTAACTCTCCACTGTAATCTGCTAGAAATTTCCAACGGATGAGGGTATCAGGCAATCAACCCATAGCCCTATATAGTTTTTTCACACACTGTTTTATGTGTTGTTTCATTCGAGTGCCATTTTTGGAAATTGTAGTTTTACAAAATGTTTTAAAACACTGTTTTATGTGTTGTTCCACTCTAGTGCCATTTTTGGATATTGTAGTTTTACAAAATGAACACTCCACACGTTCAATTTTACCACCTTTTTCTACACTGTCCTTGAATAAAATGTGCGCAACACTTTTTTTTTCGACACTTAGGCATCTCAATACCTATAATTTTCAGTAAAATTATATAGATTTAAAAAAATAACGTTTTTGATATCTGAAATAAATATGTAGGGTGGGCGGAAAGTAGCTCCCTAATTTAAATTACATATAAATTATGTATAAATTGTGATTGTATTGTTATATTGTTATGGTGTGTTCTCTAAAGTGGTACAATTGTAACGGTAATCTTTTTTTCTCTAAAGTGTTCTCTTGTGTTCTCTAAAGTGGTACAATTGTAACGTTCATTTTTTTTTTTATTTCAGATTGAAGGGTAACATGGCTGAGCGTTTAACACTGCAGGAGCGTGCCCAGTTGGCGGCACGGTACGAAGTTTGGCAATCTGTCGTTCGAGTTCAAAGATGGTGGCGGGCCATTCACGGACCACGTGCCCAAGTGGACCCGAAAACAATCAAGAACTGCCACTCGAAGCTCATGACCACGGGGTCTGTGGCAGATGTTCGAAGATGTGGTCGCCCTTCGACATCCAGGGCCCAGGAGACGGTGCAGGCAGTTCAGGAAATGTTCGCACGGAGTCCACGAAAGTCAACTCGCCAGGCAGCTCGGGAAAGTGGACTCTCCCGCTACTCAGTGCGAACTGTGCTGAAGAAGGAGCTGAACTGGCGTGCGTGGAAGCCGCATTACTGCCAATCTCTCTCGGACGAGGACTGCGACATTCGCATGGAGTTCGGGGAAATCATGCTGGCTTGGCATGAAGACTGGCCCCATCTCTTCCGCAACATCCTCTGGAGCGACGAGGCGGTGTTCCACGTCGGAGGCTTTGTCAACCGCCACAATTGCCACTACATACTGGGCAGGAGAGGATCCCATGGTTACCGCTGAAAAACGGCAGAATCGGTTCAGTGTAACGGTGTGGTGTGGTATGACCTCAGATCAGGTTGTGGGCCCGTTCCTTCTGCGCAACACCATGAATGCTGAGCGGTACCTTGCTATGTTGCGAAACGAGGTCTGGCCGGTTGTCAGCACATGGGAGAACATCGACGATCTGATATTTATGCAAGATGGCGCCCCTCCGCACTTCGCTCTTGTTGTCCGTGAGTGGCTGGATGCCCACTTCCCTGGGCGTTGGATGGGTCGTCGTGGTCCACATCAATGGCCAGCCAGGAGCCCCGACTTGACACCGTGCGACTTCTTTCTTTGGGGGTGGGTAAAGGAAGAAGTCTACCGCACCAAACCGAGGACATTGGAAGAACTGGAGGACCGAATTCGGGAAGTCATGTCCTCCATCCCGCCGGAGTTCCTGCTAAAGTCAGAGGACGCCATTCCTGGGCGGCTCCAGAAGCTGGTGGAAAGAGTTGGAGCCCACATTGAATTTTAGAGAAAACCTACATGTATGCCTACCTTTTCATATTATTTCTTCTGAAATAAATGGATAATATACGTATTTTTTTACCAATCCAAAATAGGGAGCTACTTTCCGCCCACCCTGTACACACACACACCACACACACACACATATATATATATATATATATGGGATGAATTTAACAATAAAACACGTGAAATGAATGAATGCTGCAAACCCACGGAAAAAGAAAAACGATTCCAAGGCCTTTCGTGTATTCAAAGCTACACCTCGTCATTCCCTGACGAGGTGTAGCTTTGAATACACGAAAGGTCTTGGAATCGTTTTTCTTTTTCCTTGTGGGTTTGCAGCATATAATATATATACTAGGTGACGTACCGGTGTTGCCCGGGAAAAATTTCACAAACATGCAAACAGACAAACAGAGAGGCTCAGACAACAAACAGACAGGCCAAATTATATATAAGATATCCCCCCAAAACCCTTCACCCTTCTTTATGCAACTTGGGGCTAACCCCCTCCCCCATTACCCCCACCCCTCCCCATTACCCCCACCTCTCTTCCCCACTTACCCCACCCCTCCCCATTATCCCCACCCCTCCCCATTACCCCACACCTCCCCATTACCCCCACCCCTCTCCCCCACGTACCCCCACCCCCACCCTTCCCCCATTACTGCCCGGGATAAATTTCACAAACTTGAAATAAATAGACAGGCTGACCGACTCTGTGTTGACATTCTTCATCCCATAAGAGGTTCCCGTGCCAAATTTGGTAGCTCTAGATCAAACTGTTTGCGCTTGCATAAAGGACAGACAGACAAACAGACAGGCGGAAATATATATATATATATATATATAACTGCAATGACCACGCAGTATATAAATGAATAGAAACGACATAATATTAAGGAACGTTTCTGCACACGCGGAAGAGAAATAACGAATAAATGAAAAATGAGGCGAACCGCCCGGGAATCGAACCCAAGGCCTTCCAATTGCCGGTTGGATGCGCTACCATTACACCACGGACCTCAATCATTCACAAATCGAAATTCTCCTACATAGGGCAGAAACCAATGCCCTGAAAGGGCACCCTCGCAAATCGTGAATATGTGCATTTAATTGCAATGACCACGCAGTATATAAATGAATAGAAACGACATAATATTAAGGAACGTTTCTGCACACGCATTTATTCGTTATTTCTCTTCCGCGTGTGCAGAAACGTTCCTTAATATTATGTCGTTTCTATTCATATATATATATATGTGTGTTTTTATTTGTATGAATCTGTCATTAAACGGATGTAACAGCATGACCTAATTATTTTAATCAAAGATAGCAGTGAAAGAAACTTATATTATGCACATTCTCTGCCTCATAGCTTCAGATGACTGCTATCTATTAATTTATTGGTTATAAAATAAATGAAAAAATTATTAAAAAACAATTAAAAACTGTTTTAAAACCTTTTTTTTGTTTTAAAACAGGGCTAATAAAAAACATGTTTTTTTACAACACTACTTGTGATACTACCTATATTTTTCTATAAAATCCTGAAAAAATTAAAAAAAATTTAGATATAAATGAAATTCTACTGACTTAAATATTTGTTAAAAACAAACAAACGGTTCGGTGATTCCATTCAAAATTTAACAACCGGTTCGGGTGAACCGGACCGAACTGGTTCCAGCACACCCCTGGACTAAGGATACTATGGATCCGGATGTTCCCTAATCAGGCCACCATCCCCGTATCGTCTGAAATAACACTAGCATTTTCTATATATAAATATTCAATGTAAATTTCATATTTACATTTAGGATAAACAGTTCTAGTTGTGGCATATGTGCATGTATTATATGTATTTATATGGCTTCCAAGACAACTCCCAAGACAATTCTATTTTTACAAATTTTGAAAATTCCTTGTCGCCCAGTACCCTAAAATTTTATTTACTGGACGACAAATTTCCTTCACTGGGTAACATTCATGTCGCTCACTCACTAGGTTAAAAAATGCTCTGCCACCGATTCTTCCAGTGTTCACAGCAGTGCCATCACAGTAAAGCTTTTAGAGTGTCTGAACTCTCTGAGTCCACTATTACAGTAATCAGCTCTTCTGCTATACAACGAGCATTTCCATGATCAGGTGTTACAAGATATATATAGTAGATATTTCCAAGCTCTTTAACAATGACGTAGTGCTCTTCTTTGATCTTGCCTACTCTGGTTAATGTGTCATCTCTTCTCCCATCAAAGCCAATGCATTATATTCCTATATTCTCCGATTTTAACCCTGGTACCCAATTTTTAACTACTCGTGTTATTTCCCTCTCCAGCTTCTTTCTATCAATCATGTTGCCCTGATCCAGGATTCCCATATATCTTTTAAAGCAGCAGCGCCCTGCAACTCACTCTGTAACGATCTGCGGTTACTGCCACCTTTTCATAGGTATATCTGTTCTGCTCATTCTCTATTAACTCTATATCAGGCATGAAGTCTTCATCCTCTTGGTCGGTCTCTACCAGGAACGGCCCTAGGGTTGCTGGCGCCCCGGGCACGCTGAACTTCCGCGCCCTTACAAGTATAATTTTAAAATTTGTTCACAATGAGGAAAAACTACAAATGTAGGAATAAAGAGTTTATTACAATTAACGATATTCACTCAAAGTACAACTAAACATTCTCAAAATGGAACCATGTATGAAAATATAAGAGACAGTGTTGCCACTTTTGTCTGAGGTAAATCCACAAAAAATGTAAAAATTCCACAAAGTGGCAACACTGATGAGATATCATAGGATGGCAGCGCTGCCAGGCGTATGTAATTTGTGCTCAACGCTCACCTACGCGGCCACATCAACCCATGTGACATGTCATCCCATGTCGGGCCAAACTGACCTTAGCTTTACTGGTAGTCTCTAATGCTATTGGCTAATATAATGTTATAATCCCTGAAAATTTTACTCCACATCAGGAAATTTTCACATTTGACTTTTATTTCATTTTATTTTATTTATTTATTTTTAGATTTTTCGCTTTGTATTTGGAAGATCCCAAACGCATGACGTGGCGCCCCTTAGCATGTGGCGCCCCGGGCAACTGCCCGAGTTGCCGGTACCTTGAGCCGGCCCTGGACTCTCTACCTCCATGCTCTCACCACCGGCTGCATCCTGTGATTCCTGTGATGGTGAAGGGACAACTCTGATAGTTTCAGTCAATTCTGCTTGTGATCTCATTCGGCGTTCCTGTTCTTTTTGAGCTTTAGCAATAGACCTTTTCCTCATCAAAGCAGCTTTTCTATGAATTGGCCCCAGTTGGTTTAATCTTTGCTTTTGTCCTACAAAAGAATCCCACTCAGCAATTGTTATTTTATTCTTGCACCGGCAGGCATTTCTATCAACCCCTTTATCGATAAAGAAAAAAAAAAGATAAATAGATAACAAGCTTACCTTATCATCATATGCAGATGACATCACTCTAACATCCACCCACAACAACATCGACACCGCTACAAATAACCTACAAACATAAATGAACAGTATACAAATATCATTCGTCAGCCAGACTCTGTACTGAACGAACGCATTTCCTGAGCTCTCTGATATTGCTATTACTTTTGTATACTGCTAATAATTTTACTTTTGGAAAGTTTTGAATTTTATATACTTGCGTTTATATTCACAATGTTATAGTTAAGTAATTGAATATTAGTGGTTTTTAGCGATTTAGAAGTTTTCATAGCGTGCCGGCTTAATTTAACTTAAACTTGTGACGGCTATAAACTATTTTTAACTGCGCGATGCCGTCGCAGAAAGCGTCGTGTGTTAGGTGTAGGGTAAACCGTTGGTATTCGGATTGACGATTACCGAGAGATCAGTTTGTTTCTTTTGCGAGTTAAGGGAGGAAATAGTTGACATAAAACGCAGGGTTAATATTTGGCTGGACACAGGTGCTAACGAGAAATGAGAGGTTGTGTTTCACTAGCACTACTTTTCATGCTCTTTACGATGGTACTAATCATTTTTTGTGCTAGTGCGCGGTTATAAAACTCATTTAATATATAATTTTTACGTGGAGACTCCGTATGTATGTATGTATCCATGTATGTATGTATGTTAGCGCTCCGTGTGTTTGTATGTACGGTAATGCGTTTCGTGGACGTATCACTTGTTTTCAGATTGTCACATGGCTGGATTGGGCCAATTAGACACTTTTTGCGACGTGCGCCATAGGAATTTCCTTTGCTTCACGCAGTTTGAGAATACCGAATATACAGCGCTTCATTAAAGCAGGAACTCGCATCCACAGTGACTGCTGGAGAGCTTATAGTGAACTAAGGAATCTCGGGTATTTGCATTCCACCGTCAATCATAGTGCTAACTTTGTGGACCCGAAACAGGCGCCCACACACAGAACATCGAACATTTGTGGAAGGACGTCAAGCGTTGGGTGCTTCGTCCTGGGAATAAAAACGTCCACTACTCGCAGTACCTAGCCCGATATATGTTCATAAATGAACATCGAACGGAAGAGTGCCTTCACGCCTTCCTAAGGGAAGTAGCAAAGCTCTATCCTCCAGAACAGTGAAACCCATTCCAGGTAAGTTTTATTAATCTTCACATGGCTTAGTATTGCCTAACCCAACCCAACCTAACCTGTCAGCAGGTTAGGTTAGGTTGGTTAGGCTAAGTTAGGTTAGCTAGTTTTTTATCAGAATTACATTTTCCTGGTGTAGTTTTCTCTGCTTTGTTGGAATTTGACACACATTTCATGTGCAAATGAGTAGAAACACTCCGTATTTTGGAATGGAAAAAAAAAGTTTCTATTCATTTGCACAATAAATGGGTATCAGATTCGAACAAAGCAGAGAAAACTACACTAGAAAAATGTAATTTTGATAAAAAATGTAGCCCCTGTGTCCAGCCAAATATTTACCAAACGCAGTGTACGTGAGGTAACGGAAAGACTTGCAACGCTTGATGAGGGCAGGGGTAGGGCTACGGTTGACGAAAGCCGAACCAATACTAACGTTGAAGACGTTAGTAATTTGAAGGATGAGGTGCGTAACCTAGTTTCTAGTTTAGGTAGCCTATCGGGAAGGTTGGATAGAGTTGAAGAAGGGGTTAAGGTTGGTCAGAGATTAGTAGATGGGGAGGGATTGAGAAGTTAAGGGTGGAGCTAGGCCGCGTACGTTAGGTGATAGGAATCCCCCCCCCCCCTATCGAGGTTTCGAACCCTTTCGCCCATTTGGAAAGGGACGTGAATGAGGGGGGAAACTATTTTAATTGGGGACTCTTTAGTGCGCCATATGGACAAAGAGTTCGTTAAATGGCATCCAACCAAGAGGAGGAGGGTCTGTCTCCGGGGGCCAGGGTTGACAAAGTTAGAGACGAAGTGGATAGGATTGACGTTGCCTCCCGTCACTCGATGTTGGTGACGATGGTAGGAGGCAACGACTCGTATAGGCCCGATACGAGAGTGCCTGACCTTTTGGAGAGATATAGGGGGTTAATTAGGTCCCTGAAGGCCAGGTCAGATAGGTCTTCAGTGCTAGGTATTACCCCTAGGCACGGTTTGGGTCTTAGGATTACGTCAAAAATAATATTTTTTAATAATAAATTAGAGATTTGTGCTAAGGAAAATGTACCCTTCGTAAAGCTGTGGTCCGAATTCAGTGATCCCAGCCTTTTTATAAAAGATGGGGGTGCATTTTAATGAAATAGGTAATGCTAGGCTAGGTAGGCTAATTGACGAAAACGTACAAAAGCTGTATAGGTCGAAGCCTTCTTTAAACGTTGTGGGTCTGGGGAACGCGGGCCCGACGTGAAAAATAGTTTAAAACGCCGGCCTGTGGTAAAAAATAACTTAAACGTCGTTATTGTAACGCGCGTAGTATTAGAAATAAATTTAAGGCGATAATTTATTCCGGCAACTACGATATAGTTGCTATCACTGAAACGTGGTTAAATACCGTGACTCGAGACTTGTTGGGGAACTTGATGTACCGGGTTTTAAACTCTTTACTAATGATAGGTTACATAGGTTTGTGGCGGCGTTTTGCTGTACATTCGTAATTCCTTTAGGGCTATCGAGGTTAAGATAGATTTTCCGGCAGCAATTAATGCGATATGCGTTGAAGTTAGGGCGCGTAGTATTAGTTTTAATTTTGTTGTTGTTTATAGACCTCCCGTTCAACCCCTCGATACCGATACTAGATTTTACTCACTTCTTGGTAACTTTATTGATAATCGGAATAGTATAATTGTCGGAGACTTTAACTGCCCTAATGTTAATTACGAGACTTTTACTGGTAATGATGAGGGTTTGAGATTGATTGAGTTCATGGAAAATAATATTTTACGACAGATGGTTACCGAACCAACGCGCGGTGACAATATTTTAGATTTGATGACGAACGGCGAAAATATAGTCGAAGGTTTAGAAGTAGGCGAGAGTTTAGGATGTAGTGATCATCAAATTCTTAGGTTTGTTATTGATAGAAAACACTAAGAATAGTAACGTAATAGAAGTCCCTGATTTTCGTAGGGCTAACTTTGATAGTTTTGCGGATAGGATGAGAGTAGTGGACTGGGATAACTTATTTATGGGTAATGACACAAATTTGCATTGGGAGGCATTTAAAGAAAGTTTTATGAATATTGAAAGGGAGTTTATTCCTCGTAGGCCCAAGCGCGCTAGAAATCATGGTAGGCCCAAGTGGTGGACTAGGGAAATAGGCGAGTTCATAAACGAGCGTAACAGAGCGTATAGACTTAATAAGCGCAATGGCACGGCAGCTAACTTTAATAGATATATCGAGCTTAGACGTCAGGTTAAAAGATCAATTAGGAATGCTAAACGTAATTTAGAGATACTTATAGCTGCGGATAGTAAATATAATCCAAAAAAGTTTTTTGAATACGTCAATAATCGTAAGTCGATAAGATAACATAGGCCCTCTAGTGGATGTTAACGGCGCTTTGGCTTCTGACGCTCAGGCGATGGCGGGTATTTTCAATAACTTTTTTGCGACCGTTTTTACCGTAGAAGACGTAAATAATGTCCCCGACGTGGACGATATCGTTCCATTTAGTAGCGAGACTATTTTGGATGAAATAACTATTTACGAGGGTGAGATTACGCATTATATCGATAGGCTAAAAGTTAGCAAGGCTCCAGGCCCTGACGTTTTTTATCCCAGACATTTGAAAGATTTGAAAGACGTTATCGTAGGCCCCTTAACGAAGATTTTTAATCAGTCACTCGAAACGGGGATTATTCCTGAAGACTTCAAATTAACTAACGTCACGCCTATTTTTAAAAAAGGCGACCGCACAGGAGCTAGCAATTATAGGCCCATTAGCTTAACGTCAGTTGTCGGTAAACTTTTGGAATCCGTAGTTAGGGATCGTATCATCGATCACTTAGAAAGTAGAGATTTGATTAATAGTAGTCAGCATGGGTTTCAACATCATAAATCTTGTTTAACTAATTTGTTAGAATTTTATAACGAAATAGTGCGCGAATACGATAGGCATAGAGCGGCTGACGTTATTTATTTAGATTTTAAAAAGGCGTTCGATACAGTTCCGCATAGATTAATTGAGAAGGTTAAAGCGCACAGTATACGCGGTCAGGTAGCTAACTGGTTAGAGGAATGGCTTCGTGCTAGGAGACAGAGGGTCGTTGTTAATGGTAGTGAATCGGGGTGGTTGGATGTAGGTAGCGGTGTCCCACAGGGTTCAGTGTTAGGCCTATTGCTATTTGCAATGTACATTAACGACATAGATGTAAGATTGACTAGTAACGTGTCAAAATTCGCGGACGATACTAAAATAGGCGGTAAGGTTGTTAACGAGGACGATAGAAATAGGCTCCAAGACGATGTAAATAGGATTATGGAGTGGACGGATAAGTGGCAGATGCAATTTAACGTTGACAAATGTAAAGTTTTGCATATAGGTTCTCGTAACAATAATTACACGTACACGATGGATGATAGAGAGTTAGCGAGCGTTGACGAGGAAGTAGATTTAGGCGTACGCGTATCTAAGGATTTAAAAGTTAGGAACCAGTGCCTGGAGTCTTGCGCAAAAGCTAATAGGATGTTAGGCTTCATAGCGCGTAATTTCGAATTTAAATCGAAGGATATTATATTGCCCCTTTACAAGTCCCTAGTCAGGCCTCATTTAGAATATGCCGTTCAGTTTTGGTGCCCGTATTTGCGTGAGGATATTGATAGGTTAGAAAGGGTTCAGCGTCGTGCCACGAAACTAATTATGTCATTGCGCAACATGCCTTATGAAGATAGGATTAAAGAGTTAGACTTGCCTTCACTCGAAACTAGGAGATTAAGGGCGGAGCTTATTGAAGTTTTCAAAATCGTTAATAACATCGATAACGTAAATTTTGACAAACTGTTCACTTTCGATAATAGCAATACTCGTAATAGCGGATTTAAGTTGCGTGGCAGACGTTTCATTACTAATATCGCTTAAAACTTCTGTACGTTTAAAGTAATTGATAAATGGAATAATCTTCCCGCACCTGTCGTGAACTCTACCAGCGTTAATGTGTTTAAAAACCGTCTAGATAGACATTTTAAAAATATTAACGTTGTTTAAAATAAAAAAAAACAATTAGCAACGGGAGCTCTTTTGGTGGTGGTCGGGGATGAGTCTGTTGACGATTAATGCCAGCTTGTGACATACCAGCGTGTGATATGCCAGCAAAAAAATTATAAAAAAAAAAAATTAGACTAACACGAACGTAGATGTAGCTTGTAGCGTAAACTAACCCACTTTTTGTTCAACTTTACCTACTTTTTTTTTCTTATCCTCTCCTTACTTGCATGTCTGTAACTCTACCTGCATGTCTGTAGTTTGCATGGTATGATAGTGAGTTAAGACTGTGTTTGCATGGTTTGTAAGCGTCTTATTTTACTTCTTTTCATTTTTCACCCCTCTCCTATTCTCTTCGACTATTTTTCTGACTTGATGGCAGTGGCCGGCGGATGATGATGATGGTGTCTTTTTTCTCTTTTTCTGAATGAATGTTAACCCACGAGTGATAGGTGTTGCTAATTAGTTAACCCCCTTATTCTCTTCTCTTAACCCCCTACTCTTTCCTTTCTCTCGGGCTAACCTTAGAGTGGATCTTAGGGTCTTTGTTAGCCTTAGCTTCTGAAGATCTGTAGAAGACTGGCTCACACACGATAGACTCAAAGTAGCGCCCACAAAATCAACCATCACCTTGCTAACAAGCAACACAAAAGAACACCAGATAACTCCACAGCTTACACTAAACAACACCAACATTCCACACACTCACAGGACCAAAATACTTGGGGTCACATACAACACATTATCTTTTGCAAACCACATTCGGGTCATTAAAAACAAAAACACGCTTAGGGTACTAACAGGCACAAACTTTGGACACCAGCAAGAAACAACAGCACTCATATACAAACAATATATTCGTTCAGTTATGGACATATGCTAGCCCATGCTGGGCACCCATTGTCTCACACACACATAAACACCTTACAGACAATACAAAACAACGCACTTCGTATCATTACAGGATGTACTCAAACACCACCAAAAGAACACCTGCACACAGAAACAAATATACTGAAAGTTAGGGAATATTTAGACATGAGGGGAACACAATTCATGGCAGCAGCGACAACTAACCCACAACACCCTTGCCACTACATGTACAATTATGCACCAACACCTCGCACCATTAAAGTAACACCAAAGAGACATTATGACCAAATACTCCATTCCATACCACGCCCCACAGACATCACACAGTACAGAAAACACATACACACACACGTAACCCACAAAGCACTGACTCGACTCGGTCTGAATGTGGTCCTAGGTGCGAAGCAGCCACCCATTGACAGGTTAGAGACCAGCCTGAGCAGATCAGATCGGTAACTTAGCACGATTCCGATGTGGACATCACCCCAACTTACAGACATATAAACACAGACTAGACAACTCCACAGACGACACCTGCCACCTGTGCCAGGACACACAACAAACAATTGAACACATTATGACAGACTGTACCACTCTAGCACAACAACGAACACAACACATCATCACTAGTGCGCTGAACCTCTAGTCCACTCCGGAGAGGGCGATCGGTTACCTGCGTGCCGCCGGCTTACTCGATCAGAGTAGGCTGATCGGCTAACCAACAACAACCCCTTTATCGTAGCAATCACTGGTACATACATCAAACATAACATCATACTCGGAAACCTTTTGTTCAAATCTCTCATCCTATTTCGGTTTATAGGAACCTTCTTCAACTTTGAGGCTGCTTCTATCACTCTAACAACTTTCTGAAAGATTCCACGAGTACTTATTGTAGGGAAAGAGAACCTTCTCCATATAGTTTCAACGTCTATTGCGACTATGTTACAACATTCATTAAAAGTAATCGATTTATTTGATTCAGCCTCTTCTCGTCGTCGCACAAAGTTGTAGTGCTTCACAACATCTGCTTTTGTTGGTGTCATAGCTGCTGGAAAATTGAAGGATGTCCAAAGGCTGCATTTGACGACTTTTTTCTTGTTGTCATGATTAATTTGACTTAATAACCAATAATTTAATTTAAAAACCAATAGTTTGAATCAATAACCAATAAATAATCAATAATAATTTCACTTAATCAATAATCTGAAACAAAAATAAAATAATATAATTTTTTGCAAAAAGTAAAAATTAGGGTTACCAGACGTTTTTGCACATTTGTGAAATTTGGCCACAAAGTGGCTAATCTGACAACGCTGCATAAAACAAAAAAGTATCCATAAATAAAGATGATACCCATTTGATTTAAATAAGGGCAAATAAGGTCTTCTAACTTATTTTTAACATATCTTAAATTGATGTTCAGAATAGGTTCAAAGCTTATTGTGAAGTCTCAGCTAGAAGAGGGGGGAAAAAGGAGGGACTATGTGCGAGGGGTACAGGGGGTCGCACATAGCTCAACTTTTGATATGTTATTTGTTAACCCAAATGAAAACCCTCACATAGTGTCGTTTTTAGCCAGTACACCCGAAGATCAGGATCTGGAAGATCGCGCTGCACATCTGCCCGTGACGATCGTCTCATCGTCTTGAATGTTTTGCGAGATCGTCGCTTGACTGCCACAAACGTCCACAATGAGCTGGAAAGGTCTCGAGACGTCAGTGGATTGGAGCGAATTGTTAGGAGATTTATGGAAAGTGGCTCACATGTTAGACGTCCAGCAATGGGCCCGGAATTGCTCCCACACCACCGCAATGCTCGTCTTGCTTTCGCTCGTGAGCATGTCAATTTGACTATGGTCCAATGGGGACGAGTATTGTTCACGGACGAATCAAGATTTAATCTTAAAACATCCGTGAACGGGGAAGAGTGTGGAGAAGAACAGGAGAAAGATTCGCCCCGTGCACTTTTACGGAGAGAGTTGCTTTTAGAGAAGTCCAATTGACATGCTCGCGAGCGAAAGCAAGACGAGCATTGTGGTGGTGTGGAGCAATTCCGGGTCCATAAAGTCACGCATCATAGGAAAATACATTTTTGTTTATTTATTTTGTTTTATTTATTTGTTCGAAATGATTCCCACCAATCTGAAAACATGTTTGTAAACGAGAAAGCAGGTTTCTTTGAATGTTCCTCAACATATTTGGCCTGATGGAGACATAAATAAATAGACATTGCTTATGTTCCTATGATGTGTGACTTTATGGACACCCTGTAGACTTAATTATCATGATCCCGGTGTCAATTGTCGAACAAAACGTTCACAAGTTCCATTCGTCCTTTGTGAATATAGCGTAGTGGGGGCACGTGCCCCTAGGCTCCCCCCTGGATCCGCCCGTGTGTCGTAGTGTAGTGGCTAGCGCCTCACCTACTCAAGAGGTGGTGGGTTCGAACTTTAGTACCTTGGTGGGGCTATTTTTTCAGCATAAAAAATTGCGTATTTGTGCATTATATATTATATACAGTATATATGGTTATATACTGTATATATTACACTGCCCAACACCAATTTTGCTGATTTAATTCTAACACCTGTTTTTAGGTAACTTTGGTGTGCTGATTTCAAAAATCACCTTAGTTTTTGCCTATCACGTCAGGTTTTCGAGCAATCAAATATGGATATTTTGGAGATATCGCATTTTGGCAGGGTTATGCCCAATTTTTTTTCTTTTCAAAAAATAAGTTTTTACATACTCAGAATCATCATGGAAAAGTAAACAATTGTGCAGGGAGTGAACTTTAATATACAATGGTAATATTGACACTTAAAGTGATTAAAAGTGTTTAAATAAGCAAAAAATGAATCCATATTAAAGCAAGCACGGGACCAGTTTTCTTAACATTGTCTTTTTCTTGTTTTCTTACTTTTCAGCGCTGATAAATTTTCTCTTATAGGACTTCCTAGAATGAGAGATGTCAAGACAATCTCTTTGCAGGCTCCAGCAGTAGTCAGCCATCATATGGGTATCCCATCTTCCTTTGTATCGTTCTTCCATCACTTTGATATCTTGGTGGAACCCTTCACCTTGCTTTCACTAACATCAAGATTTTTTGGAAATTTATCCAGATGACTGTTGAGATAGTGAACTTTAATGCTCATGTTGCAACCCAACTGCTGAAAGTTTACAAGTAAATCCTTTACAAGATCTTTATAATTTTCAGACTTTTTGTTTCCTAGGAAACATGACGTCACGCTCACACCTGGGGAAATCACAGATACCCAAGATTTTAATATGTTGTACATGACCTTTAGATTTAATACACAGATTTGCGTATTCCACAGATAACATTTTAACAGCAAAACAGCTGTTAACAGGTCTCAAAAATCATCAATTTTGATAAGCGCCCTTCATGGATCACCCAAAATAGGCATATTGCATTGCATGAAAACCTGATGTGATGGACAAAATCTAAGGTGATTTTTGAAATCAGCACATGAATATTATCCAGAAACAGGTCTTAGAATTAAATCAGCAGCAAAAAATTTTTTTTGTTGGGCAGTGTTATATACAGTGTGTGTGTGTGTGTGTGTGTGTGTGTGTATATATATATATATATATATATATATATATATATATATATCCCTCCTGTGGCCACCTTGTCGTGTGGGCGGGCTCCCGTGTTGACCCAGTGGACTACGTCGGGGGGTTAGCCCCCGGAAGGGTCACCCATGCCGGACAGGCTACTGGGGAGACCGGGCTAAGAGCCACTAAATTCTTTGGCTCCCTGTACGGGTCTCCAGTGCTGTCCTCCGGATGTGACGCCCTTTGGTCGTCACTGTGTTGGATGGTTGGGTGTCCTGGCCGGTGGGATCGGGGGCTGGGGTCTTTGCACCGTTTGCGGGCAAACTTTCGCATCAAGGGGTCCCGTTTTAAAACCGACCCTGTCCCCTGGGATGAGGTACCCTGCCCCCTGTGGTTTGCGCTCGGCCTCCCTTTCTCACCGGTAGGCAGTTTCTCGCATCCCCTGGGTCCGTGTTCTACAACATTATTAACATATGGAGATCATTACTTCTTGTCCTAGAACTCGGGTGGTGGGTATCCAGGCCCCCGAGTCCTCTACCACTGGAAGACCACGTCTTGAGGAGGTAGCCCCTCCTCTGGCAGCGGAATACTTGCATTCTCCCCTTCCGTTACCGACCCCAGCCTGTACCTTCAACGTGCCCTTGGACATACACTGCCCACTTCCCATCCTCCGACGAGTGCATCGCATACTTCGAGTCAATCGTTCTGGTGGCTGCGTGCACAAACATCTCACGATCGTCCGCCTACTGTCGGGCGTCACCACCATCACACCTTCGGCTACTATCTGGAAGAAGGTACGGGGTGTCGAGAGGCGACATGTCCCCTCTCGACCCCCGGTCCTCCGGACTAACGACGGACTTCTGTACGAGCCCAAATCGGTGGCAAACCACCTAGCTTCTACCTTCGCCGACGTTCCTTCCTCCGTGGACAGTTACCTCGTACCAGCCCCTAACAATAGCTCCTCTTAACCGTCCCTAGACAACACCTACTATCGGTTGTTCACCAAGCGTGAACTACAGGCGGCACTGACCTCTCGACGATCCCTTGTCCCGGCCCGGACGGTATCCCGTACAGCATGATCCAGCACATCCACCCTACTTACAAACTTTCTACTAGACCTATACAACCGCATATAGATAGAGGGCACGTTCCCCTCCCGGTGGAGGGAGGACAACGTAATCCCCAAACCCGGCAAAGATTCCCTCGATCCCACAAACTACAGACCTATCGCCCTAACATGTGCCTGCAAAGTCTTCGAAAAAAATGGCCCCACCACTGATCCCCTCCTGCTCCTCAGCCGAGACATACAGAATGCTTTCGACAGTGGACAGTTCGTCCTATCCATTTTTTTGACATACAGAAGGCCTACGACACCACCCGTCAAACAATAATCCTCAGTCAACTCCAAAATCTGGGTCTCGTCGGAGCCATGCCGACCTTCATCAGGCGCTTCCTCTCCTCCCGAACTTCTAAAGTTCGGGTGGGCTCAATCCTCTCAGACACCTTTGTGCAGGAGGACGGGATCCCACAGGGAAACATTCTCAGTGTTCTATGTTTTTCCATAGTTATGAACACAGTCTCAAAATGCCTTCCACACACCATCCGTTCTTCCGTCTACGCGGATGACCTTGCGATCTATTTCGTCCGTCGTTCAACTGAAAATTCAACTCGCCATCTATCGGGTGGAAAAGTGGGCGACGTCAGTGGAGTTCCGCGTCTTCACCCCGAAGACCAAGTGTATGCTCTTCAGCAGAAGACCCTCAACCCTTCCTGTCCCCTCTGTCACGTTATACGGCAATCCTCTTGAGGTGGTACCCTCCACGCGATTTCTGGCATGACTCTGGATTAACGGTTCAACTGGGCTCCTCATCTCAAACACGTGAAACAATCCCTCCAACGTCCCCTCGCTCTCCTATATCACCTCTCCCACACCACATGGGGCGCAGACCGACGCTCTCTCCTTCGCCTTTACACTTCCATGGTCCAGTCGAAGCTGGACTATGGCAGTGTTGTATACGGTTCAACATTCAACGCCTCCTCCGTATCTTGAACCCGATACTTAATAGGGGCCTCCACCTCGCCACCGGTGCTTTCCGCTCTTCCCCAGCCTCCAGCTTCCAAGTGGAATGCAATTACTTCCCTCTCGCCTTCCGACGGGGTCTGCTCCTCATGAGAACATACCTCCGTGCACAGAGACTACCTTCTTCGCTTCTATGCGCGGCGATTTCTGAACTCCCACCCCAGGGACGGAACTGGCACTTCAGTGAAGCGGTCCGTTCCTTCCTGGATCTTTCCAACATGACCCCTCCCTCAGTTATCCCCATTTCATACAGCATCTACCCTCCCTGGTTCCTCACCCCTATCAAGTTTTACAGGGACCTGTGTGCCCTACCAAAGACTACCACGAGCGCTACGGCATATGGGTCACTCTTCTGAGAACACGCATCCCGACATCCTGACACTGTCCCCATTTATACAGATGGTTCCCGCTCGGAGGTTGGTACCGCCGCCTCAGCGGTGATACTGGCCCTACAGCTCTCTCGAGGCGTCAGCCTGTTCCGCGAGGCCTCGGTTTTTTCAGCAGAACTCATCGCGATTGTGGACGCCCTCGACATTGTGCGCACCCACTCTGCCAGCTCCTTTGTCATTTATTCAGATTCCCAAAGTGCACTTCTCTCCCTCGAGAGATTTAACCCCATACCCCCATCCGCTCGTCCGCACCATCCAGCAAACCTTCCACTTATTAACAACTTTCCAACACAATACAATCGCCTTCTGCTGGGTCCCGGCACATGTCGGCATCCAGGATAACGAGGAGGCGGACCGCACGGCAAAGACGACCTGCTTACTGCCGGCCTCCTCTCGGCCCCTCCCTTTCTCCGATTTCTTCCCGACTCTCCGCTCGCACTTCCACTCGATCTAGCAACGAGAATGGGACCAGGCTACATACAACAAACTCTACAAGATCAAACCACAATTAGGATACTGGGCCTCCTCATTCCACCGGTCCCGCCATAAAGAAGTGATTTTAGCCCGTCTCCGCCTAGGACACACACGCATTACACATGGTCACCCGATGCCCGAACCTCCCCGCTCTTCGTCGCAGGTGTTTTCCTCTCTTGTCCTGTATTTCCATACCCGAGCCTCTACAATCCATACTCGCCGAAGGCCCCTACTTCTCAGCGGAAGTGATTTTCTTCTTCCTCACTCATTCCCATCTGTTTCATCGCATCTAAGTCCATACCCCTCCTACCGCCTTATCCAGCAACCGAACCTTACTCACCCCCCTAGTCTACCATACCCAACCCAGTGTCACCACCCACCTACTGTCTCGCCGAGATATGTACCACTCTCCCTAGGTACGAATCGGCGGTAAAATAAATAAAGAAAAAAATATATTACATATACTGTATATACTGTGTATATATATATATACAGGGTGTTTCAGGAGGAAAGGTCAATACTTCGGGAGGTGAGAGTATCGGTCATTGTGAGAAAAAAAGTTTATATGAACATGTGTCTAATTCTGAATGGTTACGGAGATAGAGCTGTTTGAATCTGATGCGAGCGCAGCTCTTCCTTCCCCTTCCCTCCCCTATAACCTTGAACCATGTAAGCTGTAATGTAATCATGTAATATAAGCCAATCGACAGCTGACTGTTGTGAGTGACATTGTTTGGTGTTTGAAGCAGTGTTAAGAATGCTACACACATTCACACATGCCGAATATGCAGATATGGTGTATGTCTACGGTTTTTGCGATGGAAGTGCAACAGCTGCTGTTGCAGAATACCGTCGACGGTAAACTGTAACAAATTTGTCATTTCTGTATCTGATACCATTCAAAATGCCAATGTTTAAACATTAAATGTTAGAAACAGTAATTGGTTTCTTTCTTGATTACCATTAACAATGCTTTTGTATTTGTAGATTCAAACAGCTCTATCTCTGTAACCATTCAGAATTAGACACATGTTCATAGGAACTTTTTTTCTCCCAATGACCGATACTATCACCTCCCGAAGTATTGACCTTTCCTCCTGAAACACCCTGTATATATATAAAATATGCTGGTGTGACGGTTACAGATAGTGTGTTTTGCTGGTGTGAGAGTTACACGTGTTTCGATCCAAGTCCGAATAAAAGCGGTATACAGTAAAAATCCTGCAGTTAATCAGCTTTAAACGGTGCCGATATTGTGAGTTAATTGATAGTGCATAGTGGTATTTCTTTTTAAAAAGTAAAAATCGCGGCATATATAAAAAAAGTAAATAAAAACGAAGCGAATTAATCTATACAGCATTTTTCCGAGTGTTTCTTTGTGAAAAAAAATTAGCTGCTATCGAAATTCCTACAAATACCCCCCCCCCCCATTATCCCCCGCAGCCACAGTCGCGAGCACCAATCAGTGACAAGTATACAGCGTGCCCCATCCCCCGGAGTAACGGAGAACTTTCCCTCATTCAGCTTGAGTCAACCCTCACCCAATACTTCCCATAATACCCTTTTTGAGTCAATTTTGTGCACCAGCGGCTACCCTCTATCAGTAACATAGAAATGGTAAATAAATTCCTGCAACTCTGTGGTCTCTGCAGTGATGCAACAGATGAGACAAAGGCCATGAGGTGCGATTTTTGTCAGCTGCTTTTTGATTTTAGATGCCTAGAATGGAAGGTGAAAAAATCTCCCTTATAACGAACGCGAAGCAACTTAATGGGATAAAATTTTCTGCAAAAACTGCATGACCGAAATAAACTTTTACAGTATTTAAAGCAGAAAGAGACTACGAGAAGAAAATGAAAGAGGAAAGTGGGAATAAAGAGCAGAGGAAAACAGAAGAAACGAAGAAAGGCGAAATAGAAAAAAATCAAATACCGTCACACAACGAGGCCGAAACCATGCAGTCGAGTATAAAGACAACAGATAGTATAAGGGCAACGAAGGACATTAACACAAATAGCACAGATAGGAAAAGACAAGAGGCAATCAAGAAAATGGAGTGTAACCGTCCCCTAATAAGGAGCAAAAAACAAAGGCCACGAGTAAATATGGGGAAGGAATTATATGCAGATATTATATAAAAGATAATTGCAGGTTTAAAAGAGGACAATGTATATGAACATCGCCCATTATGTAATTTCTTCTATAATAATGGTCATTGTAAATTTGGAGACAAATGCAAATTCTACTATCCGGACATCTGCAGGACTTACGCAAAATATGGAACCTGCAAATACGGGAAAGAATGTTACTATTAACATCTCCCGACGGATTCAAAGAACAAAGTTTAAATGACAATAGGAATAACACTAACAATAGGAACACAATAAGCTAACAAAAAAAAAATTTTCAACATCGCAGACACAATATGGCTGCTAAATGTCATCCAACGCATGCAGTTGACACAGCTGGAAACCCCCGAGCCAAACCGCTAACGGACAAGAAGCTACCAGAACAGGTAGGCGGAAACGGATCTCTCTCTCAGAGGATCATAGGTCAACGAAACAAGCGATAATGAAGGAAAACGAACTTAAAATGCACAAGGGGCAACGAAAAACAGAACATAAATATTGTCCTGGCTAATATTCAAGGAATAAGACCAAACCAATCACTCATCAAAGTTTCGTACCTGAAAGGACTTATGGACGAAACAAGGGCGGACATCGCATGCCTCACAGAAATTCATCTTAAGGATTGCCAAGGAAATTGTGAAAACTGCGAACATTGTATTGATAAGAAATAAATAAATATAGAGGGCTTCAACTTACTAAGAGCGGATAGAACAACAAGACGTAAAGGTGGCTGTGCTATATATGTACATGAAGGTCATATGACAGAAACGATAATAAGTAAATCAAACAGCTTTGTGGAACTCCTAGCAGTGAAAATAGTAAAACTAAACCTGATACTAATAGTCATCTATAGACCTCCAAACACCCAAACCGAAAAATTCTCGGAAGCCATTGATAACATCAGAACGCTAATAAAGGCCATAAACCCTCCATCCCCCAATATAATGATCTGCGGAGACTTTAACTTCCCATTTATAAAATACAAAAAGGTGGATAGGTATATAACGGGTGTCATAAACAAAGGGCGCATTTTAAAAAGGCTATAAAATCAACATTTGTGATTTAATTTTAATAAAACAACTACACAATAAAACATATGTATTTATCTATATGCAAACAAGTTTTCAGACTAAAATATCAAATAATTCAAATTCTATCAACATTTACGAAAGTATAATTTTTCTACTTAACATGCAAAAATTGTTAAACTTTTTTAATATTTTTTATAAAAATAAAATTTAACGTAAAATTTACCTGAAATTATTAAAAAAATTGTTCGAAATGCTTTCCTTCCATTTCAATAGCTTTTTTTATTATTGGCCGGAATATGGAAGAACTTAGCAGAGCGCGTCTACAGGACTAGGATAAAAGATGTCGCTCATTTACGCGAGATCATCATTTAAAAATGGGAAGAGCTTTCACAGGAACAAGTAAATCGAGCCATTGATGATTTCCGGCCAAGAATAAAAAAAGTTATTGAAATGGAAGGAAAGCATTTCGAACAATTTTTTTAATAATTTCAGGTAAATTTTGTTAAATTATTTTTATAAAAAAAAAATATTAAAAAGGTTTAATTTTTGCATGTTAAGTAGAAAAATCATACTCTTTCGTTAAATGTTGATAGAATTTGAATTATTTGATATTTTAGTCTGAAAACTTGTTTGCATATAGATAAATACATATGTTTTATTGTGTAGAAGTTTTATTAAAATTAAATTACAAATGTTGATTTTATAGCCTTTTTAAAATGTACCCTTTTTTTATGGCACACCCGTTATATATACACCAGGACAAGGGGGACACAAGAGAAGACCAGGAGCAAGCAAAATTGTTGATATCTTTTACAAATGAGTTTATGCTGACACAGGAGATAACAGAAAACATCAGAAAAAATAACTGTCTAGATCTGGTATTCACGAATAACACGAACTTGATTGCTGATATAAAAATAACCCCAACCATTATCTCAGACCACAATTAATCGATATATCAACAAATATGACGACAACATTAAAAGACAATACACATTTTGAGGAAAGAAGCAAATTTGGGGCCTTTAACTTAAACTCGAAGACTATAAATTGGGAAGCAATCAGATCGCACATGGACCAAATAGAGTGGAGAACAGTTTTAGAGAATAAAACAACTGAAGAAATGCTAACAACCTTGGAAGAAAAAACGCTGAGAGTTTTAGAAAAATATGCTCCGAAATCACAGCCAAAAGGAAAGAGGAGCTGGCTAGAGAAGCAAAAGAGAAGAATATTCCGCAAACGAAAGAAAGTGGAGACGAAGTTAGCCAACTGCGGCGATAATGCCAGGGAAGTAATAAAAGAAAAACTGGAGGGTATCGATAGGGAAATACAAGCCCTGATTAAGGAACATACAGAGATGGAAGAGGAAAAGGCGGTAGAAGCAATAAAGGAAAATCCAAAAATAAACCAAAATACTTCTATCGCTATGCGAAAAGGAAAACAAAAACGCGCGCCGCTATTGGGCCCTTAAGGAAGAGAAATAATGAACTAACTGATGATCCAAAAGAAATATCTGAAACATTGAGAACCCAGTATGAATTAGTTTTTAGTACCCCAAAAAGTGACAAAGCGATACCTGACACAGATGCATTCTTTGAGGTAAAATTGCAAGGAGAGTGTATAACAGACTTTGATTTTACCCCAGAAGATGTAGCGAGAGCTATAGGACAAATGGAATCATATTCAGCTGCAGGTCCGGACAAATGGAACGCACTATTAGTTAAAAACTGTAAAATGAAATAGCTACACCCTTATGCTGGATATGGAGAAGATTCCTAGACACTGGGGAAATACCGAGCATCTTGAAAGAGCAAACATTGTCCCTATATATAAAGGCGGGGACAGATCTCAAGCAAAGAACTATAGACCAGTGTCATTGACGTCCCACCTCACCAAAGTATTTGAAAGAATAGTTAGAGGGAAAATTTATGATTTCTTGGAGACACTAGAAAGATTCAACGAAAATCAGCACGGATTCCGATCACGTAGATCATGCCTATCACAACTAATAGAACACTACAACAATATCCTAGATGCATTGGAAGGCAATGACAACTACGATGTCATATATATATAGATTTTGCTAGAGCTTTCGACAAATATGATCACGGTATAATAGCACATAAAGTGAAATATATAGGAATGACAGGCAAAGTGGGAAAATGGATCTACAACTTCCTCAGAGAACGTCTACAGGTGGTCAAAATTCAAGGTATATCATCATCAGAATCGGAAGTACGCAGCTCAGTACCACAAGGGACAGTGCTGGCCCCACTTCTGTTCATTATCATGCTAACAGATATAGACAGTGGAGTAAACAGCAACAGTATAGTAACATCCTTTGCAGACGATACAAAGATCAGCAGAAAAATCAGCGATGTAAATGAAGTGGAGGCCTTGCAGAGGGACGTGAACAAAATATACACATGGTCAGAAGACAACATGACATTTAACACCGAGAAATTTCAGCTCTTGAGATATGGTAGAAATGAGGAACTTAAACAGACTGCATATTATGCTCCAGATAGACAGGAAATTCAGATAAGCACGAAAGCGATCGATCTGGGTGTAATAACGACCGATGATGCGAAATTTGCTTCCGCCCGGATTGTTCATTTTGACGAAGGTCAAGCTTATCATTCCACCTTAGACCTACAGTTTAACGTGGAATCCGAACCACGCCCCACCAGCATCCCAGCGTCTTAACCACGAGGCTACTCAGGGTGCCCATTTATCTGCCAACCAATTTCTTTTTTTTTATTGTGTGGAGGGATGAACAGCTGGGTTTTGCTGCGAGTCGCCTGCCATCTGGATCCCGGGGCCGATGGATTCGTAGTCAGCGACGTTAACCGCTATATATACACTGTATATATATATATATATATATATATATATATATATATATATATATATATATAGTATGTGTGTGTGTGTTAGTTAATCTGTGAAACCAGTCATTTCACGTAATGCTTAAAAATTTGAGACATTTCGCATAATTCGATTAAGCGATTAATGACTTCGTGAAGGTTAAGTTAAGTTAGTGGTTAGGTTAGGTTAGTAATGCGTATTACCTATGTTTAAGGGTCACGGGTATTGCGTTACTTGAAATAACTGTTTTCACAGACTGACTCTAAACATATACTGTATAATGTATGTGTGCAAGGTAACCCTTTCAGGGAAACGGTAATATCAAATACTGTAGTAAGTACGATATCTTATCAACACAAACATTTACGGCATGTATATTTAGATATAAATCATTAGCGAAGGCAGAAATGTAGAAAATGAAGTGTGGAAATGTTAAATGATGTTGGCGGGAGTATTGGGAATGACAGCGTTCGCAGCTCTGCGGGTAACTTCGTTTTCCTGCAAGCGAAGTGAAGTCACTGAAGTTGAGGATTCGAATCCCGATGACGATAGTAACAGAAGTATCGGAATTAGAGCAGTGAGCCTCATCAGTTGTCATGAGAGCTGTGCCAGTTTATGACCATCCTTGACTGATGACGGATTATTAAGTACTGGGAATGTGTATGAAATAATAATAATAATTGCGATGGGTGATCTGACTCGAGGTGCGAGTTGCCTTTGATCCTTAAATGATTGAGACACGGTGTGCCTGGAAATAATGATAATAGCTTTCGAATAAAAGAGTTATTGTGCGGGCGTAGGTTTCATCTTTGTAAATACCTATCTACAGGATGGGCAAAATACCCGGATGTTTTCATCCATGGATCATTCCATCGACACATTATTTTAACTTAACATGATTCACAGGACACGTGTCCACAGAATCGCTTTTATGAATGTCACATGGCTGTGCTGCCGTCATAAAGTATTAAATGAAATGGGTATGAAGAATGACATCCCATCAACACTCGGAGTTGTCAAGGAAGCAGAAATTGCAGTTTTGTTTAAAACACGCTAATCAAATATTCTAAATAATCAGGCTGAGACACTAAAAATACGTGCCTCAAGTAACGTCACCTTTGAGTCTCCAAATGGATAGGTTGGACCTGAATCTACCTAATGCCTAGTTTGTTAACGCTTGTGATATTCATCCATAATTTGTCATATAGGTACTTAAGCGAGTTAAACATTTGATTACTCCAGTATTTCGCAGCGCGCTCTGACTAAAATATTATTTTGTTTAGAAAATTTGCATGGGTGAGTATGCTGACTTTTCTGGTCACTCTTACTAAATATTTAAATATGGAAATACTATATTTTAGATAAATTTTCAACGATCAAAAATGTCAAAACTGAAATTAAACCTAGGTTTGGACCAAGAATGGTTACTGTGCTTATTACGGATGTAACTCTATTCAGATTCTCAACCACAAAGACAACATTAAATTTCATTACTTTCCACACAACAAAACTCGTTGCCATTTGTGGCTAATTAAATGTGGAAGGACCATGGCCGGATTTAGGACAGGGCAGACCGGGCAGCCACCCAGGCCCCCCCCCCCCCCCCCCCACAAGACTTTTACAATTCTTATGGTGTTTCTAATAGGTCAGACTTGGAGTTATAATCACAGTCAAACATAATTATGGAAATTCATTAATTGATAAATAAAATAAATAATTGATAAATAAAAATTAAGTTTCGCTACGCTTTATTGAATTTCCTCCGAACCCTTCTGTGACGTGCGTCGACGCAATGTTCGGCTAAATCCACTCGATTATGGTCGAGCGCCGGAAGCAGAGCTCTCTCCTTTGCAGAAGTTTCATGCTGAAAATTACGTAGGCCCTACTGGTTATCGATCAGTTTCTCACCTCTCTGCCACAACGGCTCTCTGCTTATCAACTAATTTTTTCTCGGTGTAGATATCCCAGATTTCAACATGATAATGCACCTTGCTTGCAGCATTGCTAAAATTGTGGGAATAGTTTTTGAAAAACAATTTTTCAACTTTGGAATGGTCTGATAACTCTCCAAACCACAATTTCTGAAGTATAGGCTTAGAACACCTTCTGTACAAGTTGATTCTTGATAAACGTTTGTTGAGCCAACGTAAGGTAAGTAATAGCAAGGGTGGATCTTGGGATTTCAGTAAGGGAGAATCCAAAGAAAAAAAGGGCACCCCTTAAAATAAAAAGGGCACAGTATTAAATTTTTCTTAAAACAGAACACCAATGAGCGAGTGTAAAATCAATTGTATTGTTTTATTAGATCAGTCTCATTCAAATATGATACAAAATAAAAAAATCTAATTTGGGTACAACAGTTATCACAGAAAATTTTTCGAGCGATTACAACTGTCTTGCCAATTAAAAGAACTATCAGAATAAGATGAAGATAAAAATAGTGATATGGCTGCACCAGTACTAAGGACACCTATGAAAACCATTACAACTACAAATTTGGATGTAGAGTGTATACAGATAAAGACTCAAAATAGAAATTGAATAAAATAAAATAACCATGATCTATTTACAAAAACAAATTTTTTCAGACGTATGCATATCATTCAAATAGGGCACTTGCAAGAAATTGAGGGGGGGGAGTCCAGACGTCGCCGACCCCCCCCCCCCTCCTAGATCCACCTATGAATAAATAAGTAAAAAGTACAGTAATAAACACTAAATGAAAGTCTTGGCTTTAATTAACTAAGATTTTATATGTCCGAAACAAAATAAAAAGAACAAATTACTAATAATGTTAATGTTTATAAAAGAGAAATGAAGCACAGAAAAACAAGATTACCAAATAACGTAAGAAAACAGTTTAACATAATTTTCCCCTCTCTGGAGAAATCTAAAGATCAAGCGATTAATAGGCTTGCGGATTCTTATGGATCTTCTGAGAAGCTTAGGTGTTGAAGTAGGGAGAGATCTTGCTGAATCCGAAGTCACTTCAGCAGGCATACTGCTTTCTTCAACAGTTGTAGAAGACTGTGGACACTCCACGTCGTTGTCTAAGATTGGTTCGACCTGAGACTGGATTCGGAGCTGTGAAGATTCAATTTCTCGAGCTGAACTACCACTGGGAGCCAAGTCCTTGACAGAAACCGTGTTCTCACGCCCGTTCGGGAAACGAACATGAGCATAGGTGCGGTTCGCTTCAATGAGTTCCACAGGCTCGACTCGTGGTTCGTATTTAGACTGACGAACATGACGTTTGAGCAGCACTGGACCGGGCCTATTCAACCAAGAAGGAAAAGCACAGCCAGTAGAAGTTTTACGAGGGTAGGCGAAGGGCCGTTCGTGAGGGGTCTCATTGGTAGAATTGCACGGTAATGATCTAATAGCATGAAGAGCATCGGGGAGCACTGCTTCCCAAGCACTAAAATCCAATCCACGACTTTCAAGGGCGAGGTAGTGTTCCAAATTATAGCGCTATAACGCTCGTACTGTGAATTTCCACGGGGATTGTAAGGCGTTGTGCGACTCCTACCGACTCCATGACGAGTCAAGAAGGATTTCAATTCAGCAGATATGAACGACTTTCCGCGATCGGAATGAATGTAGAACGGTAAACCGAAAATTGAAAAAAGATGAGTTAAGCACTTTATAATAGTGGATGTACTTGTATTTCTGCATGGAAAAACGAAGGGAAATCTGGAGAATTTGTCTACGATGGTCAAAAGATAGTTGCTGGGCGAAGACAATGCAGGAAGAGGCCCCTTAAAATCAAGACTAAGTCTCTCGAACGGAACCAACGTTTTAATTACTTGCGGCGACTCAGGCTTGTAATACTGAGGCTCGCATTTGATACAAGCCTTGCAGTTGGAGATAACTCTGTGTACGTCATCTACTGAATATGGTAAATTCCGAGCACGGATAAAATGCAACATCCTTTGCACTCTGGGATAGATTAAGGAGTTATGCAACCCTTCAAGCGTAGAAGTAGTGCAAGAAGCACCACATAAAGCTCTCGATAAAGCATCGGCAGACAGGTTTTGAGCACCAGCACGAAATTTAATATCGAACGAAAACGCAGCCAATTCAATTCGCCAACGCAAAATCTTGTTTTTATTTTACCAGCCGATTTTATATCAAACATGAAGGACACTGCGCGTTGATCGGTCAGAAGACTAGAATGATGTCCAGCGAGGAAGTGTCTCCACTTGCAAATCGACTCATCTATGGCGTAAGCCTCCTCCTTGACACTGTGGTGTTTTTTCTGCGCTACTGAGAACTTTGAAAAGAAGACCACAGGACGTCCTTCTTGTAACAACACGACTCCAGTTACATTGTCAGATGCATCAGTTTCGACTGTGAAAGGAATGTTGTCGTCAATGGCGTTAACAACAGAATTAGCATATCATCTTTTAGTGTTTGAAAGGCGGCTACAATAGCTTCTTTTCTATGCGGAAAACGATTTACTCCAATTAGAGGTCGTGCTTTAGTTGAGTATTTTGGCACCCACCCAATAAGCGAAGAACCCAATATCACGTTGTAATGACTTTGAGTCTTGAGGCAGAGGGAGGTCAAGAAGAAGACGCAACCGATCGGGGTCAGGACGAAGTTTACCTTGCGAAATCGAGTATCTAAGTAGATTAATCGATGCAAGCGAAAACTTGCACTTTTCTTTATTTAGAGAAAGATTAAATCGAGCGGCCGCATCCCAGAACCGGGCTAGATTTTGGTCATGCTCTTCCAGAATCACAACACAAATGGTAAAGTTGTTGAAGTAGGCGTAGGTTCCTTTTAAATTGTTAACAGATATGAAATTATTCATGACACGTTGAAATGCAGCAACACCATTAGTCACTCCCATTGGAATGCGCATAAATTGATACAGGTTGTTTGCAGCCTGAAAAGCAATATCAGGGCGATCAGCTTTATCAATTTCAATCCGATAGTAAGCGTTGGAGAGATCAATAATGCTGAAGAACTTGTATATGGCAACCTCGTTCACCAAATCATCGATTCGGGGAAGAGGATAAGCGTCCAATTGCGTAAACCGATTGACAGTTCTTGAAAAGTCAACCACCACTCGCCTCCTCCTCGTTACACCTTATGTCAGAACAACCTGAGCTTGCCAAGGTGAGCTTCTGTGTTCAATTACTCCTTCATGCAAGAGGCGTTGCACTTCTCTTTCGGTGAATTTTTCAGCAGTTGCGTTGAATCGATGAGACTTAGTGGCAACAGGGCAACAATCAGCAGTCAAATTTTGAAAAAGTTTAGCTGGCGGAACTTTCATAGTGGAGAAAGCACATATATCAAATGGTGGCTCATTTCCTCCGAAGCTGACCCGAACGCCTTCGTAGAGACCAAGGAAAGGGTGTCCGAGAATAATATCAGTACACAAATTCGGTAGAATAGAAAATTAAACTTCTTTATAGTTGCGATCGTTGATGGTCAATTCAGTGATACAATAACCAGAGACTCGTACCGATAAACTCGACGAAGCCATTGACACAGTAGAGTTCCTAGGAAGTATCTTCACATTCAATGACTCTACAATATGTTCGCAGATAAAGTTATCCGAGCTACCGGTGTCTATCAGTGCTTTCACTATACGGCCATTTATAGTTGCTGGCACCACTGAGGACGGGGGATTCGAAACTGAACAAACAGAAGCCAATATAACGGCGGATGATGAGGATGACGCGGTGACAGCAGAGCGACAGAACTTGCATAGTGTCCAATTTTGCCACATTTACGGCATACAGCCTCTCGAGCAGGACAGAGATTGCGATTATTTTTTCATGCCTCTTAATACCATAGTTGTAGTATTTTGAAAACTTGCTATTGAAACGCGAAGCACTGGCAGCAATTTCTTCATCAGCATCAGCAGGAGCAGCTTGAATAGAATTTCTTGAGCGACTCTTCGTGGACAGGAGCAGCAGAATCGTGGATTTCAATTTCAGCGGCAGGTAAATAAGGAGAAAGGTAAGATTCGGATCGTTTCTGAGCTTGTTCTAGAGCCCTGGCCTGTTGGACAGCTGTTTGTAAATCTAATGTATGATTTTCTAGCAGCCTGATATGGATAGTGCCACATTTTGTACCTCTTATGAAAGAATCGCGCACGAGATCATCTCAATTCTTCTCGGCAGTTACCGCTTTAAAGTTACAATTCACCGCAAGACGGTTTAGGAACTGCAGAAAACACATTAGTACCTATGTGCAGGAAAAATACCTTCAGTTTGTAAGGATTATGTTCTTCAATAGTTGTAAGAAAGTACTTAAAGCCTCAATATCATAGTTTCCAGTGTTTGGCACTTTGGGGGTCGCTAGGCGGGACATCAAAGTTTTCAATGCAAATCACACTCTCCAGTGTCTTAGTTAATTAAATTGTCGAGCCAACGTAAGGTAAGTAAAAAGTCATAAACACTAAATGAAAGTCTTGGCTTTAATTAACAAAGATTTTACGTATCTGAAACAAAATAAAAAGAAAAAATTACTTATAATGAGTGGAATGCTAATGTTTATAAAAGAGAAATAAAGTATAGAAAAACAAGATTACCAAATAACGTAAAAAAACTGTTTAACATAACAGTGTTAAAGGTGTATTTCCTAATGTAAAAATAGCACTTCGTATGTATCTCGTGCTGATGGTTACCAACTGCAGTGGTGAGTGTTCGTTTTCGAAACTGAAACACGTCAAGAATAAGCTTCGCACAACCATGACACAGGAACGTTTCACCTTCCTAGCACTAATGACTATAGAATATGACATTTTGCTTGAGATAGACTAGATTTCGACGAGCTTATCAATGACTTTGCTAGACGCAAGGCTCGCAAGGTGCTGGGTCTTTAATAAAATGTCTGGTCTATAAAAATTGAGAGTATGCTGTACTATATAATGTAAATTATAGTTGCTGTTGCTTTTGTTACACGTACATTGTAATAAGTGTAATGTTCTTTCTCAGTTGTCTGGCATGCTCTTGTTCAGTTGTAACTTCTGTATCCGCAGGCATATATTATGGAATAAAATTATTATATGATACAGTCCCGTAGCCAGGACTTCCCAAGGGGGATGTCAAAATTGTAGAAAGGCGGACCTTTTGGTGCAGCAACCTAGTCACTGTGGAGGGGGTTTAAAGTAGTTAAGTTTAGAGTAGTTTGTGAAGTTTCCAAAAAAATGCAAGTGTTTATTTACTAAATGATGTTGTACAAGGTGTTATCAAATTATGTTTCATAAATTAGTATACAGTACATATTCAGGACATCAAAGTAAACGAAAAAGTTCATATGAACATAAATTTGCAATTGCTTCGTTTCCGAGATACATTGTTTTTTGCCGAGGACGATCCAATTAAAATGAGTCATTAAACTTTATCAAAGTGTGTTTACAGCAAGTGCTCAAAATGATTTCCCTGCATCAGAGTACATGCTTCAACGCATCGTTGAAAATTTTGTCACATACGTTCGAAAACACCTACATGGTTGCGTATTTTTTCTGAACAATCTTGAACACGTTGCCACAATTCATCTGTTATTAATTTCTCTTGCATAAACAAAATCTTTTGGCTCTTTTCCAAATTCTCGACCGTTCTTTATAACTAGAAGGTTACATTATTATTATGTGGTTTTGCGTGCTGAGTTCAAAAAAAAGTTATTATTTTTTTGGAGAAATGAAAAATAAAAAAGTTACAGCAATTTTTATTTAAAATATTATGTCGATATATAGCAAACAAACAAACAAAACATCTTTATTGTGGATCATTCACAATCCATAGCCACTTAACCTAACATACAAATACAATCTTACGCATACACTGAACTTAATACAAAAATAAGGCCAACATAGCCACTTAACCTAGCATATTGGCATACTGTTTGATTAATTTTATCTGACAATTTTATGTATATTACATTATAACAGTTATTATAACACAACTTAATATGCATATATAATCTTTGCTACATTACAAAAATAAGGTAAAGTATTGTAAACCAGCAGTTGTCTGAACCAAGACTGCCATATAGGTGAGAGGTACACAATATCTGAAGACAGGACATGTACAATAACACATTAGAGCTGTTTTGGACCCTAGTAATGAAATTATATATATTCTTCCGGATTAACATTTGGCTGGTAGGTAGGTTACGTGTAGTAAACATAAAACTGGCACTGCACCATTTTGCTTCTCTACGTAGCATACGAAAAATATTACTATAAGCAACAGAGTTTATTCATAGCAGTTTTTGTATAGTTCCACCGCAGATGGGATGTATACAATGCAGTACAGTAAGTTCTAAAAAGATAAATTTTAACTGATTCTGAACACATACCAAATTTCCTTACTAGCATGTTACCCTGTGCATACATCTTTTTACGTTGCCTCTCAATATCGAGTTCATCTCGCAGCTCGTGAGTAATTACATGACCTAAGTATTTACATGTGTCTTTGACAGGTATAGTCTGACCATTCATTTCAAAAGACCCACATGATACACATTTCAGTCGATTACACCTAAAAATCAAAATACAACTCTTTGCCCTATTATAGGTGATGTCATTTTCTATACCATATTGTTCACATATCTCTAATAGTACTCTCAGCCCATGGGGAGAGGGTGACAGAAGAACAAGGTCATCAGCATACGTTAAATGATTAATTTTTTCCTTTCCAATGACACAGCCAGTACGTGCAGTTTTTAGTTCATTGGTAAAGTCATTTATGTATGATATATACAGAAAAGATAGGGTGATAATATACTACCTCCTTCCCTAACACCATTAGTTCACTTTGATATATATAAATAATAATAATGGTAATAAAAATTGCTTTTCATTTTTCATTTCTCAAAAAAAAGAATAACTTTTTTTAACTCAGCACGCAAAACCACATAATAATAATGTAACTTTCTAGTTATAAAGAACGGTCCGGATTTTGGAAAAGATCCGATTTTTTAAGTAACCCCACAAGAAAAAGTCAATTACATTTAGGTCCGGAGACCTGGGTGGCAAAATTTTCAACGACGTGTTGAAGCATGTACTCTGATGCAGGGAAACCATTTTGAGCACTTGCTGTAAATACACTTTGATAAACTTTAATAACTTTAATTTTAATTGGATCGTTCTCGACAAAAAGCATTGTATCTCGGAAGCTGAAGCGATTGCGGATTTATGTTCATACAAACTTTTTTTTTTCACTTTGATGTCCTGAATATGTATACTAATTTATGAAACATAATTTGATAACACCCTGTATATTATATCACATCATAAGTTATATCACGGGCCTGTGATATACTTTTGTGTTTGTGTTTTAAATAATAAAAAGTCGTGCTGTGAAGTTCAGATTTTAGTGGGCATGGAGAAGTGAGAACTATTGTAATTAGATGACCAACCAGTCACTGTCCAGTGGCCTCCATCCTGAGCACAGACCTGCCCGGGGTCTCTAAAAATCACTGCCGAGCCCAGGGGCCCCGACTATTACAGTGGACTATCACCTGGTGTTACTTTCTTTCTTCGTAATGGGTAACTCCTCAATTATAAGCCTATATTGTCGGGCGACATGTGCGCGAGTGACACGGTGAGTCTGAGTCAAATTCTGCCCCCCCCCCTTAAGATACATTGCCCTATTTTGAACACTGGTCGTAGGCCTCAACGGAAATGTCATTCGTGTCAGATCAAGCCGAGTTTCGAAGGTCAGCGGGCTGGCTGAGATCGAGTGGAGTTAGGCAATGAAGGTTGGAGAGCGGAGATGTAAAGGTGAAGAGCGAGGAATGATCAATGAGGGGTAAGGACGAACTGAAGTGGACTCGCGCTTTTATAGACGCTCTGGTAGTGTAGTTGTTTGGCGTGAAACTTAACAGGAAACAAATCTGCATTTCTCTGTGGGCTTGTTCCTGCCCACGTGTGTGAATTTTACCACTTCATTTACATCTTCAAGCCATGAGAAGGCGAGGAAAAGGAATTTCCGGTATGCCTCTCTCTCTCTCTCTCTCTCTCTATATATATATATATATATATATATATATATATAGGCTGACCATATTTCCTTGAGACAAAAACGGGACATTGGGATGGCAAAAAAGGGACGGGGTTATGTAATATTCTGTATTCATGAAAAAGTAAGGTACATAAACCGGGACAAAATTGACATTTTTATTAAAACGACGGGACGGCCAGGAAATATAAAACAAACGGTACTGTCCCGTTCAAAACGGTACGTATGGTCAGCCTATATATATATATATATAGTTGGGCAGTAACGTCATTACCAGTAGCGACGTTACTAACGACGTTACTTTTTCAGTAACGTCAGTGGCAGCGACACTACTTTTAAAATTTAGTAACTTTTTGGTAACAATGTTAAATTTTGTCAAAACAGCGCGTTCCCAGCTAACAATTTTACGTAGATACAATGTTGTCAAAAAGTTGCATTTTAGCACTGTGTCGTAATACAACGTAAATTTGTGGTCTCAGTTACGTCTTCACAACGTTGTGATATTACGTAAACTTTATGTAGATACAACATTGTCTCAAGGTCTCAAGGATAGAATTTGATTCAACAAAAGCGCCCTATTTGAAATAGTAGTATGCCGTATGTAACTCCGTTACAATTTTGTAACAAAGAATAATGTTATACGAAACTACTGTACATGCTATGGATGTAAAAACCTTACCTCCAGAAAATGTCTATACTACGTACAAAAAATGACATTAGAAGTTTACTTTTACTTCATGGGTATACAACGTCGTTATGCAACGTTATAATATAACGTTTAAGTTTTACGTGGTGACTACCTCAATACAATGTCAGTTTCCGACATGACCAAGCTTCAACCAGGATACATCGTTGTATTTACGTTGTGTGTTTGCCGGTGAAATGAAACGCTCTCCTTTTCTTAGGCTTTAATCAACTTAATTGAACAACATTCCTGTTAATATAAATAACAATAATATAGTTATGGTACATAAAATATATATATACTCAATGACGCAAGTTATAATAATAATATAGATATAGTAAACATAGGGCATTTATATGAATTGTTTATACTACAGATTAGGATTAATTACATCAAAGAAAATATCATTACCTTCATATAATAAAGTATCTTACATCTCATCAGTTTAATCGAACTGACTATAAACACAAATGATTTTACTTAGGTATAACATTCTAATAAAGTCATCATAAACCTGCAAAATAATATTACATTTTTCCCTCCTACCTAGATTGAACAATATAGTCCTCAAAATAACTAGGCGGACACCGAGTACGCCCTGATCGCCGTACCTCAGTCATAGGGGACTCTATATTTTGATTATCATCACCTACTGAAGTCTGAGGAGCGTTGACCGGTGAGGGATTGGAGGGAGCAATGGCGGGTGACAGATTTGAGGGCAGGATGGTAGGTGACGGGGGATGGTTGTTTAACACACCATCACCTTCGTTAGTATTTTCGTATTCTCGAGTTTCAGATTCCCCAGCAGGGGCGAGGTGCTTAAGCGAGACAGTCGTCTCTCGGCCTCCCGGGAGACGAACAATTTAGGGCGGAGTGAAAAACTCATTTTTCGAATTTTCAAATTGGCTAGTGTGGAAAGTGTGTGGAGTAGTGAGGACATAAGCTGGTATAAATTTAAAATCATAACATTAATATCTTCAGGTGCCACAATGACCTTCAATATTGAAAAAAATTGAAAAAAGCAGATTTTAACCAATAATTACAGAAGAGTCCACGATGCACAATAGACAAGAATTTATTCACACTTGTATAAAAATAGCTCAGTCAACCTTTAAAAAAAGTTTCTATTCTCTAAAAACAGTTTTCTATAGTCAGCTCACTCAGCTGTCACGTGAGTACCTCGGTTCAGTGTAGCTGTCGCTCTCGTAGCAGGTGGGTGTTCTGTTGTTGGCGTTACTCAGATAGTCTAAACTATATTTCTTATATATTTTGCATTTCTGTATTGTGTTGCCCTAAGTTTGCCATGTACTATTAACTGAAATTAACGTATAATTGATATTAGCTCTTCTTTTTCAGATTTGTATACTTTCAAAATGTCTCGAGTTTGTGCAAAATCAACCAGGGCCTCAACTGAGTGCCCCATGTTTGGTATGGGGGAAGATTTGTGGCACAGGAATCTTCCTACATACGAAGGAGTTTTTAAATATTACTTGTTTGTAAGAAACGATTTGAAACAGAATACTAATAAATATCCTTCAATATCTCAAATATTAGAACAAGTTGTTGATAAATTGAAAACAATTTGGGAAAGTGCTTCCGTCCCAATTCTGTCAGACAGGCGAATTGAAACAATGTTCAGAAGCTACCACGAAAAGTATCGTGTCATTATGAAGCCATACCAAAGCAAAAAAAATTCTGAAGCTTACAAAGCAAAGATTGATATGTTCAAAAAAGAAGCACACACGAAACTTTTTGACATTGCAGCGTGCAAGTGCAAAGTACTAACACAATGTTCTTGTCCCAAAGAAAAAACGGTTCCAAAGGAAGAAGTGACGTTCCTCTTAGATCAAAGGAGTGAAAGAAAACTGTTTATTGATAGAGTAGATATTACACTCTCAAAGAAAAAAGCATCTACGTTGCTAAGAAAGCAAAAAGAAGCTGTGAGGCTCACCAAAGAATCTTCACAGGAGAAATTGCAGGATACAAATGTTGAATTATCATCATCGACATCAAATAGTGAAAGTGAATCTGGCGAAATATCAGACGATACATTTCCAGAGCCAGTTAGCTCGAAGAAAAAGCTCGAACAACCTGCAGAACAATTATTCAAGAAAAGGAAAACTACAAATCTACCTTCAGTGGCTACTGCTTGTGACAGGACTGCAGTTTCAGATCGAGCTGCAGCATTCATGTTAGTGCAGTATTGCAAGATATTGGAGAAGTTTCTATTGACAATACATCTGAAGTAGTGGATAGGAGTAAAATCAGAAGAGAAAGACAAAAGAAGAGATCAGAAATTATGAAAGATCAAAATCAGGTCCCAATCAGAGGAATCTATTTTGATGGTCGAAAAGATTCTACACTCTTCCAAGAAAAAAAGAGTCCAAAGTATATCAGAAGAAGGTAACAGAAGAACATATCACTTTAGTGAGAGAACCTGGTTCAGATTATTTGGGCCATTATTCTGTGAATTCTGGATCAGCTGAAGAAATATGTAAAGGAATGTTTGAGTATATGGAAATAATGACATGAACCTGGAAACCTTGTTGCCATTGGATGCGATGGTGCAGCAGTCAACACTGGAGAAAAGGGAGGCGTTATAAGGCTTATAGAATTGAAGCTGAAGAAGCCAGTTCAACATTTAGTGTGCCAGCTCCATGCCAATGAATTGCCATTACGCCATTTAGTTGCAAAGCTGGATGGAAAAACATCTGGCCCCGCGGATTCACCGGTCCTATTGGCAGGGAATTAGAGAACTGTGCGAGTCTTCCTATTGTCGAGTTTGAAAGGATTGATGCTGAGGAACCAACTGTAGACTGTGAAGATCTTAGCACCGACCAAAAATATCTAATTGATATTCATCAGGCCATAACAAAGGGATATTGCTCTCCAGATCTTGCTCATCGTAGTCCAGGCAAAATGGCACATTCACGATGGCTGACTACAGCAAATCGTTTGCTTCGTCTATACGTTTCAACTGTAAGTCCATCTGAGAACCTCATGAACATTGCTTCTTTTTTAATGAAGGTCTACATCCCAATGTGGTTTTCTATTAAGCAAAGTACGTCTTTTGTCAATGGCTCAAAACATGTTTTCAAAACTATTGAACTAACAAGAACACTGAATGACGAAGTAAAGGATATTGTAAACCCTGTCATACAAAGAAATGCATTTTTGCAAATCCAGAAAATATTCTAGCATCAATGATTCATGATGACCGCAGCGCCATAAGAGAATTAGCGTGGAGGCGAATAAAGAAAGCAAGGCAAACAAACAAGGAAAAAGTTGTGAGGCGTTTTCACAGTACCTGTTATTCAATTTGAAGCTACTGATTATACTGATTTAATTAATTGGCAAAAATGCATTGTCACTGAACCACCTGTGACAAGACACCTGACAGAAAATGAGATTGAAGAATTCATAGAAAACAAGAGTACCCCTCCATTCGAGAAATTCCTTGTCATACACAAGTAGTAGAAAGAATGGTAAAATTAGTGACTGAAGCATCATCAAACGTATTTGGATTGAACGCGCGAGATGGCTTCATAAGATCAACACTTCAGTCACGTAAAAAAATGCCATCATTCGAAAGTAAAGCTGAATATAAAGTTTAAATAAAACGTTAATAGAAAAAAACATGCGCAAGGATGGGTGGTTGGGAGGGCATGGGTGGAGCTCGACACGCAGCCACCTCCTCGTGGTGAGTTCTGGATTATTTAGATCATTAATCAAAAGAACATTGATCTAAATAAACTAAGAGCTGCGTAATTCAGTAACTATTTTGGTAATTGGAACACTTAATATATAATAATAACAAGTAAGTTTCAGTTATTGTACTAATGCAGAATATAAGAAAATCATTATATTTCACTTTTTTCGACGGCTTTGTGGCACCTGAAGATATAATTTCGCAGGACTAATATTTATGCACAGTCATTATCTATAGCACCCACATATTTTCCGCACTAGCCATATTTGAATTTCGAAAACACGTTTAAAAACCTCATTTTCGATCCGCCCTAACGAACATGAGCATATTCGGGATTAGCCTCAATGAGTTCTACTTCTTCAACTGGAGGCTCGTATTTAGACTGACATGTATAATTTTTCAATGATACTTTACCCGGGGCGGTAAGCCACGTAGGTATGGAAAATAGCCATTTGTAGATCGACGCTGATAATTAATTAATCTCTCATGAGGGGTGCAGTTTGTAGAAGTACATAAAAGAGATCGTATGCTATGTAATACATTGGGCAAAACCGTTTCCCAACAGCCAACAGGGAGTTTTCTTGAAGCCAAAGCTAAATTTACTCTTCTCCATATAATTCTGTTATATCTCTCAACTAAACCACTTCCCTGGGGATTATATGGGGTCGTTCTACTAGTGGCCACTCCGCGTGAGTTCAAAAACTGTTTAAGTGTATACGACATAAAGGAGGAACCTCTATCGGAGTGCACATACGCGGGTGCACCAAAGATAGCAAAAAGTTGACTAAGACAATCAACTACAGTTTCAGCAGAAGTATCCGCACATGAAAACGCGAAAGGAAACCTCGAAAATTCGTCTACTATCGTTAGCAGATAACGATTACGGGAATTGGAAGGCAAAGGACCTTCAAAGTCAATATTTAATCTTTCGAAAGGTTGTGTAGCTTTTATTAACTGACCTTGATTACTATTTAAATACTTCGGTTTACAGTGGGCGCATACAGTGCATTTTGAAATAACGTTTTTTACATCTTCAATTGAATATGGGAGGTTTCGGCTTCTAACAAAGTGCCACACTCTAGTTACTCCGGGATGGCACAAGGCAATGTGTAACTCTTCTAAATGATGTTTATTAATATATGCTATAAATGCGCGAGAAAGCGTATCTGGAGCTATATTTTCTCTTCCGGGTCGATATACAGTGTCATAACTGAAACTTGATAATTCAAGTCTCCATCTCATGATTTTCTCGTTCTTAACTTTTCCTTTATGTTTAGTGTCAAACATAAACGCTACTGATCTTTGATCCGTTACTAGTTTAAAGTGTTTACCAAGCAGATAATGCCGCCATTTTTGGATAGACTCAACAATGGCGTATGCTTTTTTCTTTTGAGGAATGATTCCTTTCAGAGGGCGACAGAGTACGGGCGAAAAAGGCGACTGGACGTCCAGCTTGACAAAGTTGAGCAGCTATTGCGTAATCAGACACATCAGTCTCTACTACAAAAGGAATATTATCATCAATGGCAACAACATAATTAGCAATATCACTTTTAAGATTTTCGAAAGCATTAATTACGTTAAGAGGGAGATGGTATGTTTTATTTTCAACCAAAAGTCGTACTTTCTCGGAAAATTTTCCGATCCATTTAGAATAGAGGGCAAACATACCCATTACTCGGTGCATGTCTTTAGCATTATTAGGAGGAGGCATTTCGAGCAGTGGTTTTAACCTCTCAGGATCAGGTTTTAAAGAACCATTACTTATTCTATAACCTAGTAAATCTATAGATGACTTAGATGTAGAACTCTTATTTTCGTTAATATGAAGATTATGTATACTTTTTTACAACATTTAAAAATTTTGTCAAATTATCATCATGCTCCTTCTGATCGTGTCCACATATAGTGATATCGTCCACACAAATGAAAGTATCCTTTAAAGTTTAAACCCTCTTTATGAATTATGTCATCGATTACTCTCTGAAAACAGGCTACGCCGTTTGTTACACCAAACGGGATTCTATTGAAATGAAACAGCTGGCCACAGGCTTCGAAAGCAGTGTATGGCTTATTCTCCTCCTTGATAGGGATCAAATGATAGGCGCTCTTAAGATCTATTGTACTAAAGATACTATACTGTGCAATTTCGCCCACCATTTCATTTATATTAGGCAGAGGATAAGCGTCCAACTGCGTGTATCTATTTATTTTTGAGAATAATCGATAACTAGGCGTTTTTTATGAGATTCATTGGCTACCACTAAAACTTGTGCCCGCCAAGGACTTCGACTGGGTTCGATAATGCCTTCCTTAAGAAGGCGATCTACTTCGGAGGAAATAAAACTCATATTTGCCTGACAATATCGGCGTGACTTAATAGCAATGGGTTTGCATTCAGGACTTAAATTATTAAATAAAGACGGAGGTTCCACTCGGCTGCTGCAATCACCAATTAAGGAAGGTTCTTTCCCCCAAAAGGTAGTATCTCAACTAATTCATGTTTAGACAGAAAATCATGGCCAAAAAACATTAGTACATAGATTAGGCAGAAGTGATAACAACATTTTTATAGGTACGATCCTTGAATGTCAAATCTCCACAACAAAACCCATCAACTTTAGTTACATGAGAAGTATTAGCCATTGACACTTGACTTTTACAAGGATATACCTTCCATTTGTTTTCTTTTACAATATTTATATCAATAAAATTTTCGGTACTACCTGTATCCACTAGCGCCTTCAAAGACAAACCATTAGCTAAAATAGTAAGAATTGCCTCTTTCAAAGATTGAGAAATAGAGCCTGATAGAGAAGATAAAGTGTTAACAGAAGAGAAGCTTTTGAATTAGAGCGACAAACTCTGGCAAAGTGGCCTTTAATACCACATTTATGACATAAACTATCTCTTGCAGGCCATTTAGCTCGCGGATGCACATTACTCCCACAAAAGAAACATCTACGAGACCTTGCTGCAGCAGTAGAAGACTCCTCGCAAATAGTTTCATTAGCACCTTGTTTAGCCTCATGTTTTTCTATTGTAATTGTTTCAGTTTCACAATTAACTGAATTTAGAGGAGCATTAGAACGTATATAAGTATCAAGCTGAATCTGATCCAACTCAAGGCTGCGAGCTTGATCAAAAGCGATCTGTAAACTGAGAGATTTGTTTTCAAGCAATCGTTGCCTAATGAAAGGAGTATTCAAACCGTTTATAAAAGCATCTCTTATATATTCATTTCTGCATTGATCTACAGAGACCGATTGAAAGTTAGTCTTTACTCAGATGCTTTAATGCATTCATGTAATGGTCCAAACTCTCTCCCATCTCCTGACGACGGGTGGCTAATAGGTGACGAGCAAACGTTTCATTTTTCGATTTTATATAAAGTTCATTGAGCAACTTTATAGCATCTTCATAGGTAGTACAATCAACTATGTACTTATTAGAGAATATTCATTATTATTGATTAGTGTCTTCATGTCGATGCCTTTATTTTTCATCTGTGTTTATGTTTTGTTTGTATGTTTCAGAGTTCCATCATTGTTTAGCGTTATGGATATTGGTCAATAAACGTAATAACAAAAAAGTGGAATCTTATTTATGATGGAACTTTATACAAAACAATAATGAATCTCAACAGGTCAACATGCCCGTGGTGAAATGTCCAATTGAGGGGTGCGCATATGAGACCCCCTGCACACAGCTACGCCATTGTAGCAGCACTCCTCACAGCCCACTACACTGTCCATTCCGTGTCCGCTGCCGGCGCCACGGCCCAAGTGGAGAAGGTGAAGAGACCAATAATAATATCTTCAGCCGGTACGAGCGAGGAATGGTCCTACTTCACATCGCGATGGATGGACTATGTGGATGCCAGTAAAATCACGGGTCGTGTCAAAGTGGTGCAGCTACTGGAGTGTTGCGATGAACCCCTTCGCAAAGACCTCACACGATCAGCCGGTAGTAGTCTGATAGGGAGAAGTGAAAATGAGGTGCTCGCAGCCATAAAGAAACTCGCAGTCAGAGAAGAGAGCACCATGGTTGCCAGAGTGGCGCTGCACAACATGCGCCAAGACCGTGACGAAACCGTGCGTTCATTCGGCGCCCGACTCCGTGGCCTGGCAGGGGTATGCAAGTACATCACCAAATGCTCGAGCTGCGATGCGGATGTGAACTACACGGAGGCCATCTTGCGCGACGTCCTGACCCGCGGCATTGAGGACCCCGAGATTCAACTGGACCTACTCGGCAACACGAACCAGAACATGACATTAGAGCAGGTCTTCCAGTTCATCGAGGCCAAAGAATCCGGCAAGCGCTCAGCATCACGTCTCCTCGACTCTCAGGGTGTCGAGCCTGCTAACAGCACCGACAGACGGAACAAGAAGGACGCTCTGAAGAAGATGACAGTCGGCAACCATGAGGTGTGCTCATATTGCTGCAGGAAAAGGCACGGCAAAAGTGCCCCAGGCAGGGTCCGAAAGGAAGACTGCCCAGCCTATGGCCACACATGCAGCCACTGCAATCGTGAGAACCACTTTGAAGCAGTGTGTAGGAGCAAGCACAAACCACGAGAGTAGAGATAGTAGCGAATTCACATGCAATATGCGAAGCAAGTGCTGTATTCGAGGCCCTCTGCTCGATTGCCACAACTGGCCGACGCCGCATCAGGAGAGTCATCGCCCTTGACCATCATCTTTATCATCGCCTTTCCGACACATGGATTAAGCAAGCCTCCAAACCTCAGCCATTCATAAACCTCACAGTGACAACCGTCGATGAAGATTACGCTGCATTCGGATTCGAGCTAAAGGCCGCGCCCAAGATTGCTACACTCGGTGCGATGGCTGACACCGGCTGCCAGAGCTATCTGGCAGGCATCAAAGTCATCCACCGCATAGGCCTCAAACAAGCCGACCTTATCCCCGTCACAATGAGAATGCGCGCCGCCAACAACGGATGCATCAAAATACTCGGCGCCGTCATCCTGCAACTCTCTGGAAAGGACAAAACAGGTAAAGTGGTAACAGCTCGTCAACTCACCTATGTCACGGACAACTCCGACAAGCTGTTCCTCAGCAAGAAGGCATGCATCGCGCTCGGCATGATCACCGACAACTTCCCGATGATCGGTGAGACGTCTTCACATCGACTCGAGGCAACCTCGGCAGCCGACACCGCGAGCGATGGGGCGCCGGCAAGAGATAGTGCTATCAGCAGCAAGAGCGGTCAGACCAGCCTATGCGACTGCCCGATACGTCAAACACCACCCCGGCCGCCATCATAACTACCGTTCCTGGCGACTGAGAGGAACAGCGACAGACTGCGGCAGTACTTGGTCGAATACTACAAGTCAAGCACATTTAACATGTGTGCGCATCAGCCGTTGCCAATGATAGAGGGCCCTCCATTGAAACTTATGCTGGACCCTCTAGCTGACCCGGTGGCATATCACACCCCGGTACCCAGCCCTCTTCACTGGCATGATGACGTCAAGCGTGGACTCGATCAAGACGTGAAATTGGGCGTAATCGAACCAGTGCCGGTCAGCGAACCGGTGACATGGTGTCACCGGATGGTGGTGTGCGCCAAGAAGAACGGGAAGCCACGCCGCACGGTCGACTTCCAGCCCCTGAACATACATGCCACCCGCGAGACACACCATACTCAGTCACCGTTCCACCAGGCACGGTCGGTGCCCCATGGCAAGAAGAAGACCGTGTTCGATGCCTGGAACGGATACCACAGCGTGCCCCTCCGCGAGGAAGACCATCACCTGACTACATCACTCCGTGGAGCAGGTACTGGTACCGCACGGTGCCCCAGGGCTATATCGCCTCTGGTGATGGCTGTTCGAGACGTTACGACGAAATAGTATCCGACGTTCCAAACAAAACCAAGTGTATCGACGATACGCTGCTCTGGTCGGACGACCTGAGACAAAGTTTCTTCCAAGCATTCAACTGGCTTGACATCTGCGGCAGACACGGCATCACGCTGAACCCTGAGAAGTTTGTATTTGGACAAGACACTGTGGAGTTTGCTGGCTTTGAAATCACACTCGACAGAGTACGACCCTGCGAGAAGTATCTGCAGGCCATCCGTGACTTTCCTACACCAAAGAACATAACCGACATTCGCTCATGGTTTGAGCTAATTAACCAGGTGGCGTATGCTTTCGCTATGGCAAAGAGAATGGTACCTTTTCGACAACTCTTGAAGCCCGGAACGCCCTTCTGATGGGATGATCAACTCAACAATCTGTTTGAAGAGTCAAAGGTGGTGATCATCAGTGAGATCGAGGAGGGTGTAAGTATGATATACTTGACAAAAAAAGCCGACCTGTCTTGCGACCGATTGGTCGAAGTCAGGGATCGGATTCTGGCTATCCCAGAAGCACTGTGAATGTCGTGGTGCTGAACCCTTTTGCTGCAGCACTGGTTGGATGGTTACCCTCGTTGGCAGTCGCTTCACCCACCTGCTGAGTCACGCTACTCGCCGATCGAGGGGGAGGCTCTGGCAGTCGCTGACGCACTGACAAGGCCAGGTACTTCGTCCTCGGCTGCGATGACCTCATCATCGCGGTTGACCACAAACCGCTGCTGAAGGTGTTTGGCGACAGGTCGCTGGAAGACTTACCGAATTCTCGACTGAGAAAGCTGAAGGAGAAGACTCTCCGCTACAGATTTCGCATGATCCATGTACCTGGTGCGAGGCATCGCGCTGCTGACGCTACGTCCCGCCACCCCACCGGCGACCGCCAACCTGAAAAGATGCTCCTGGCAGACGACATCTCCGCTAGTAGCCAAGACGCTGTTGCTGATGATGACATACCGTCGGCAGCTGCTCTGCGCCCCTCATTTTTAGCTGGCATACGCACAGAGGAAACGGCTGCGTACAAAGACGAAGCCCTCGACGACGAGGTTATGGCCTCCGCGATCTCGGCTCTGAACACGCTGCAGTCCGTTACCTGGGACCGGGTAAGATTAGCGACAAGCACCGACCAATACATGACAGAGCTCGTCTCGATAATCGAGTCGGGCATGCCTAACTTCCGTCACGAGCTCCCACCCCCTCAGAGAATATTACCAATTCCGAGAGGACCTGTACACGGTGGACGGCGTCGTCATATTCAAAAACCGTGTTGTGATTCCTCCCTCTCTCCGGCAGGATGTACTGAACGCGCTCCACGCAGCCCACCAGGGCGTATCGTCGATGGTCGCGAAGGCTGAGGTGTCCGTGTTCTGGCCTGGCATCATCCCTGCTATCACTACCCTCAGGAATAATTGCAACCGTATGGCACCTTCGCAGCCCAGTGCCCCTCCAATTCCTCCGGTGTCCCCCGTCTACCCTTTCCAGTGCATCTGTGCCGATTATTTCCACTATAAAGGTACCAACTACCTGGTGATCGTCGACAGGTACTCAAACTGGCCGATTGTGGAGAGGACCACGGATGGCGCCAGAGGCCTCATCAACAGCCTGCGCAGGGTGTTCGTAACTTATGGCATCTGCGACGAACTGTCATCTGACGGCGGCCCTGAGTTCACATCCACGGCTACTCGTCACTTCCTGGGGAACTGGGGCGTACACCACCGTCTGGCTTCGGTAGCTTTTCCACATTCAAACTGCAGAGCCGAAGTTGGCGTGAAAACAGCGAAACGACCGATCACAGACAACACAGGACCGAACGGTGAGCTTGATACAGACGCTTTTCAGCGAGCCATGCTACAATACCGCAACACGCCTGGCAAAGATACCAAGCTGTCTCCCGCTGTGTCTGTTCGGCCGTCCGATCAAAGATTTCATCCCGATCGTGCCCGGCAGGTACAAGCCACACGATACTTGGCTCGGGACGTTGGCGGCGAGGGAGGATGCCTTGCGGAACAGGCACATGAGAGCCACTGAATACTGGTCCGAGCACACCAGACGGTTACTCCCACTCGTGGTCGGAGACAGGGTCAGAATTCAGAACCAGATCGGCCCCAACCCCAGGAAATGGGACAACACTGGCCTGGTAATAGAAGTGCGACAGTTCGATCAATACGTGGTGAAGGTTGACGGTTCAGGCAGAGTGACTCTGCGAAACAGAAAATTTCTGAGGAAATACGTGCCCGTCCAACCGCACAGACGCCGCCTCACCATCGGGGACGACTACCACCTTCACCTCTCCAGCCCTGCGCCCGGATCGGGACAGTGCGCGACCTCACCCACAAAACCACGCATGGACGACTCCCGCCTTCACCTCTCCAGCCCTGCGCCCGAATTGGAGCAGTGCGCAACCTTACCCCTGAAACCACGCTCCCCGTCCGCAGTCGAGCGATCATCCCCTACCGCCCACCAACCGGCTGGCAACGTAAACTCACCAACCAGCCCCACATCACTTCCACTGCACACCCCACCACAAGGCCTGCCCTCCAGACCAGCTGCGCACCCTCAGCAGTGCCCACCAACACCGTCCTTGGCACCTATTGAGCGCTTCCAGCAACGAGATTCCTCACAACCTACTGCTTCAGGTGTCCCGCTTCTCCAACCAATGCCCCTGCCGTCAGACGCTCCGGACGCGATAGGAAGACCCCTTCATGGCAGAGCGATTACGATATGACGAACACGCTACATACTACATGAACCACCCCCTCTCGCCATCGACACCCATACCCTGTACCACACTACTACATATATAACAGTCTTTATTCCCCTTTTTTTCACTATACTATATCAAAGACTCGGGGGGAGATAGAGAATATTCATTATTATTGATTAGTGTCTTCATGTTGATGCCTTTATTTTTCATGTATGTGTTTGTTTTGTTTGTATGTTTCAGAGTTCCATCATTGTTTAGCGTTATGGATATTGGTCAATAAACGTAATAACAAAAAAGTGGAATCTTATTTACTCATAGACTAAAGGAGATACATGGTTTAGAAACAAACTTAGCTTTTGAGTCTGAAGATCAGAAGGTAACGCGGCCAGAAAGTTCTGAAGTCTTGAACCAGTGACTCCAGAGACGAGACGAACTTGAGGATGAGGGCTCGGCATCAAATCTTTTCGGCTTCAGAAACTTGTCCATATCCTCTGATCTTGAAATTAAGTTGATTAAATTGAAATGAAACGCTCTCCTTTTCTTAGGCTTTAATCAACTTAATTGAACAACATTCCTGTTAATATAAATAACAATAATATAGTTATGGTACACAATATATATATATATATACTGTATATATATATATATATATATATATATATATATATATATATATATATATATATATTAGGGTGGTCCACAAAATGGAAGTATTTTAAATTCTTCCTCCGGGTTTCATTAGGTTCCTTTTCCCAAAACACTTCTCTGAGCAAAATTTGGGTTCAATCGGTTAATATTTAGAGGTGGCTCAACTACCCCCAGAAGTCCACATTCATGGCTTCTGGGTCCCCCCCATATATATTGGGTATTATCCACTTGTTGGCGGGGGTATCATGGCTGACCAGGCCACTCATTGTTGCCCAGCTAAGATTGTGGACTTGTTAGAATCAGGAAACCTCTTTCGGTGGTCATCCACCACACTTAAGAGAAACTGGAGTTGATCTTCTCCTTTCATCAGAGTTCCGCTGAAGGTCTGAATGAGAGCTACTGCCCTTTCAGCATGATCATTAACTACTTTGATGTTTCCTATGATTCTTTTAGCTTCTTGGAAGTTTTCATTCTCCTCCCAGGTGCTGGGGTCATCATCAAGAAAACTAATATTGATCGGTAGGGCCTTAAGAAGCTTTATGAGTTCTTTGTGGCAAGAGTTTCTAATTTCAGTGTTGCTTTGCATTCCTTGAGTCTTCTCTCTTTGAGAAGTCTAATGACCCCTCCTTTTCCCTTATACACTGGACCATGATTCCCTGGTGTCTGGTGCAACAGTTTGATCGAAGGAGCAAGGGCACCAGCTCTTCTGATAAGTACCATAGGTGGTTTTCAAATTTCTTGAGAGCTGCTTTGGCCACTTTCTGGTCATGATAGTCCTTTAACTTTTGGATAAGATCCAGATCATTCTTCGGAGCTTGTGATGGAATAGGAGCAGTGATCCAGCTTTTTAAGTAGATTAGGACTCCAAAAAGGTAAGGGTTTTCAGGTCCTTCTTCTCTCGAGGAGTCAGGGTGATTTGATTTCGAAAAAGCCACATTTGATGGCATAGATAACTTTAGCCATCACCTTGCATAGTGCGTGCCAGCAGGACATTTGAATGTGTAACTTTCAATTTTTTCACCAAGAAAGATCAAAGAAAGTTCCAAAAACTCTTTATCATCTCAAAAATTTCCAGTGGCCAGATGTTCTTTGGCAAAGGCAATTATTTCATTTCTGAAAGGGATCAACTTGCTCCTTCATCTCATCATCCTCCTGATGTAGAGGAGGTTTTTAAATCAATGTAGTCCCACATAGATTGGAACCTTTTGAACAAAAGTGGCTCAGGGGCAGAAGATGAACCATGGACTGCTTCAAACACTCCTCCATACATGACTTCCATGCAATGATGCCTACAGCAAAATAGAAGAGTGGTCGACCAAGTTTTCTGTTCCAGAAGAACGCATGCTCCCCTGTTTGTTTCCTGTATTTGATGCTGTAGTATCTGATAACATTCCGATTATTGACTATCTATGTTCCATTCGGAAAGAAGATTATACACTGCAGCTGATTGAGCTTCCCTGTTCCACTTGGTAGTTGGACACCAAGCAGTTTTGAATCACCTGATTCAACTGAAGAGACAAGGACTGGGAGTCTGTCTACTTTTTCATTCTTGGCAAGTATTAGGATCAACTTCCCATCCCAGTGGACAATCGAAATACTTGGACTAAAGCTAGCTTTATGGCATGGTTATTTGCCTTCGATGGCCTTTGATTGAGAACGAGAGATGTTCACCTCTGAAAGATCTTGACCAAGGCTAGATGCAGTTTCAGCTAATACAAAGGTGGCCCTCCTGTCACTGATGCCAGTCCTGTCCAGAGCAGCAGCCAATTCAGGAGATATGATATTCTTTGCTGCCTTTTTCTTGGTGGAGTTGGTCCGCTGGTAGATGGGGGATTAATAAGGTAATCTTCATCTTCTCTTTCTGACTCACATAAAGACTCAGAAGAACTCCCTGATCTAGCATAACTTCCTGTGAAGCAGCATATTTTCTTCTTCAGCTTTCCGCTTCCTATTACCAATTTCATTGCTTCTCAGCAGCTCTTTTCTGCCTTGTCAGTCACCATATCTGCAGAGACCATTGATCCCACTCGTCCCACTTTCCTTTGTTGGATCAAGAACTGCCGGTCTTCTTCATTTGATTAAGGTAAAGGCATCAGCAGGCGACATCAAATAGGTGTCTCCATTTTTCCTGAAAGGTTTTCTCTTTTTCTAACTGAGAGTTGCTTTTCTCCAGCATTCTTCTTAATCGCTTTCCACTCCAAGTGTAGAGCCTGAATTTGTGAAGAATGTGGTCTTTCCTTTGAGTAGGGATTCGGGCTCTCATCCCAGAAGAGACGTAATTCTTCACAAAAACAGCTTCTGAACTAGGTTTGATCTTCTTCAAGACTTGATGATGGTGGAGGAACATGCGGAGGACCTGGCCACGGGAAGGCAGCTTGGCTCAGTGATTGTTTCCTCTGACTTTTTCATTAAGTAAAATGTACGTTTATTTGACATTGCAAACCTGTAAATTAATAAATCTATCTGAAAGAAAATAATCATTAGTTAATGTATCTGTAAATAATGTTTCTTTTAATTATTCACTATATAATAAAGGGCATAATGTATACAAAAACAGCTTTGAGCCACCCCTAAAAGTTATTCGATTTGCCTTAAATTTTACATGAAATATTTTTAGCTAAAAGGAACCAGATTATAGCCTGGGAGGAAAGAAAATTGAACTTCGATTTTTACCCCATTCTGTGGACCACCCTAATATATATATATATATACTCAATGACGCAAGTTATAATAATAATATAGATACAGTAAACATAGGGCATTATATGATTGTTTATACTACAGATTAGGGTTAATTACATCAAAGAAAATATCATTACCTTCATATAATAAAGTATCTTACATCTCATCAGTTTAATTCAGACATCATCAGATTCATCAGTTTAATCGAACTGAATATAAACACAAATGATTTTACTTAGGTATAACATTCTAATAAAGTCATCATAAACCTGCAAAATAATATTACAGCCGGGCAACTTTTTCTTGAAGCTAAGGAGCTATTACTGTATTTACCACATCATATGGGAAGTTATTCCAAAAATCTACTACTCTATGACTAAAAAAGTATTTCCATAGATCCAGAAGCAGATTAAGACACCTCGGGGCCCCGAGGCAATGAAGAATATGGGGGCCCTTTTCTATAGCTTTTTATTAACAGTACATGTACAATTTAGGGTGGATCACTTTTCACTTTTTTAAAAATCATTATAGCTGGTCAAAGTTTTTCCCATGATTTGGTTCAGTGGAAATACACTGACACCATTTTTACTAAAATCGATCAATATTTAGGGGTCGCGCATCGACCTTGAAAATTTCAATTTTGGAAATTTGGCCAAATTGACAATTTTTTACTGAATAAAGATAAATCATCAAATGACCATATTTTCTGAATCCTCTCAGTGAAAGAAATCCTCTCAGATACTTACCAAGTTGATAGGACAAGTGGTTTAGAAGTTATACTCACCTTGAGATAGCATTAAAATTTAAAATACCGTATTTGTCCCCGTACCTCCATATGCTGTCTGCCATTGTCTGCTTTTTAGGCAGGGCCGGATTAACCATTAAGCAAAATAAGCCCGTGCTTAGGGCATCAAGGGAAGGGGGGCACCACAGAAATTTTCCATTGTCGGATTTACCATGGATTTATTATACTATTATAATCGTGGCTTATAGCCTATAAGCTGTTGAAAACTGAATTATATATATTCATATATAGTATTTTTTTTTTTTCATTGTTTGAATTTGTAGTGAACAATAACATTTTATTTTATGGTTTATTTTTTGAATTATATATATATGGGGCACCAAAATCTTTTAAGTGCTTAGGGCCTCTAAAGGTCTTAATCCGGCCCTGTTTTTAGGATAAGATAAAACGAATAAGGAAAGATCAAATGTATTTTGTATTAAAACCGTTTACCGATATCACTAAAGGCACTTACTCGGTGCCCCTAACTAGTTCAAAAACTATGCATCGTGGTTAGAACACACGTCATCTTAAGGCGTGCGCCATGTACTCTCTCTGCTAACTCCCTTTCCTCTGCGCTACGTCATCTTGGCAAGGACGACTTTGAAGTCACCGAGTTCTTTCCGGCTCTTTTCCACGAGCTGAAGAAGACCCTGCAGCTGTGACTCGTCTTTTGTGACAGTGTTCGCGTAATCTTCTATCAGTTTTATCCCTCTCTCTGCCACGTCGTTGGTAACTTTCAGATGCGAGATGACATTCTTCAGATCACAGTAGTTCTTATCTTGATCCCACTTATTCACCTGCAGAGTGGGCCATGTAGACGCGCACACCTGCAGGCCTGTGAACACGAACCACGATGACTCATCGATCAGGTCCGGAAGGCGCGTCGTGTCATCACAGAGACGTTTGTCATACGTGAAGTCCTCGGCACAGCGAGGCGGCACAGCTTCTTTGCCATCTCGTGCTTCACAGTGTCTTCCACTTTGTCACTGCAGAGGGTGAAAACGACGGTCTGAGCCTCAGATACCACAAGTTCGCTTGATCACTGCCAGTGAAGCCTCTGCAATCTCGCGATCCACAGCCCTGTACTGCAGAAGACGCTGGTACAACACAGGTCATTCAGCGGGGCATCAGCTGCGACAGGAGCCGCCAGCCAGGCAGGTGCGTAGAGGAGTGCAGTAAATAGTACCACTCTCTGAAGTTTCTGTACAGCTCGTCGTCGAACTCCAGCTGACGCTGAACATCAGGAGCTTCGTGTAGTAGATGATCTGAAACGAATACGCACTGTGATGATAAATACCGATACCACTCCATATAAGTTTGTTTAATGGTAAATATTTATCTTATTTTTTTCTGGTAGGGACTTCAAATGGCTGTTTTCAGAAGGCAATACAATATTTAACTTCTAATTCAAAATACCAACCTTGGCCATCCACCTCGCATGATGGTAGGCTCCTGGGCGCATGAAGTGTGTGCCACGACGTGGCTGGGCCCCGAGTACCGGGAGTGTAATCTCCGCCACTTCTCGGTAGTCTTCTCTGACAAGACCAGAAGCGGTGCCGAGGAACTTGACTGCCTCATCTCGGAGCTCCATCAGCCACGTCACCTCCGCCAAATGCTCGCTCTCCAGCTCGCGATAGTCGAGAGGTCGAGCGTCCCACCTGAAAGGGGATTATGAAAATATGCATGAAAACGACTGAAGTTCCTTTTCGACTGCTATTAACGTCATAGTGAGGACGCTGATATCTCAATTGCTCTGAAGGCAAAAAATCATTGGAGAAAACAAATGCGCCTTAGACTGAAATTCACCTTCTCCTCAGATACTGGAACAAAGGTTCAGTTGGTGCTGTGTTCTCCAAACGCGGTGATGACCACTGCCCCACGATGAGCTCCATAACGTGATGGCGACAGCCCAGCTGGAAGAGCGGTTTACCAAGCAGTTCTCCAGCCGGACCACCGCACCCTGCACCCTCCCCGTATTGGAGGACGTTGTGTCGAAGCACATCCAATCACGTTGTTCTCGCATCCCAGTCTTTGAGAGCACGAAAGGTCGCCTGGGTGGGACAGACCGGTGCCGCCAGCAACAGTCGGAAACGCCAGCAACTTTCTCTGTGCATTGGGGAGCTCCGGAGATGAGAATCGCCTGGCGGTGCTCCAATGATCCAAGAGAGTCCTGAAACGTGTCATACATGCCAATCCATATCGTCCACTGGAATATGTCAATCCAATGTCGTCACTGGAAATGTTAATTACTGTCGTCCACGGTGAGGGCAAATGACTTTGATTACTTTACCGTCCCCAGTGGACGACAGCATGCCTCGGAGATACGAAGGATTTCTGCACAGCTGTCGACACTTCACAACGATGTGCCACTCTTCCACGGCGAGACGTGTCCTTCGAGATACTGAATTTGTCCAGGTCTGCGGGCGGATCTGCCGAACGTAGGACTGCCGCCACGACACTTGCCACCTATGTGCGAATTGAAAGGAAATTACAAGGATGCGTATGGTTTTTATGTGACAAAATAATCACTAAATTTTCCGTCGTTACGTCTATTATATCTTTGTCAAGGAAAGATCATTACTGATATATACACACCTGATTATTGGACATCCGGAAGCGATCAGCCACTTCAATAACAGCCGGTGCATTGAGGATGCGGTGAGGAAGGCTGATTGATACAGTAGGGTGTGTCGAATTTTTCAACTTTCAAATTCCAAATATGAGGGGTGCTAAAAAGTTGCAGCATGACTTAGGAATTCTAAAGATATTTTTGTTAATTTAATATAATTTAGTTTTGCTTGGTAAGAAGCTACATAAAAATAGTGACTTTTTTGACTTTTTTGTGGAATTATATAAAAATTATATTAATAATTATATATGCTGTATATATAATGCACTGCTGTTTTTGCTTATTTCACAGGTTGAAACTATTCATCAGTGTGCTGAAGATTACTTGTCCGTCAGTGCTACCATCCTAACCAGTGGGAATTGACCTACACTGGCTTCTAAAAGGAGGACAAGACTGGGGACATTCACATATGAACAACCTAATTGAACTGGTAGAGAGTTGTTGCCCTCTGAACTTCCTAACTCTGCGAGACGCTCTGAAATATGGGCTACTGCTAAGAGAACAAAGTGGTGAGGATGTGAGAAACTACCCAGCAGCCAGTCTTGCAAAGGACATTTACCCTAAAGTGCTTGAAAAGTGGGAACGAGCAAACAGTTCTTTTGTAGCCCGCGTTGTAAATTCACGAGTCACAATCTTAAACAAGATCCAAGAGAGCTGGGAGCAGGCCAAAAACATATCTCTTGGGAGAGGAAAGCTACATGTCAAAGAGGCTTTCATTGCAAAACTTGACAAGCTTTTTGACATCCTCAGTTGCAAGTGTAAAATTGTTCTCTGCTCTGAATTTGGCTGCCTTGCAGATGCTGTTGCAAAAACGAAACTCACATTAACTGTACATGCCCTAGGAGATGAAGATCCCTGTGAAGGAACTTGCTTTCATTAAAGGTCAGAGAGACAAGTCTGGTTCTATTGGACCACATCAGATTGGCTTGCCAGATCAACCTGAGCGCAACAAACAAGTCAAAAAGCAGAAGCGGCAAGAAGACGAAAGAAGAAGGCTTGCTGAATATAAGCAGACAAGTAAGCAGGATGTTTCAATGCCATCAAATGAAATAATTTTCTCTGATGATGAAAATGAAGAACAAATAGCTGATGCTCAAGATGGAAAGGATGGAAGTTATGAAGTGACATTAGAAATACCAAGCACGTCTTCAACTTCCAATAAAAAACCAGAGTACAACACATTAGAAATACCTAATGTTGCTATGCATAGCATCAGATATGGTGTTGGCCTGCGTGCCACAGCTGCCATCACCACTGCTGCCTTTATGGATGCTGGCTTTATCACTGAAGAAGACAAGAGACTTGTAGTTGATCACAATAAAGTCAAGAGCGCTCAGCATGGTATGCATTGAGCGAAATGATAATCCAGACACTCTTGTGCTCAGATGACAGTGAGGAGAGGAGAGCTGGTGTCCAAAAGATTGTTGACATGAGGGGTGGAGATGATGACACTGTAGTGCCTTGCACCACAAGATTATTCTTTATTAGTGAAAACTGCCACAAATTGGCATGAGTGAAATATTTAAATCTAAAATAAATAAATAAATAAATAAAACCGGACTCTTACAATTGGTAACCTCCTGGAGTGACCAAACACCGTAATTTATGCAAAAAATTTCTAAAAGTTTTTTCTTAATTTTTGTCAATATATTCAGTCTGCATCTATAATTTTATTAAATTCACTAGTACAAAGCATTCACCTGTACTGGAAGTGTATTCTATTGCAAAATATATTCCTTTTATTTTGCCTTTTTATAAATTCAGCATTTTCTAAAGTTTTTTTATGCAAATTTACTTATATTTTGCAAACAGCCTATACGCAGACTATTTTTCTGCTAATATTGGGCTACATCATAAAAAAAAAAAAAAAAAAAAAAAATTTTTTACGTAACTTTTTGTTATTGGCATTCATAACTCTAATTGAGTCTCATACTCAACCAAGCTTACTTGAAGCCATTATTTACATTCAACAACATTTGTTGAAATCTTGTCAGTTTGTGACCATTTTAAATTTTGTAGTACTTTGTAACAAATAATAGCCACAATGACCAATAACAACCTAGGGTCATCCAATGATGGTACTCCAAATTCACCACCTATAACGGACTTTCTCACAATGTATCAGCCTACCACTCCACAATTCACCGCTGAAGAGCTGGAATCTTTGTGAGTCAACTGCGGGATTATTTTGAGATAAAAGGAGGACCCACGAACCAAGTTCCTTGTCACAAAGAACCTCCTGCCTACACAAGTATACAAAGTAGTGCGGGATGTAACTCTATTGCCTCCGTCTGACCAAGCTTTTGAGAGCCTCCTCAGCGAGTTAGTCAGGAGACTCGGCCAATCAGAAGAAGAGCGACTCAATGCTCTACTCAAGGACCAAGTTCTTGGGGATCAAACGCCAACAGCCTTCCTGAGACATCTGCAAGACCTGGCTGGACAGACCAATGAAGACGATAAAACTCACCCTTAATGCGACGCGCTTCCTCAATGGTCTCCCTACTGCCCTACGGCCAATGCTCCGTTGTATGCCAGATGATACAGAGACTCTCTCACAATGGCTAAAAACAGCTGATAAGATGATGATTAAATTCCACCTTGGCCAAGTAGATAAACCACACCCATCACCCCCAAATCTGTGCCACGCAGGACGACAATCTGAGTCCGGCTGCACAAGGTCTTAAAGTATCCAATGAAATTCTACGACACTTAAAGAAGAATTTAAAGCTCTCCGAATAGAGCTAGCTAACAACAGGGAACGAGAGAGAAGTTCTTCAAGACAAGGACGACCCTCTGGTCCAATTAGAGCCTCCCAATATGAACCTGGACAACGCCTCGTTCTCCTACAACCACAGCCACCGCAAACAGGTCAGTTGGTTGCTCCTAATCCAATCTATTAGCCTTACCTCATCCTCAATCCTCAATCCCCACTACTCAGCCCCATCCTCAACCTATTTCCGTACCACAGTCTACTGTTCATACCCCTCCTTGCTGGTATCATGAAAAGTTTAAAGATCGTGCAACGCGCTGTCTCACACCTTGCCCATGGACTCCTAACCCTCCTTTAAACTAACCAGGCTGGTGTCACAGGCGTCTGACGCTACAGCCTCTCAAGCCTCTCCTCCTCCATCCTTACTTCAACTAACCCTACACTACCTCATTTAACACTGTCAAACCAACACCTACGTACGCAAGTAAAGTTAAAGAATTGCAACCTACTTATTCTCAACCACAGCTAATTTAATACCCCCAACTAATTCTCCAAATACAACACAAACTCCTTCCCAGCAATACTAACCTTCTTCCACAAAAATTTAATGATTCACAAACTACTGCACCACCTGTCCAACATTCACCTTGCATGATCCACTTTCAGGCTATGCATTCCTTTTTACACTGGAGCTCAATACAGTGTTATTCCTGCAACAGCCGCAGACCGTGCAAAGGACCTTCTCCTTTCATTTTACGAGTGCAGCTAATTCTTCATCTATTCAACTTATGGACATCGTTCTATTTCAGTTTCTCTTGGACTTAGACGTGTTTTCCGCTGGATATTTCTTGTTGCGATTATATACTACTCCAATGTTAGGCTCTGATTTTCTTCTGCTAATGATTTATTAGTTGATGTTCGTAGAGCACAATTAATTGATAATGTCACATATCTTCAGTAATTGGTTCTCCTAACCGTGCACCCTCTTCATTATTGGCAAGTTCTCTGCCACAGTGCTCACCTGCTATAGAGCAGCTCCTAAATGAATTTTCTTCACTTACACAACCCTGTTCTAAGGATACCCCTATTTAAAACAACTCTGTTGTCCACCGTATTGATACGGTAGGCTCACCTGTTTTCACCCGCCCACGTCGCTTAGCTCCAGATCGTCTTGCAATTGTGAGACGAGAGTTTGAACACATGCTTGAACTCGGTATTATACGGCCTTCAAGTAGCCCGTATGCCTCTGCTTTACACATGGTCCCAAAACCTACACCTGGAGACTGGCGTCCATGTGGAGATTATCGTGCTTTGAATGACAACACGATTCCAGATCGCTATCCCCTTCCTCACTTACACGATTTTACTTCTGCTCTCCATGGCACCACAGTATTTTCACGCCTTGACTTGGTGCGAGCCTTTCATCAAATTCCTGTACACCCTGATGATGTACATAAAACTGCTATAACAACCCCTTTTGGGTTATTTGAAATGACAAAAATGCCATACGGACTGCGTAATGCGGCCCAAACTTTTCAACGCTTCATTGATGAAGTGTTGAGAGGTCTCTCCTTCACTTTCACATATGTCGATGACATTCTCATCGCAAGTTCTTCTCCCTCAGAACATATTCAACATTTACGCTTAGTTTTTTCTCGGTTGGCAGAATATGGTGTATTGCTAAACCCTGAAAAATGTGTCTTTGCTGTAGATGAACTCACCTTCTTAGGACACAAAGTTACTTCGAAGGGCATTTCTCCTCTCGAAAATAAAGTATCTGTCATAAGGTCTTTCCCACAACCGCAAACTCAAAAGCAACTTCGCCGCTTTTTAGGGATGGTAAACTTCTACCATCGCTTCATTCCTCAGTGTGCAAACATTCTTGCACCCATAACCTCTCTTCTTCGCCAATCAAAAAGGGGCAGATCCACTGCAGTTCTGTGGAACCCCGAAGCTACCAACGCTTTTTCACAAGCAAAAGAGGCTATAGCACGAGCTACATGCCTTGTTCACCCTCAACCAGACGCTCCTCTGAACTTAGCCACTGATGCCTCTGACGTTGCCGTGTCAGGAGTGCTCCAGCAGCTTGTTTCAGGCGTTTGGGAACCTCTCGCATTCTTTTCACGCAAGCTCTCACCTTCACAAATGAGGTACAGCACTTTCGGTCGAGAGTTGCTGGCGATATACCTCTCCATCCGTCATTTCAGGTCATTCCTGGAAGGACGTGACTTTAGCATTTTTACGGATCATCGTCCGTTAATATTTGCTCTCCATTCTCAATCAGACTCTCATGCTCCTAATGAGCGAAGATACCTTGATTTTATTCTTCAATTTACTTCAGACATTCGACACATTTCAGGTTCTTTGAATGTTGTGCCGGATGCGCTGTCTCGCATCTCAGCAATTTCTGACCCTGGACACTCTCACATCAACCTTTCAGAGATGGCTAAGGCTCAGTCCACGGATACAGACCTCCAAACTCTTATTAATTCACCCACTTCATTGCAAGTCCGCTCTTTACCAGTTGAACCCAAGTCAGACTTACTAATTTTATGTGACGTCTCGACTGAGCATATTCGACCGTTGGTCCCACAAGGGCTGCGAAGAGCTGTTTTTGCTAAACTCCATTCCCTTTCTCACCCGGGAATTAAGGCCACCCAAAAATTAATTGCAGCTAGGTTTGTATGGCCAAGTATGCACAAAGATATCCGCAATTGGACTCGATCTTGCCTTCAATGTCAGCGTGCCAAAGTTCACCGACACACAAAGTCAGAAATTGGTACCTTTCCTTTGCCAAAGGCTCGTTTTGAGGCCATACACCTAGACATAGTCGGCCCCCTCTATTCTTCTCGAGGTTATACCTATCTTCTCACTGTCATTGATAGGTTCACAAGATGGCCAGAAGCTGTTCCTTTGACTTCTTGTACTGCTTCTGCAGTAGCTCACGCCTTTGTTTCATGTTGGGTTTCCCGTTTTGGAATACCTGCAACCATTTGCACAGACAGAGGTGCCCAGTTTGAATCGGCCTTATGGAAGGAACTCATGCTCCTTCTTGGGACTGAGCGCATCAGAACAACAAGCTATCACCCGCAATCCAATGGGGTGATAGAACGCTTCCATCGTCAACTTAAAAGTTCCTTGCGAGCCACTGATCCATCTACTACATGGGTGGACAGGCTACCCTAATCCTACTCGGAATTCGTACTGCTCTGAAGACTGATCTTGCATGCTCTGCAGCAGAATTAGTTTACGGTACCACACTCCGGTTACCCGGAGAATTTTTCACACCTACACCCATTAACCCCGCATGTGATCCTGCTTCGTATGTTAAGACATTACGCTCTGTTATGAAGCAAATTCGTCCCACAGCACCTAGAACTTCCACTTCACAAACTACCTTCGTTTCCCCTGATTTACAAACTTGCACACATGTTTTCTTGAGACATGATGCTCACCGCTACCCTCTTCACTGCCCCTATGATGGTCCCTTCCTTGTGCTAGACCGTAAACCCAAAACTTTCATCATTGACAAGGTGGGCAAGCGTGAAACTGTTTCTGTGGACCGCTTGAAACCAGCATACCTTGATTTTTCTCCAACAAAAGATCCTATCCTCCCTCAATCTTCTGTACCTCCACCTCAAATACAGGTACAGCAACCTATCCCTCCTCAATCTTCTGTACCTTCATCTCATATACAGGTACAGCAATCTACCCTTCCTAAATCCTATGTACCACCACCTCATCCGAGGGTACAACAATCTATCATCCCTCTTCCAATTCTCCTTCATTATCGCAACCAACTGTCTTTGAACCAGCCAGTGGCTCCATCGCACAGGCACCAAGAATCCCCTTCCCCCAATGTCCCTACTGCACCTGTAGCACCATCCATGCCTTCAGAACCAGTGCTGCAGGATATTGCCATCCAAAAGCAAACAACGACTCGTTCTGGAAGAGTCATTCGTAAGCCAGTGCGTTTTGACATTTAAGTGTTTTTTTTTACCCCTGACAACCATGTTTTTGGGGGGCAGTACTTGTAGTGCCTTGCACCACAAGATTATTCTTTATTAGTGAAAACTGCCACAAATTGGCATGAGTGAAATATTTAAAAAATAAATAAATAAATAAATAAAACCGGACTCTTCCGGACTCTTACAACACACTTGGAGATCTTTCTGTACGTCCCAGGAAGACACCTTCCATCAACCCCAGTGCTTCTTCCGTGTTGGAGCTGACAGACTGGTCTGACGGGGTATTTGAACCTCCTTTGACATGTAAACTGACTACAGCGGAAGTAAAGAAGTTCTTTGACAAGCCTATGCAAGTTCCACAGTGGCCCTGTCATGCTCAGTCAATAGAGAGGTGTGTGAAACAAGTCACAGAGGCAGCAGGCAGGGTGTATACACATGAGAAACGTGAGGGCTATATCAGAGGCCAAGAAGCAAGTCGGGGCTGATGTCCAAGAACGAATCAAAGCAAGACTTGATAAACTTGTTTAAATATTTTTTTTTACTGATGTCATTACTTTCTAATGTTGTTTTATGATTACAAGGATATGTTTATGATTACTAGGATATGTTTTATGCAGAGAAACTAAATTTTTATAGCATTACCTGACATTTGAGAAGCTAAAATTATAAATGTTGTTTCCGAGAGCAATTTATGTGCTTTTAATCAAACGTAGATTTCCCAAGCTAAGTGTTGAGCAATCACAAAAATAATAGCAGATTTGAATTCTTCACATCCAAAAACATATTTTTAAAACCCCTGAGTGAAGAATTGGCAAAAATTAATTTTCACCTCCCAAATTGACACACCCTATTGATACAGTTGATTCTCTCGGCTGTCGGTATGGTGGTTCTAGCTGTGATTCGGAGTTGCTCGATGATCTGCTTTCTGTAGATTCATTGTCGCTCTCAGCTTCGGTTCCTAATTTCGTTTTTGAGGTGCCTGGCTCATCACGAGATTGTTGTCTTGAGAGTTGCCGTTTTCTCTTGACAACGAACACTTTATCATTCTCACTCATTGTTGCCTGGCGCAGGCCCCGTTGATCCTCATAAAATTTAATATCTTCTTGTTTGTTGTTGTCTGAGAGCAGTCGACTTTTCTGTATCTCTTCAATAGCATCGGGAGCTCCGATGTCCCAGAGCTTGTTCAGATTTTCTGAAAACTTTCCCTGCTTTTCCCGCGTCACTGTCTCTCATCTTGCTCTTCTGCAGCGAGCGCCACTCTTCCCACAGTAACTCCAGTTTTCTTTCGCAGTTACGCCTCGTGATCGTCTTTATACGTGCCATGTTCCAAAATGCCAGACATTGGCCACCGTGTTGTCACGGCGGCCTTCCTGTCAAAGTTTCCTGCTTGGCAAGAAGAAGTACTGGAGAACTTGATGGGTGGGTTGGCAATTTGGCACCACCGATCGAGGAGATGGCTGACCAATTAAGAAGACGTCCGTGCTGACCTTAGAGAAGGTGGTGCTGTTGTTGCTGATTCTCTTTTCCAGAATAAGTAACTTTCAGAGTCTTCCCACTCCTGGTTGTTAACAGTTTATCCATTGTACTAAAGTCTAGACTTATCAAAACAAGAATCAAATTGACACAGTTGATCTGTAAAAAGCAAACTGTGATTAGTAAAAATATTGGTCATAGACATAGCGTGGGTGTGTAATTGGGATTTTAGGATGCGCCAGCTACTGATGCTATGATTACGTCCATAACGGGGGACAAATACGGTATTTTAAATTTTAATGTTATTTCTAGGTGAGTGTAACTTCTAAACAACTTGTCCGATCAACTTGGTAAGTATCTGAGAGGATTTCTTTCACTGAGAGGATTCAGAAAATATGGTCATTTGATGATTTATCTTTATTCAGTAAAAAATTGTCAATTTGGCCAAATTTCCAAAATTGAAATTTTCAAGGTCGATGCGCGACCCCTAAATATTGATCGATTTTGGTAAAAATGGTGTCAGTGTACTTCCACTGAACCAAATCATGGGAAAAACTTTGACCAGCTATAATTTTTTTTTAAAAAGTGAAAAGTGATCCACCCTATATTGTACAGTACATAGTACATTTACACGAATTATATGTACGGTGCTCAGGCTAATTGAGAAACAAACTTAAAAGAACCTTAACACAGTGTATTTTGCTGTTTGCCAAAAACCAAACAGTATTAAATAAACTTTACTTTAGGGGCTATAAAACATATAAAACATAAAAAACATAAAACATTGGTTATATCATCGAAACTCAGTTGATTGGGGGGCCCCTCAAACATGGGAGCCTGAGGCTTCAGCCTCAATAGCCTCAGTGATAATCCGCCACTGCGTAGATCCAGTCTACAAGTCTGTTTTCTAATTTTTTTATTATGCCCTCAAGTTTTTCCATCAGACTGTAATAAGAAAAAGTTACATCTAAATTGTCCAAATCTGAAAACATTTGAACACGCACAGTATATATTATCTCCTCTCAAACAACGCCTCCCGGAACTAAACATACCCAGTTCCTTTAATCTCTTCCTGTATTCCAATCTTCTTAGGTTAGGGATAAGTTTGGTTGCCCTATATTGCACACCTTCAAACATATCAATATCCTGTCTAAGGTGAGGGAACCAAATTTGAATGCAGTATTCTAAGTGAGGCCTAACATAAGAATTATATAATTTACAGATAACTCCTTAGTCCAGTGGTTCTTAAACTTTTTGACCCCGTTACCCCTTTTCCTGATCTCAACTAATCTCATTACCCCACACAAACTTGCAATGCCGAAGTTGTAAAGAAAGTGGAAAAATTAATTACTGAAAATAACTGAAATTACCTTTAATGTGATGGGTGCAACTGTTTTTTAGCTACAAGTTGTATTTTTACCATATTAAGAATTGCTCCATTACCCCCGGAAATACCCAAATTACCCCCTTGGGGGTAATTACCCCAGTTTCAGAACCTCTGCCTTAGTCATTACTCTTGTACCTAACATTCCTTTCAATAATACCTAGCGTTTTATTTGCCTTATTTCTAGCCTCTAAGCACTACTCATAAAATTTCAGATCACTACTCACAAAAATGCCGAGATTGTTTTCCTGTCAAACATCCTCTAACCAGTTTCCTTGCATCTCATAACTAAAGTTTTTATTATTTCTACTGAAAATGCATGACTTTGCATTTTTTAACATTGAATTCCATTTTCCATTTCCTAGCTCAGGCAACTAATCTATCAAGATCTTTTTGTAGTTTATAGGAACTTTTACTTTTGTATCATTTGCAAATTTAGAAACTTACTCCCTTCTCTAAATCAATTAGGTATAAAATAAAGAGTAATGGACTTAACACTGATCCCTGTGGTATCTCACTTTTCACTTTCTGCCACCCAAATTTATAACCATGAATCCCAGTGACTCGTGAGCTTAAAGTAAATCTTATGGTATCCCTGGCTTAAAAGTTTGTTAAATCTTTTGAATGAAATTAATTACATGTTATGATGTGAGTGTGGACCGATATAGGTAGGCGATTAAACTGTGAATAATGAAATTCCCCTTGAGGGACTACTGGCTCAAAAACTCTGATGATTAACAAAATAAACATTAACTTTGGGCCAATGTACCTGAGATGTTTTTTTATGTATTGATAGTTTTGAAAAATGTAACTTTTAAGTATGGTTATATTCAACTCAAAGAAAAAAATGGATACTGAAATAAAATTATTAATTAATTATGTCCAATTAAATATAGGATTTAATTACTTTGTTAAAATTATATCCTTTCTTAGCTTAGCCTAGCCTATCACTTTGGAGCCCAGTCCCAATAATGCTAAATAAAATGGGCTAAGCCTACGGTTTATGCAATATAACGTAACTTGCCATGAATATTTTATTTAACTAAACCAACCATATTTGACTTAGAACTTCACTGAAGAAGTAGGCTTGCTCAGTAGAAAATAATATTTTTGGTAGGCCCCAACCCAAGACAAAAATTGATGTACAGTTGGCCCTAACTTTAGACCTATTTTACTTGATTGTTTCTTAAAGTTTAAGCTAGTTTTGTAATCTTGCAATTTAATTTTTTTTTGTAATATGTACTCTGTTTAGGCCTAGCCTATGTACATGGGGTCTGGGACTATGGAATCTGCATAAAATGAGCATAATGATCCCATTTTTTGGAAAAAAAAAATTCTTTTTAAGTTGTGAAAGTCTGCAGTATGAAACATTCTTGCTCATAATATTTCTGAGGCTCATACTAATTTGCTTTGGAAAGAAAATTTGGCAAATTTTTACAAGTGTACATTACAGGCTTTGTAAATCAAAATTATGTTTTTTGATGGTTTTTGATGTGGTTTGAACAAAGGTTAATTTCATTCAAATAACATTAAAAATAATTGGAAAAACAGTTTTAATATATAACCTAATCTAACCTAAAATTCTAAAATTCCTATAATGTACTCTTGTAAAAAAAATACTGAAAATTCTAGTATTAATTTTAGTAAAAACTATGTCAGGCATGAGTAATAGGTACCTGATAAAATTCTCAATAGGTGTGTTGGATGTGAGTAATATCAGGTAAAATTCTTTCCTGACTCATCAGGTATGAATGTGTTCAGGAAATTATCTTTCTTGGTATGTCAGAAAATTTGAATAGATTATGTAGTCTGGAGAAGTTCTGGTACCCTGTATATAATAGTAGGCCTACTATTAATCTAAAAAGTAATATATCGGATCTGAAACGAATATTTTTAGCTTTATAGATGATATATCAGATACAACCAGATTGTAGAGTTTGCAAAATTCTTGGTACACTCCCATTTCTAGAAAAATTCTCACTTTCCAAATTGTAAAATTCTTGTGTAATCTAGAAAATTCTTATAATATTTTGAAGTCTTATGCTAATATACTTTGGAAAATTTTCATACCTAAGCACTTTAAAAAAAAGAATTCTTATTAACTAATAGGAAATATAGCCTAGTAAGTTTTGTTTTTAAACCTTGAAGAATGGTACCAAATTATTGCATGATACATTGCAGGTGAGTTCTAAAATGGAAATTCTTGCCCTATGCAATATCAGTTAGCTAACTTTAAAACTTTTGTACAAGAGGTTTATGAAAAAAAAAAATTTGTATGACAAATTCAGAAATTAAAGTAAATTTTGCAGTCTGGAGATCTGGTAAAGTTCTATTAAATTTCTCAATTTGGACAACTGGCTAATTGCTAACCTACCATAAAATGTTCTTCAAAAGAAAATCTTTAATCTTAATGGTAGCTTTTTAGTTTGCTTATGCAGCTAGCTGCTCATATTAGGATTTTGTTGCTTCATTGAACTTACTAGGATTCAGACATGGCGTCAATTACTAGGTTTCTATTCAGGGTTGGCAAAAACCTAGCAAAAACCCTAAAACCCAGCAAAAAAACCAACTACCCAGCAAAATAGTTAGGTTTTTGCCAACCTTGTTTCTATTACTATTACTTTTGATTCCTTCTGTTATTATTACTATTACTTTAATTTTCATCTATTACTATTACTTAGTCATCTATTACTACTTTTGTATGTCGGGTACTTCACTCATTTGAAAAGGATCTTTATGTCTATTTAAATGCAATTAGAAGCAGTGTGTTAACAAACAAACAAAAATAAATAAACACTATTTCAGACTCAACAGGTACAAATATTATACAAGAGGTCCATAGAAGATTAAGAGATAGTTGTCTGGAGCATTGACTAAGTGGGCCAGTGAATCACTGTGTATAATGAACATACAAATACAATGATCCAACCATGAGGTGGTGTGCCAACTATTGCTAATATAAATAAAGCTATCACCAGGAAGACTATACATGGATGAAAGGGTCAAGTTATTAGTATCTTCATAGAAGGCTTTTAAGTGATTGCTAAACAAATAATTATCATTAAGCACATTAGCATTAAAGTCCCTAATAATAGCTACACATGTATCCAACTCATCAATAATACTGCTGACCTACCCCAATTTAATGAGGTAATCTTCTTCATTATCAACTGCCTAAAAAGGCATATATAGATACACAGAATTACAAATTTTTTATTGTCTACACAAATTTCTATTCCAGTTAGCCAATTCAAACCAAGTTTTAATTCACTAATATATTTCCCATACCCCAACCTCCATAGAATAGCTACCCCACCAGGTGGGTGGCTTGCAAGGAGACCATCTTGTTTATCTCTGGTGGCCTCCCCTATCCCATGAAAGTTACTGGACAGGCTATTCAGGTCCTTTAAATCCTGTTTCCATAGCCATGTTTCCTGCAGGCAGAGAATATCAGCATCCTCTAACAGCTTATCAATTATGATCTGCCTGTGTTTGCTGTTATTGCCTAAGCTTAGACCTCTATGGTTATAAGAGATTACCTTGAATATTGCAATTAGGAAGATGCAGGAGTTCTGCCAGCTATCTCTACATGTTGAATTCCACTTATACTAGGCACAGCAGTTACAGCATTAGATCCAGCTGGTTTTTCCTCCACAGTACAATGCATAATGTCTCCACAATTAGCTACCCTCTCCACACTTGTGAGAGTGGCTGCAGGTGTTTTTCTTCCCTTCTTCTCATAGAACTGCTGTACATATACCCATTCTGGCCATACTGCTGGATCCATAAATACCCCTGGATCATCACAGACTGCTGTAACTTGGAAGGAACTGTACGTAGTCCATGTGGAGTCAATTTTCCTACATGTAACCTGAAGGTTCACTTTATCTTCCACAAATGCCTGCAGCTCCTTGGCCACAAGATCAGGTTGACATCTGGAGACAAAAATGTTTGCCACCACCATTAGCTACTGCAGTGGGTGCAGTTCTCGGAGGGGTTGCTTGCTTTCAGCCCCTCCTTACCACCATTGTCTAAGATGCCTCCTCATCTTGACCCCCGACTGTATTCCCAGCATCCTGATTCACCAAGGCCCCTTGGGGGGTACAGTACCTTGTGTGAGATGGTATTGAGCTGACAATGTAGCAGTGTCTAGATTCAGGGATCCAGGATAAGACTGAGAAGCAGAGGGCTCTGCACTCATGGATCCAGAATGAGGCCTCAAGGCAGAGGGCTCTGCACTCATGAATCCAGGATGAGGCTGAGAGGCAGAAGGCTCTGTACTCATGGGTCCAGGATGCAAGGCTGAGCGGCAGAGGGCTCTGCACTCATGGATCCAGGATGAAGCTGAGTGGCAGCCAAATAACAAATATTTGTTTCAACTAAATCATTACAATTTCAGAGACTGTAGGTCTTGATAAATTTTACTTTATTGAAGGAAAAATTTGCCATAATATTAGTTCCCATACATGTTTATTATAGTTTAGAGTAGATTTAGTTAATTTTTCAGTTCTTTGTTCACACAATGTCTATTACCACTGTAATAGAAAAGTAATAGACTATTATATATTACTTTGCCATCTATTACTATTACTATTACAGCAAAAAAATTATGATCTGTTACTATTACTTGAAAAATCCTGTAATAGTCTATTACTATTACTATTACCCCATGTCTCCTAGGATTTAATAGTTTATTTAGCTTAAGACAGTACTGTAGTCTTCTAACTAGTAGATTTCCCAGCACTTTTTCATTATTTACCCACATATTCTTTTTTCATTATTTACCAGACATGGGGTCATTATCATTATAATGGTAATTAATTACATTTAATTACAAATCTCTTGTAATGATAATGTAATGATAATGAAGGAAATTTCAAGGCAATACTGGTAATGATAAAGGTAATGAAAGGTCTGTAAGGAATCATTACACATCATTACATTTTCATTACAGTATAATTTCAATATACAGTATATCAGGTCATCCCATAAGTAATGTCATTTTTTATGGTAGATTAAGTTTAAACTAGTCCTACTCGGTTTAAGCATAAATTTTCCGAAGGTTATATATTTAAGAGGAGATCTATCGTGTTTTGCTACATACTTTACAGACCTTGACCAGTGAAGATGTGTGTTTTGCTTTATGTGAACCCCTCATAAACATGGCGGACTGGCGGTATTAAAAGAGCATATCAGGCATATAATGCTTTACGAGTTCAAAAAAGGGAATAGTGCTACTGAAGCAATGCGAAACATTCAGGATGTTTATGGCAACGATATTCTGCATGTGAGGAAATGTCAAAGATGGTTTCAAAAGTTTAGGAATGGTGACTGCTGTTTGACAGATGCAGCATGTTCTGGATGCCCTGCTGAGTTTGATGATGACCTGCTGTTAGCTGCACTTGAAGAAGACTGTTCAACAACTGTCGAAGAATTGGCCCAGAAACTCAATTCATCCCCATCCACCATCCATCGACATTTGCAACAACTCGGGAAAGTGCCTAAGTTAGGAAAATGGGTGCCACATGAATTGTCAGTTGACAATCTGAGGGTGTGGGTAAACATTAGCACAGCTCTTCATTCCCGTGAACTCCAAGATCCATTTTTGCACAGTTTAGTGACTGGTGATGAAAAGTGGATACTGTACCAGAATGTTAAGTGCTGTCAACAGTGGGTTTGTGCTGGAGAACCAGCGACACCACAGCCAAAACCAAATCTTCACCCTTGGAAAGTGTTGCTTAGTGTTTGGTGGGATAAAGGTGGTGTAATACACTTTGAAACCTTACCACACAACCAAACAATCACCGCTCAAGTCTATTGTCAACAACTGAATCGATTGAACACTGCACTAAAAGAAAAGAGACCTTTTGGTTAATTGGAAAGGAATCGTGTTCCACCACAACAACGCACATCCTCATACTGCTCAGATCACTTCTGCTAAAATTGAGGAGCTTGGGTAGGAAAAACTTCCACATCCTCCATATTCTCCAGACCTTGCGCCTTCAGATTATCATCTCTTCAGGAGTCTGCAAAACTATCTTGAGAAACAGTATACTTCTTTAGATGACCTGCACACCAGTCTTTGTACGTTTTTTGCCTCAAAACCACCTGAATTTTATAAACATGGCATTGAAAAGCTTGTAGGATGTTGGCAGAGTGTCATTGATTCCGATGGAAAATATATACTAGATTAAAAAGTTTCAGTCGAGTTTTTTTGTCCTTCAAATTCCGATCTAAAAAATGACATTACTTATGGGATGACCTGATATATATATATATATATAATATGCAGCTTCTGATTCCTCCCAGTCCCAGCCAGCACCAAAGTGGTGCAAGTTGTTCAATTTTATGGCTGCTGCAGCTCCCTCTACAGCTTCTCAGAATCCTATTGTCAGCCAGGTGGACAGCTACCTTGACCAGCCCTGCATTGATGAGGATTGCAATCCCCTGACATGGTGGAGGGACAATGCACACCTATATCCTGACATATCTGTTCTTGCTGCCAAGCATCTTTGCATCCCTGCCTCCACTGCACTGGTGGAGTACTTATTCAGTATATTCAGTATTGTAATGATGATTACAGTGATAATGAAGGGCTTGTAATGATGATGTAATGATAATGAAACAAAAATGCTGTAATGATAATGATAAACCTTGTAATGACCCTATGTTTGTTATTTACCCACAACTTTTTTTTGTTTTTCTGCTATTGTATATATCTTTTTTCTTATATAATTACAAGGTTAATTGAATGCCTAGTTAGGTCATCTGTATGCCCTTGACAATTAGTTAGGTTAAGTTGTGATATTTTCGTTAGTTTTAATGAAAATATCATGACTGGTTTAACTGTATGCCCTTAAGTTTACAAGAACTACATCATTTGATGGCTACTACAAACATGGATGGGGTCAAATACAATTGCCCAAATACAAATATAGATACAAATACACTATTTATTTTACGGCCAAATTCAAATACAGATACAAATATTTGAATTTATAAATCCCCAAATACAAATATAAATACAAATATGAAGCTTCAAATACAAATAAAATGCAAATACAATTTTTACTGTATTTGCAAATTTCGTACCAATTTCATCCTAAATATAAATGGATAATATTTACTTGACTTTGGCTACCCCTCAAGTAAGACAATACTGGTATAGTACTTATTGTATAAAACTTAACATTGCAATACTTTGGCTCTTATCAAAGTAGACTTCATTTTCACACCAAGGCAAGAAAAGTAACAAATTCCTCTTGTTTATTATTTTTATTAGAGAAAATTATTTCACACTTCTTGATATTTCTGCATTTTTGCATAATTAAAGAAAATAAATTCATATTTCTCAATGTTTGATTTTTACTGTTCATATCAATGGATTTAAAACATTTAACTTAAATTACATTAGTGTATTTGACTGTATTTGAAGCAAATATGGCAAATAAAAGGCTCAAATACAAATTCAAATACAAATATGCAGCTTTTTAAATTCTCAAATACAAATACAAATGCAAATATCCATTTTTGTATATTTGTAAATACAAATACTTATTTGACCCCATCCCTGACTACAAATGACTCTATTGATTGGCTCAAGAAGCATGGGCTATGGTACTATTCACCAAAAAAATATAGGGTAATTCCAGGACAAATAGACAAATGAAAGTGCCAAATGTACACTCCACCATCTCCAAAATTCATGAAACTTGGTGTGAGGGTTGGTTTTGGTCCAAATTACAAAAATCTGAATTTTTTTGAAAATTGGTCAAGTTGGTCAAATTTTATGGCTTGACCAAATTTTGGTCAAATGAAAAAAACAACAATTTTCAAATGTAAATATCTCAGCTGCTAATTGTGGTAGCGTAATAAGTCTTAAATGATAAAATATGTAAAATTAACTGTAGTTTCTAAATATGTATCATTTTTTTAGGGTAATAAAAATAAAATTATGATTTTTTTGAAAAAATGTAAATTTTTCTTTTTGCGATTTGGCAGCGAAGATATCATTTTTCGAAAAAAAGACCAAGAATAAAAAATGTTTATTTGATGTATGTACACCATAATAAGTAATAAAAAGTCAGCTTATAGTTATTATAAGGCTCAAAACTGAGTTTGAAATTAAGTAATAAATTTTTTTTTCAGACGACGAAGATTTATTACAGACTTGTTGGTCCAAAAAAAGACAATTTTCAATTCCTATAAAAAATACATGTAGATAAACCAAAGGAGAAAAAATCTTTTAAAATATATGTACAATGTACATACATAACCTCTCTTATATTTAGGGACAGAATATATTGACAATAATGATGTTTAATTTATGAAGCGCTTATCAGAGTATAAAATACTCTTCCTAATACTACACGTACACAAGTCTTTGAGAATGAATTAAGAGACAGTATTCTCATCCAGTGAATCCAAATTTTAGACACTAATAATATAATAATAAGAAAAAAGAATTTGAAAAGATTTGTATAACTATTAAGTAGATACACAAATCTTAGATAAAAATTTTAGGAATATTATATAGACAATCTTAAATAGTATACATTCGATAGAATTTATTTTATCATCTTTGAAAAGTTATTTAATTCTTGAAGCGGAAAAATGTATTGTATTCTTGTTCCTCCTCGTAAACTTGCTTCAATACTCCCAAATATATTTTCTGTTGGAACGTGACAAACATCATCTTGCGCAGGAAAAATGTATGAGGGACATACTCCTGAAGGATGGAGGAATTTTATCAGAAAATCATCATATTCACAGTCAAAGGACTGGACTAATCCGAGCCATAGTTTATTTTCATACATACAACCCACAAAAGAGCCTGTTTCAATTTCGCGTTGAGAGACAGTATTATGTTCTTGATCCAAAGCAGAAACTCTAATGAGCTTTCTTATTTTGATTGACTGTGCACTCTGAGAGAGTGGATAAACCTTCAACGAATTCTTGGAAATTGGGATGAAGCGATGTAATTGTTGAGTACCTTTGATAGAAGTAATAGGTTCACTCAGACGTTTTTGCAAAGAAAGCTCTACATCTACAACTTCTGCCTCAGAGACGTAAAAAAAGTCAATAGCGGTTAGGAATTCTTGAGAGCAGAAATTGTAGAAGTCCTCAGCTGTTGAGATTTGATGGTCGAGAGGCCGTTGTAAGCTTTCTCTGGTGACTGCTCTTTTTACCATTCCGCCAATACCGTCGCAGGCATTCTTCCCGTGGGATATTGCGAAAAAATTCCACTCAGCATGAATTTTGAAGTCTTCGAAATGATGGCATAAATTTAGAAAATTTGTTTTATTCTTATACTGAGCCGCGCATCCATCTGTGAAATAATGAATTTTAGTTAGGTTTTAATTTTTTTGTTGGATGCACAGGATTAATTTTTTGAGAAAACTATGAACCAGAATTGTATCATGCCTGCGACGGTTTGAAACGAAGCAGTAACTTTTGCAAATTAGTTTTCCTGCATTGTTTTTGGAATAATAAACGAATGGGTGCACTGTACATTGCGAGTTCTCCCAATGAAACCCCTCAATGAAACCCTGGGCACAATCTTGTATGATGAATGAGAAGTTTTCCGCGAAATCGCCCACCAAAACACCTTCATTTTCGGGCAGAGTTTCTTTTAGATTTTTGAAGTAACTCGACTGACATTTATTCGTGAAGTGGTGTCTTGTCAGTTGTGCAATTTTTTTGGTGAGCGATTCCACGTATTCCTCTGGAGTTTTGGTGATATCTTTTAACATACAGTGATCGACGGACACCCATTGTTTATATTTTATCTCTTCCATCACCATGAAGTCCAAACTTTCCAAATAATGTTTTATTCCAACCTCTTGCAGGCATCTTTTGCATCGGTGCATCATACAATCTTCATTGTCCATGCCACAGATGGATAAAGACATTAATTTTTTGTAGTCTAAATCTTTAATGCCTAACACTGATATTTGTAGTTTCGGATTTTGGTGATGCGTACATACGCAGACACTGTGAGTTCCGCTTTGTCCCGCAAGCATGCACCATGACGGTCGAAGATGAACAAAGGTACTAAAGCCTATTTTGGGATTTTCATCATTTTTTGTATATTCAGCATATAACTCTTTCAAGTTACACAATACCAGTCTTTTTTGTTTTTTATTTTTTCACCCTCTTCATTTATTGCAAACTTATAATCTTTGATTCCCGGGCACATCCTACTATATTCATCATTTTCATAAAACTCCTGAATGATTTTTTTCATTTCAGCTGTGACGACCTTCCCTTTCGTCATGTTTGGAATGTTAGGAAGAATCCCAAACTGTTTTTGAAGATTGCGGCTCTTACGCACCATATACTTTGTTGCTCCAAAGAAGTCAGCAGTTTTTTCAATGGGATAGGGATACAATGATAGTATTTGTAACCTAAGATTGCGATCGTTACTTGCTTGAAATTTCTCCTTTAATTCTTCCATAACCTTTTGATACCTGAACTAAAGTGTATTTGACATTAAGTTTAATTAGTATATTTTTTAATTAAACTTTTCAAAAATATATGTATATGTATTATATTGTCCGATTATAAAAATGTAAACAGATAAAACTTAATTTAGTATATACTTCGATGACTGTATTAAATTTAATTTAAAATGTCAAATTTCAATAACTATGTCCGAAAAGTAGTCTTGCCTCTCTAAATCATCTTCCAAACAACTTTTTTTGGATGGACCAGCTTCATAATAGTCAATAGGAGCCCCATAAGCAGCTTCAAAACTTTGTTTAACCTTTTCCGTTGTCGATCTGAATTTCATAGAAGTTTTATCTGTTTTTGTCCCAGCTTCAATCCAGCTGTAAAACAAATTCATAAATTTAGGTTGCGTGAAATAATCAAATATCAAATATTTTGTATATATGTATTCAAGTGCTGATGCTAATATTTAAAAGCAGAAAACTACGAATTTGGCATTAAGAAACAAATGTCCTGAATGGAGTCTCAATTGTTTTATTACCTGTTTTAATAGGGCTTTCATCAAATAAAGGTAAAATATTGTCGCTGAACCAATCTTTATTGAATTGCCTGTCTTGAATGACAAATTCTTCCAATGGTGGTGGATTTGTGGAATCGCTACTGCTTCACTCCATACATTCGTTAAGTATGTCTGGCTCAGGTATTGGTGCAGGTTCCGGCTCTCTGGATGAACGTTGAACATGTTCTAATACAATTGGCTTCTTTTTAATTGTGACATAGCAATTGCTGCATAGTAATTGATTTTCTTCCAAAATTCCATAGCTTGCAGCTGCCATGGCAGAGTTTACTTTTTTGATGTTACAGAAAATTCTTCTTGAGTGTTTTTTCATAGAATCACAACAAAATTTTGTGTTTTGAGGCATTTTAAGGGTTAGGTAAATTTATGTATACTAGAAAATTAGGTATATACTGAAAATCTGGAAAGAAAGCAAAAAATTGTTAAAATTTGGAGGATTTTTTTTTTGTCATTTTTTTTTTCATAATAATCATCGATAAGCTGACTTTTTATTACTTATTATGGTGTACCTACATCAAATAAACATTTTTTATTCCTGGTCTTTTTTTCGAAAAATGATATCTTTGCTGCCAAATCACAAAAAAAAAAAAACTTTTTCCAAAAAATCATAATTTTATTTTTGTTACCCTAAAAAAATGATACATATTTAGAAACCAGTTAATTTTACATATTTTATCATTTAAGACTTACTACACTACCACAATTAGGAGCTGAGATATTTATGTTTGAAAATTATTGGTTTTTTCATTTGACCAAAATTTGGTCAAGCCATAAAATTTGACCAACTTGACCAATTTTCAAAAAAATTCAGAAATTTGTAATTTGGACCTAAACCAACCCTCTCACCAAGTTTCATGAATTTTGAAGAGGTTACCATGTACTTCATTTGTCTATTTCTCGTAGAATTATATATTCTTTTTCATATTCTTGATAATGATCCTTTTCAATATTTGTTAGAACATATTTGTGAGGTTTATCTTTGTGCATGAGTTTTTTTATATTTGCTAATAAATGTTTGGCTTAACATGCAGTAAATAACGAAAAAAATGTGTAAAAATAATGAAAAAGTGCCAACTTTCCTAGAACCCAGGTTATAAGATATATAGCTACACTAAAGATATCATGCATCATGTGGTAGCATATTTTTATAGGACCAAAGCTGTTGTATATGATTAGGCTACTGCTATGTCTTGTAAAGGTTTGGGCAAAATTCCAGAATCTAGATACAGTAATCCCTTGTTTTACATGGGGGTTCCGTGCTTGCGTGACCTACGTATATGACACACGATATATTTACATTCAATTTACCCCAGTACATCCATTTACAAGTTACATGGGCCTACATATAGCCTGATTTAACCTTATTAACAAGTATTAAGCTATAAATACAGTTAGTAAATAATATATAATAATAATATATAAATAATAAGTAATATAATAAAAGAAATAAATTTTTACTAACCAAAAATAATGATGATGATGGTGAGAATTGCTGTGCAGTACTATTTATGAGTGATGAAGACTTGATGAGATGTACTGTACTGCACAGCATAGCTCTCCTTTAGTTTTCTTCATCCTGCCCAAAGTCATCAAATGCTAATGCAAGTGGTGGAGGAGAATTTGGATTGGATGAAGTAGATGGAGATCTAGCTGTTGCTGGAGAATTAGATGGAGATCTAGCTGTTGCTGGAGAATTAGATGGAGATCTAGCTGTTGCTGGAGAATTAGATGGAGAATTAGGTGTTGCTGGAGAAGTAGCTGCACTGGTAGATGGAACAGATGGTGCTGGAGACTTGGATCTCTGAAGGAACATGGTGATGGGGAGTTGTTTCTTCTTTGATTTCATTTCCTTAAATATTGTTTCATAAGGAACCATTGCATCTCTGAACATTCTACAAGTTTTAATGTTCCTCTTCATAAATGGATCAAAATCCATAAGTTTCTCTGTGAATCTCCCAAAATATCTGAAGAGTTTGACAAACTTATCCAAAGTCCAGCCTTGTTGTTGAAGATCAGGAATCTGGGCTTCTAACTCTTCCAGCTCCTTCTGTGCCACCATCTCTTCCAAGTCAGTCTCATTTAATTCTTCTCCTGGGTTGTCGATAATTTCTTCAATCTCAGCCATTGTCATATCTGAAAAACCATCACCTATTTGTCTTGCTATGGTCACAATTTCACTAGCTTCTATTTTCTTATCAGTAGCAATAGAAAGGCCTCTAAAATCATTGACACACTCAGGCCACAGGTTTTTCCAACATGCATTAACAGTCTCAGGTCTAACTTCCTTCTTTGCTTCAATATACGGTAAGTAATAGCATGAAATATTAAATTCTTTCCAACATTGAGTGACAGATGTTTCGTGGTCTACTTCAATCATGCTAAGAATTTTAGAAAAACATTTCTTGGTGTAATGCAATTTAAAGGCTCTGATAACACCTTGGTCCATTGGTTGGATTTTTTTAAATGAAGTAGTGTTGGGTGGTAAAAATAACACTTCAACGTTAGGGTGAGCTACTACTAAATCAGCTGAGTGACCTTGTGCACATTGTCCATTACAAGTGAAGCTTTAAAAGGCTTCTGTTTCAGCCTCAAATATTTCTCTACTTCTGGCACAAAGCATTTATGAAACCAATCATCAAAAAGACAAACCATCACCCATGCCTTCTCATTTGACTGCCAATGTACAGGTAACTGGTGCTTTTTCTTACCTTTAAGTGTGCATGGATTTTCAGATTTGTATAGTAAACCAGGCTTAATTAGATGCACCAGCTGCATTCCCACATAAAATTATAGTTAATCTGTCCTTGGCAGCCTTAAATCCAGGTGCTGATCTTTCTTCTTTGCTTATGTAAGTATGTTCAGACATTTTCTTCTAGTACAAAGCAGTCTCATCAGTGTTAAAAACTTGTTCAGGACAGTAGGTTTAAAATTATCAGCTGCAACTTGATTGGCTGATGCAGCTTCACCAGTTAATTTAATATTGTGGAGAGAAAATCTTTTCTTGAAATTTTCAAACCAGCCTTTGCATGCATTAAACTCAGCACTAGCAGCGTCACATGGGACAAAATGGCCATAGATCTGCTTGGCTTTCTCATGGATAATTGCACTGCTTAGTGGCACATGTGTTTGATCCATATCCTCAATCCAAATGTTGAAAGCCTTTTCCATTTTCACTAGCACAGGATCTCTAACAATTTGTGCAATTTTAGCACTTATGGGGGCAGATGATTTAACTGAATCTCTTATTTTCTGTTAATTTTTCCTGATTGTTCGCACTGTTGATTCATTCACCCCAAACAACCTACCGATTGCTGCTGCTACTGATATGCCTGACTTTAATTTATCTAACAACTCCACTTTTTGCACCTAAAGTCATTACTTTTCTTGATCTTTTAGCCTCACCCTCTGCAGGAGAACTGGCTGGACATTTTGGAGCCACATTAGTCAAAAAAGTAGTGTTTTTAATGAAAAAAAAGCTATAATCCCGGAGATATAATTATACATGCTTACACACAATGAAGGCTGACACACAAACTGGGTGACCAGCCGTGGTGTGTCACTAGCAACTGCATGGCAGCTGACTCACTAGGTGTGCTGCACAGTATGTAATTGTACTACACATTGAACTGGCACGCAATATTTATCTGTTCAAATTTAGCATTTTAGGTAGCCATGGTGCAGCTTACCTACGTATATACAAAACTGCGTTTAACAAAACTGTATAAAACAAGGGATTACTGTACAGTGTTCATGATAACTTAGTGTAATAGGTTAGGTTAGGTAAGTAATCATAGACTCTCTCTTAACTGTGCCTAGATTCTGGAATTTTACTGTTTTGTAGTAAAATTCTTCCATCATTAATTTTATCTTGATAACAGTTAAATGATTATACACGAGGGTGGGCTGAAAAGTAATGCCTCCACTTGAATAATTCTGGATTGTGTAGAGGTAGCCAGATAAAACTGGTTTTGTGTTATAGCCTAATATAGCCTACACCCATTCCACATGTTTGTTTAGTATCGATTACAATGAAGGAGCAGTGTTGGGCACTAAAGCGTTAATCTGATAACAGTTAATTAACGAAGTTAACTTTTTTTAATGGACTATTAATGGAAGTTAATTTCCATTTATCATTATCGGACCAGTTAACTTCCGATAACTCTATATTTAGTCTGTTAAAGTCCGTTAACACATTAACTGCGAGGAGTTATTCACGGAAGATCACTGCTCCGCGAATGAATTCAAACCACCATAACTTCAGTCTGCCAAATCCGTCCTCTGCCGCAGTGGAATGGCTCTTCTCTCTTGGCAAGGACATCCTGAGGCCCAAGAGGTCAAGACTGGCAGTTGGGCCTACTTTGAGAAGTTGGTCTTTTTGAAGGGCAACCAGCACATTGTGTCAGTCTTTAATAAATGTACCTAAAATTTAATTTTACCTTTCAGTTCCCGCCATAATAATTCTCTGGTAAATTAAAATTTAGTTAATGGTTAGTGGTTACAAGGGTTTCAAAACATGTAATCAGTACATTTTTTATTAAAAATAAAAAAAAAAAGTTATTAAGCAAAAAAGTTGCAAAACTTGATAAAAATACAGTTAAATACCTATTTATTGTTGGATTTTGCATAAATAAACATTTTCTATGGGTTTTAAAGCTTTTTTCCTTGATTTTTTTAAATGTTAGTAAAGAAATAGTTATCGTTAACGGATTATCGTTAACTTCTGTTAACTTTGTAGTAAAATTATCGGATTATCGTTATCAGAGTTAAAAATTGGGGTTAACAGATTATCATTATCGAAGTTAACTTTTTGGTTAACGGTGCCCACCACTGGAAAGGAGTAAAAGTGTTCGCTTCAAGCAATATGCCATGATTGAATTTTTTACTGTGGAAAGTGTTGCCCCCATAGACATTCATTGGTGAATGCAAGCTTTGTATGAGTACCATTTGACATTGGGTGAGGCAGTGTAAAGAAGGGGAAGCAGGTCAAGAAGATTTGCGGGACAAACTGCGAAGTGGAAGGCCTGTAACAACAACTGATGAGTCTCATTGGAACTACAGTCAACCCTCGCTATAACTATAACGGACCCCGTTAGAGCGGATATCGGATAAACCGGACACACCACTGGCGACGTTAACCAGGAAAAGAAGTGTGTGACCCTGTCGGTGACCCAGAAGCTGGAATTAATCAAGAAGTTAGAGGCGGGTGCTTCGGTGGCCAAGGTGTGCGCGGAGTATGGCGTGAAAAAGCAAACTGTTTCCGACATTCGTAAGGCCAAGGACAAGCTAACTTTTATATTTTTATTATATTTCATTATTTTCTGTATCATTTATCATGTATCGTGTTCAGCAGACAGTGCACAGTACTGTATATAGTATCTCCATTACCGTATCGTATACGTATACCGTAGGTTACCAGTACCGTCGGTTATATCGGACAATCGGCTATAACGGACACCTTTTCCCCCCTATTAGTCTGTTATAACGAGGGTTAACTGTACATTGATGAACTGATTCATGGAAATCATCACATTAAATAAAGTGAAATTGCTGCAATGCTCAATATCTCCAGAGAGCGAGTAGGACACATTATCAGTATTCTCAGTTACCAAAAAGTCTGTGCCAGATGGGTGCCTTGCATGCTCACTACTGAGATGAAAACTGAGAGACCGCATTTACTAAGAAAATCTGCAGCTCTTTGAAAATGAAGATGAATTTCTGCACAGCATTGTGATAGGAGATAAGACATAGCTCCACCATTATGACCCTGAAAATAAATGACAATCCATGGAATATCGGCACACAAATTCACTGCAACCAAAAAAATTCAAAGTTCAAAAATTGGCTGGAAAAGTGGTAGTGATTGTTTTTTGGGATATCAATGGTGGTGTTCTTGAAGACTTTATGGAAAGAGGGACAGCAATCAATTCTGTACATTATATTGAAACTCAAGAAGTTGAAAAAATGGATCAGAAGGGTTCACACCCACAAAAATGCAGTCATTGTTCAACATGACAATGCACGACCTCACACCAGTGTTCAAATGTGAGAAGCAACTGAGGATCTGCAATTCACCATCTTGCCACATCCACTGTAGCCCCAATTTAGCACCATACAATTTTCACCTCTTTCCTAAACTTTAAGAACATCTCCGTGGAAATTGCTACAAGTATGATGAAGTTAAGGCTGCAGTAAAATTTTGGTTTTGTAGTCAAAGTTCTGAGTTTTACTGGGATGGATTTAAAAAAAACTTGTTTATCATTGGCATAAATGTATTGAGGTAGAGGGTGATTTTCTAGAAAAGTATATGTATCATTTTGAAGAATAAACTCTTAAGGTACATATCTGCTTTTGTTTTAATGAAATCTTTCAACGTGTTTAAAATTTAATTAAGTGGAGGCATTACTTTTCAGCTCACCCTCATATATAGCCTTTTTTGTGGAATATGAAGTGATTTTTACCAGTAAATAATTGCATATTGCATAACAGTTTTACCTGTAAGTAATTCTATACAAGCATCATGCAACATTTTTACTGTAAAGTGTTTGATTAATAGAGCTATCAAATTGATCTTAGATTTTTCTCTCTCCTTTTATTTTTTATTTATCTATCTGATTCCTACTTTTCTCACTTGTCTTTTGATCCTCATCTACCTGCCTATGTCTGATGATTTTTTCTTATGACAGAAGTCATAAGAATAGTAGTCCACCTATTTTTATTTATTAATTTTTTTTTTATCAAGCTTTTTCAGGTTTTATTGAGCTTTGGGGGGGGGGGGGGGGGGGGGGGGGGGGTTTCAATGGCCAAAAATTACAAAAATAACTATTTACCATGAGTTATATTTTCATTGGGCAGTTAGGTATATGTTTTGCTTGAAAATAAATTGCTCAAATAATTAATGTTTGTAATATCTCAGTCAAGTTGTGTAAATGTGGAATCTTTTTGATCCATATTTTGTATTTCAGTAATGAATACTGTGCAAGAATTAATCTATTACATTATTTTATTAGTGACTCATTGATTTATTTTGAAAAAAAAGAAAACCCAGTTGCATGGGTTTTGTGTTTTTTTCTGAAAAACCCCACTGGTGACAACTGGGTCAGGTCCAATTGAGCCAACCCTGATCTATATCCAGTTCAGGCCATGGAATTTAACGAATCCCATACTCAGACTAGAGAGTGCCAGTATGAGAAGTGTGACAGAAGTTGTGCACAGATTCAAAGAACAGGAGTGAAGTGACTCCAAATCCTGTAGAAGATATGGTAAATTTATGCAGATACTCTATATAATACACCAATAATTTAAGAAGAGAGACTACCAGATTTAAAATTAATATTTTAGCTTGAAAAATAGTGTATCAGATCTGGTAAATTTATTTATTTGGTAAGGTGGTGTGCCTCAGCAGTGTAGTGGTTAGCATCACTGACTACAAATTCATCAGCCCCAGGATCGAGACCTGGTGATGGCAGGTGGCATACAGCAAAACCCAACTGTTCATCCTTCCATGCAATGAAAGAAATTGGTTGGTAGATAAATGGGTACCCTAGGTAGCCTAGTGGTTAAGATACTGGGTTGCTGGTGGGGTGGGGTTCAGATTCCACGTTAAACTGTAGGTTTAAGGTGGAATGACAAGCTTGACCTTCATCAGAATGAACAATTTGGGCAGAAGCAAAACCCAAGGTTAACCAAGCTATACAGTTATTTTAGACCAAGAACCAAATTAGACCACTTTTCTGACCAACTCATCAAGCGCATGTATACCAAATTGGCTCATGAATAGTGAGAACTTAGTAAAAAAAGGAAATGATGAAAGTACAGTCATCCCTTAAAATTTGCAGGAGATACATTCCAAGACCCCCTGTGAAATTACAAAATCCATGAAATTTCAAAACCACCACTTATAATGCTATAATATAGCTGTAATATTACACTAACCTTAATCCTACAATGATATGTGTGGTGATGATGCAGCAGGAGTTGTTGGGAAGGTTACTCGGCCTCTCTGCTGCTCATTTGTTCAAAGCACACTCCATCTTTATCATCACATTATCCTGGACATTATGGTGATGTTTAGCCCCCCTGTAAAAACACTCGCAGCAACTGCTTGTTGAATATACTTCTCTTTCTTATGAATGTACTGCACTGTTGATTCATTCATGCCATACAACCTTCCACATGCAGATGCAGTTCAGGGGGAGAGTTGATGATGCTCCGCACACTCATGATGCAGTTGATATAACAACAGAGAGATTTCTTCTAATTACAATGTTGCATACATCATTCATTTATGTATTAGGGTTTTCCTATATTCCATATGCTGAAACAGATATAATTTGACAGTGTAGGTGTAGGTCTTACCTATTGAGTCATTCCAGGACAAATCATGCAAAAAAAATGAAATTTGTAACCACTCTGACTTGGATTTTTCTCAAATTTGGTATATAAGTTTTTGTGCAAAAACATGAAATCTCAAGTTTTAGCGCAATTACAGTTTAAAAATTTGGGTGAAGAGCGAGTTATATGTGGGAAGTGCTTTAGTAAGTGAAAAATACATAAAAATTGTAAGACATTTGGTTTTTGATCCATTCATTGTAAGTGTAGTAGGCCAATAATTAGGACACTCTACTGAGCCTAGGCCTAGATAACCAATTAATCAAAGGCCTGTACAGGATTATTTTAGGTCTTAATAATATATTAAATAGTTGGCCTAAGTATAGGATCCATGGTTAAATTATTATTCAGAACAATGGCATGGTTATATTTGTTTTAAATATGCAAAGTAAAAAATGCAAGTCTGACAAGTTTTTAAATGTGATATTTCTGTAGAATAAGTCAAGAATTTCGTTTACATGCACTACAACAGTAGGAGCAGCAGGATGACCAGCCATTATTGTTTAAAATTAAGATTGCAATATTGACTAAATAAAACAAACAAATTATGGCCCCCAGTTAATTGAATGCTTGGTTAGGTCAATTGAATGGCCAGTTAGGTCAACTGTACACCCTTGATGATTGGTTAGGTTAAGTCATGATATTTTTGTTAAAACTAATGAAAATATCATGACAACCTAACCACTTATCAAGGGCATTCACTTGACCTAACTGGGCATTCACTTGACCAGGGGCATCTCATAAGTAGATAGATCACAGCACTGCATTATCACATGCTCACACTACAACAATAATATTCAAAATAAACTAGGTCTAAGCAGGCAACAAATAAACATTAATTAATAACAACCAGATGATGTAAACAGGAACAAATTTACATTTTCTGAATTTGACCACAAACTATATACCAGCACAGCATAAGAAATAATTCAACCACAGCTTCTATACTTATGCCGAATAGTTTTCATAGTTTCCTAACAATTAGATAAAATCAATAATAGTAATGGGACACATTACACACATCGTCATAGAAACTAGCTTATAGACCTAGGCAGGTAGGCCTTTGACAAAGGAATAAACATTTTGCTGGTTGTTTAGCAGCCTCTATGTTTTGTTTTATACATTGGAGGAATATTTTGTTTAAGGCATTTCTAGAAGAGGTAACTTTTGTCTACACTGTGGAAGGTAAGAACAATACGTTAGGTTATTAATTATGGGCTCTGTCTCCAAGTTGCATCCGTATAGTGAGGTAAATTTTTGACACTTTTATTAAAAATGGTTATACTTATTACCAATGTTCCCTCTAAGGTGCGCGCGCACACGCGTTGTGAAACCCGCGCACACAGCAAAATAAAATGTGCACATGCTCAAGCGTATCATGAGTCACGACAGTAAATGAAGTAATTTAAAAAATATACCATCACACAAGGTCTGACCATTTGCATCAACATACTCTATAGTCGCTCTTTTAAGTATTAACCCCTTCGGCCAACTTCGCCGACGTCCGCGCAATTACTCAATACAGATTTTTTTTACTCTATGTATTTGCATTTTTTTCTTTTATACATTAACGCATTGAATATAAACCTTCTCTTTCTTATTTTTGCATAAAAACGAATAGTAATTATCTCATAATTCATAAAAAATAAAATTATTTTTTATTTTATTCCTATTTTGTGAATGGATAAAATCATGTATTAATCTTGATGGTCTATTTTAAATTGCTAAATCCTAAAAATTGTTTTGAGAAATGATAACTAAAATAGTCATTTTCAATTAATGTTATTTTTATTTTATTTCTATATTTTGTTGAATTTTATTTTGCTATTTTTTATTTTATTCATATTTTTAGAATGGATAAAATGTTTTCTTTTTTAAGAATATATAATATTGTAAACAGTTTTCTAATATCCATTTAATAGTACCGTAATGATCAAGCTATCACCTTATGGAAATAATATTTATTAAGTATTTAATATTTATATATATTTCATTTTGAAGATAATAGCGCTCAGAAAAGTTTGCACAACTTTTCACCATGAATCTAAATGTATGCACAACGAAAATTTCTTGCGCACACAGACTAAAAAAAATTAGAGGGAACATTGCTTATTACTAGTGATGTATATACTGGTTCCAAAATTTAGCCAATGCTGATGCTGATTTTGATTCTTTGCCTAGCTTTAAAAAAATAAATTTCCTTCATAAATTTTACTAATCTGTTTTTGTGAAAACTTTTAATTTTCATATTTTTACATTTCAAATTTATTTAAATGATTTTCCTTAGCTCACTCCACAATATACAGTACCAGAATTTGTTACTCATATACTGTACCTAAAGTGATGTTAAATAGTTTTATTACTCAGTAAAATGGTAAAATAATTTTCTTATTTTTCATAAATTTTATTTGCATCTGTCAGTGCACTACTCTGCTCTTGAGGTTGATGGGCAGTTCTAGCCATATGGTAGATTGTGGCAAATTCCTCCTGTAAGTACTGGATTGACCATGACTTTGAGCTAACTGTCAGTATTCATAGTTTTTTACTCATTGAGTCACTGTCTAAGGATTTTTGTTTGAGGTTATTGATGAGCTCATTATACCAGCAGCCTTCTTTTAGCTCTCTATCTTCCTCCTCTTCTGCACTCTTGATAAATTGCTGCTGCTTCTCTTTCACTGTTGTATTTTGAGGGAAGTTTCTCCTATAATGGTGAGAGATTCATTCAAAAGAGTTAGTTCATGCTCTTCCTGCATACTGAATGTGTGAGAGTGATGGTCAAATTCTGAATATTTTGCAATAGGTGGTGTCATCACTGCTAGTGGAGGAACTTCTTGGTTCTCTTTCTCTTTCTGGTTCTGAGGTTTGCTTTGTAAGTTTTATCTACAAAGCACACAAAAAGCCTGACTCAACAAGAGATTCAAATTGTGGCGCATACATAACTGTTTTTCAGTTGCATAACATAAATTTTTAGTGTACTGCTGATGAGGATGGTCACCAAATGGATTGCAGCACCATCTTGAATCAACCACAGGGTTCTTGCACATTTCTGAAATGTCACTACCTCCATCTACTTACTCTTGCTCTTCTCTAACTTTGCCTTCTTCAGTTAAAATGTTCTGTACTACCTTCCATATTTGCACCCTTCTTCTTTTTCTACTGGGGAAGGAAACTGCGTGTGGGTAATTCCAGGACAAATAGACAAATGAAAGTGCCAAATGTACACTCCACCATCTCCAAAATTCATGAAATTTGGTGAGAGGGTTGGTTTTGGTCCAAATTACAAAAATCTGAATTTTTTTGAAAAATGGTCAAGTTGGTCAAATTTTATGGCTTGACCAAATTTTGGTCAAATGAAAAAACCAACAATTTTCAAACGTAACTATCTCAGCTGCTAATTGTGGTAGCGTAATAAGTCTTAAATGATAAAATATGTAAAATTAACTGTAGTTTCTAAATATGTATCATTTTTTTAGGGTAACAAAAATAAAATTATGATTTTTTGGAAAAAATGTCAATTTTTTTTTTTTTTTGCGATTTGGCAGCGAAGATATCATTTTTCGAAAAAAAGACCAAGAATAAAAAATGTTTATTTGATGTATGTACACCATAATAAGTAATAAAAAGTCAGCTTATAGTTTATTATAAGGCTCAAAACTGAGTTTGAAATTAAGTAATAAATTTTTTTTCAGATGACGAAGATTTATTACAGACTTGTTGGTCCAAAAAAAGACAATTTTCAAATCATATAAAAAATACATGTAGATAAACCAAAGGAGAAAAAATCTTTTAAAATATATGTACAATGTACATACATAACCTCTCTTATATTTAGGGACAGAATATATTGACAATAATAATGTTTAATTTATAAAGCGCTTATCAGAGTATAAAATACTCTTCCTAATACTACACGTACACAAGTCTTTGAGAATGAATTAAGAGACAGTATTCTCATCCAGTGAATCCAAATTTTAGACACTAATAATATAATAATAAGAAAAAAGAATTTGAAAAGATTTTTATAACTATTAAGTAGATACACAAATCTTAGATAAAAATTTTAGAAATATTATATAGACAATCTTAAATAGTATACATTCGATAGAATTTATTTTATCTTCTTTGAAAAGTTATTTAATTCTTGAAGCGGAAAAATGTATTGTATTCTTGTTCCTCCTCGTAAACTTGCTTCAATACTCCCAAATATATTTTCTGTTGGAACGTGACAAACATCATCTTGCGCAGGAAAAATGTATGAGGGACATACGCCCGAAGGATGGAGAAATTTTATCAGAAAATCATCATATTCACAGTCAAAGGACTGGACTAATCCGAGCCATAGTTTATTTTCATACATACAACCCACAAAAGAGCCTGTTTCAATTTGCGTTGAGAGACAGTATTATGTTCTTGATCCGAAGCAGAAACTCTAATGAGCTCTCTTATTTCGACTGACTGTGCACTCTGAGAGAGTGGATAAACCTTCAACGAATTCTTGGAAATTGGGATGAAGCGATGTAATTGTTGAGTACCTTTGATAGAAGTAATAGGTTCACTCAGACATTTTTGCAAAGAAAGCTCTACATCTACAACTTCTGCCTCAGAGACGTAAAAAAAGTCAATAGCGGTTAGGAATTCTTGAGAGCAGAAATTGTAGAAGTCCTCAGCTGTTAAGATTTGATGGTCGAGAGGCCGTCGTAAGCTTTCTCTGGCACTGCTCTTTTTACCATTCGCCAATACCGTCGCAGGCATTCTTCCCGTGGGATGTCGCGAAAAAATTCCACTCAGCATGAATTTTGAAGTCTTCGAAATGATGGCATAAATTTAGAAAATTTGTTTTATTCTTATACTGAGCCGCGCATCCATCTGTGAAATAATGAATTTTAGTTAGGTTTGAATTTTGTTGTTGGATGCACAGGATTAATTTTTTGAGAAAACTATGAACCAGAATTGTATCATGCCTGCGACGGTTTGAAACGAAGCAGTAACTTTTGCAAATTAGTTTTCCTGCATTGTTTTTGGAATAATAAACGAATGGGTGCACTGTACATTGCGAGTTCTCCCAATGAAACCCCTGGGCACAATCTTGTACGATGAATGAGAAGTTTTCCGCGAAATCACCCACCAAAACACCTTCATTTTCGGGCAGAGTTTCTTTTAGATTTTTGAAGTAACTCGACTGACATTTATTCGTGAAGTGGTGTCTTGTCAGTTGTGCAATTTTTTTGGTGAGTGATTCCACGTATTCCTCTGGAGTTTCGGTGATATCTTTTAACATACAGTGATCGACGGACACCCATTGTTTATATTTTATCTCTTCCATCGCCATGAAGTCCAAACTTTCCAAATAATTTTTGATTCCGACCTCTCGCGGGCATCTTTTGCATCGGTGCATCATACAATCTTCATTGTCCATGCGCAGATGGATAAAGACATTAATTTTTTGTAGTCTAAATCTTTAATGCCTAACGCTGATATTTGTAGTTTGGATTTTGGTGATGCGTACATACGCAGACACTGTGAGTTCCGCTTTGTCCCGCAAGCACGCACCATGATGGTCGAAGATGAGCAAAGGTACTAAAGCCTATTTTGGGATTTTCATCATTTTTTGCATATTCAGCATATAACTCTTTCAAGTTACAATATACCAGTTTTTTTTTTTTTTTTTTTCACCCTCTTCATTTATTGCAAACTTATAATCTTTGATTCCCGGGCACATCCTACTATATTCGTCATTTTCATAAAACTCCTGAATTTTTTTCATTTCAGCTGTGACGACCTTCCCTTTCGTCATGTTTGGAATGTTAGGAAGAATCCCAAACTTTTTGAAGATTGCGGCTCTTACGCACCATATACTTTGTTGCTCCAAAGAAGTCAGCAGTTTTTTCAATGGGATAGGGATACAATGATAGTATTTGTAACCTAAGATTGCGATCGTTACTTGCTTGAAATTTCTCCTTTAATTCTTCCATAACCTTTTGATACCTGAAATAAAGTGTATTTGACATTAAGTTTAATTAGTATATTTTTAATTAAACTTTTCATAAAATATATGTATATGTATTATATTGTCCGATTATAAAAATGTAAACAGATAAAACTTAATTTAGTATATACTTCGATGACTGTATTAAATTTAATTTAAAATGTCAAATTTCAATAACTATGTCCGAAAAGTAGTCTTGCCTCTCTAAATCATCTTCCAAACAACTTTTTTTGGATGGACCAGCTTCAGAATAGTCAATAGGAGCCCCATAAGCAGCTTCAAAACTTCGTTTAACCTTTTCCATTGTTCGATCTGAATTTCGTAGAAGCCTTTATCTGTTTTTGTCCCGGCTTCAATCCAGCTGTAAAACAAATTCATAAATTTAGGTTGCGTGAAATAATCAAATATCAAATATTTTGTATATATGTATTCAAGTGCTGATGCTAATATTTAAAAACAGAAAACTACGAATTTGGCATTAAGAAACAAATGTCCTGAACGGAGTCTCTATTGTTTTATTACCTGTTTTAATAGGGCTTTCATCAAATAAAGGTAAAATATTGTGCTGAGCAAATCTTTATTGAATTGCCTGTCTTGAATGACAAATTCTTCCAATGGTGGTGGATTCGTGGAATCGCTACTGCTTCGCTCCATACATTCGTTAAGTATGTCTGGCTCAGGTATTGGTGCAGGTTCCGGCTCTCTGGATGAATGTTGAACATGTTCTAATACAATTGGCTTCTTTTTAATTGTGACATAGCAATTGCTGCATAGTAATTGATTTTCTTCCAAAATTCCATAGCTTGCAGCTGCCATGGCAGAGTTTACTTTTTTGATGTTACAGAAAATTCTTCTGAGTGTTTTTTCATAGGATCGCAACAAAATTTTGTGTTTTGAGGCATTTTAAGGGTTAGGTAAATTTACGTATACTAGAAAATTAGGTATATACTGAAAATCTGGAAAGAAAGCAAAAAATTATTAAAATTTGGAGGATTTTTTTTTTGTCATTTTTTTTTCATAATAATCGTCGATAAGCTGACTTTTTATTACTTATTATGGTGTACATACATCAAATAAACATTTTTTATTCCTGGTTTTTTTTCGAAAAATGATATCTTCGCTGCCAAATCGCAAAAAAAAAAAAAAAAAACTTTTTCCAAAAAATCATAATTTTATTTTTGTTACCCTAAAAAAATGATACATATTTAGAAACTACAGTTAATTTTACATATTTTATCATTTAAGACACTACACTACCACAATTAGGAGCCGAGATATTTATGTTTGAAAATTATTGGTTTTTTCATTTGACCAAAATTTGGTCAAGCCATAAAATTTGACCAACTTGACCAATTTTCAAAAAAATTCAGAAATTTGTAATTTGGACCTAAACCAACCCTCACACCAAGTTTCATGAATTTTGAAGAGGTTACTGTGTACTTCATTTGTCTATTTCTCGTAGAATTACCCGTGTGTGATAATCTGTACTAAGTTGAGCATTGCTATCCTTAACCTGTTCCTATATATAGGCAGCATCAAACCAATAACCTCACATTCTCAGGCAGAGTAGGCCAAAGATTCAGCTACAATTTCAAAACTATGAAAGCTCCCATTCTGAAACTTGAGGAAAGTGTTGAGAAATAATGCATCTTTATTTAAGATGCATATAAGGCTGGTTCATTTCATTGTATTGTGGGTTTGGGCTCGGGTCAAAGGTCACAACTATAGGCATACAGAGTAAGTAGCCTCTGCAGAGTCCAAGGGATTTGATCCAACATGCTAGGGACCTCCTGGACTGACAGCCCCAATCCTTAAGATTGATCTAGCACCTCATGAGATGATCATTTAGAAGACCAGAGCTTATTGCATCAATTAACCAACCCAACAAACCAACAGGCCGAAGAAAAGCAATTCTAAACAAAAAAAAATTACATATAGTCTTTCTGCCCAGTGACAGTTGTACATGTTTCATTTGAAGTCCATGGTATTACAACAAAAATCCTGCAGTTAATCAGTTTTAAGCAGTGCCAATATTTGAGTGAATATATACTGCACACAGTTGTATTTCTCTTTAAGTAGTGAAATTGCGGCGTATGTCAAAATAAAGTAAATAAAAACAAATTAGTTAAACTTACACACTGTTTTTCTGAATGTTTTCATTTTGAAAGGAAATTAGTTGCCCATTGAAAGGCAATATCCCTCAGTTATCCCCCACAGCCACACTCCTGGGCACCAGTCAGTGAGAATCTGTAGTGTGCCACATCCCCCATCCTCCAGAGTAATGGAAAAATGTTCCCTCCACAAGGTTTTGAGTCAAACCAAATACCTCTTTTAATTACCCTTTTGAGTCAATTTTTGGGCACCATCTTTTTACCTACTATTAGTAACATGGCAATGGCAAATAAATTCCTACAATCCTGCTGGTACTGTAAAATAGTAACAGATGAAACAAAGGCAATTAGGCGTGACCTCTGCCAAACCTTATACCATTTCAGATGCCTGAAATGCCAAGATGAAGAAATCTCTTTTATAGCAGGTACAAAATAGCTGAATGGGATAAAGGTTTTCTGCAAAAACTGCATGATCCAAATAAACTCTTTTACAGTCTTTAAAGCAGAAAAGGGCTATGAGGAGAAAGAAAAAGATGAAATTGTGAATAGTGAACAGAGAAAAATAGAAGAAATGAGGAAAGTAAAAGAGGAAACTGCGTAAAATCAACAGAGAAAAATGGGAAATGAGGAATAGGGAAGTGGAAACAAAGAAAGTACCAACACGCAAGGAGGGTGAGAATATGAATGAGAATATAAATACAAATGCAACAGAGAGTAAAAATGAAACGCAGACACAAAACCTAATCCAAAAAGTTCAAACAAAATACATTAGCACCAATAGGAAAAAATGAGTAGGAAATCAAGAAAGTAGACTGAAACTGTCAAAAACAAAGGCCCTGAGTAAAAACGGGAAAGAAATTATATGCAATATTATGTGAAAGGAAACTGTAGATATAAAGGAGGACAATGTACGTATGAACACCCTCCTCTGCGCAATTTCTTCTACAATAAGGGTCACTGTAAATTCAGTGACAACTGTAGATTCTACCATCCAGAAATTTGCAAGACTTATATGACAGATGGAACCTCCCATTATGGGAAAAACTGCTACCACCATCATCTCCCAACAAATGCAAAGGACAATAGGAAAAATATGTACATCAATACTGAAATTTTCTTTTCAACATTGCAGAAACAATACAGCTGCTAAGTCTTATACAGTGCATGCAGTTAACACAGCTGGGAACCTCCAAGCTGGATTGCTTCCTGGCAAGAAGATCCCAAAACAAGTAGGTGGAAATGGATCTCTCTCAGAGGAGCGCAGGGTTACTAAACATGCAATACAGGAGGAAAATGAACTGGAAATGTACAAGGGGCAATGCAAACCAAAGAACATAAATATTGTCTTGGCTAATAATATTCAAGGACTAAAACCAAACCAAGCCACTCGCGAAACAAAGTTTTGTACCTGAAAGGATTTCTGGACAAAACAAGGACAGACATCGCATACCTCAGAAATGCATCTTAAAGATTGCCAAAGAAAGTGACAACTTCAAAACTACAAATACTGTATTGATAAGAAAGTTACATATCAATGGTTTCAACCTACTAAGAGTGATAGATTTGGGGGTTATAATGACTGATGATGCCAAATTTGAGACACAAAATCAGATAGTGATAAACAAAGCAAAATGAGTCATGGGACAAGTACTAAGAACCTTTAAAAGAAGGGACAAGACAGTAATGATTCTTCTGTTGAAAACACTGATCATACCAAAACTTTAATACTGCTCAGTCTTGACATCCCCATACAAGAAGGAAGAAATTAATAAACAAAGATATTCAGACACATTTCACAGCCAAGATTGATGGCTGCAAAGAACTCAACTAATGGGAAAGACTGCATAAACTAAATCTGTACTCCCTCGAAAGAAGAAGAGAGGTACACCATGATATGTAACGCACCACCCTCGATATATGCAAATTTGGAATATGTGAATTCACGTATATGCAAAGACCTCCTTTCAACCAACCCCTTGTTATATGTGAGAAAAATTTGCCCATATGCAAGCTGTGCAATGTGCTATGCTGTGTGCTTCTGTATCTATGCTCTTTGTGTTCTGATTATAGCATTTTCTAGCCATTTGCCTTTGTGATTATAGCTTCTAAGTGACCTGCTTCAAGTGTGCCAAACCCTGGCCCATCAGTTAAGCATAAGAGAACTTCGCTTGGTGAGTATTAATGTCACTTAATATGTCTTACTAGGTTTTATTTATGTCTTTTATTATTTATATTGTTTTAATATATCATTACTGTTGTATTATAATCTTGCTTTTGTGTGTTTTTGTTATGAAAAAGTGGCAGAATTGCAGTTGATGGGGGCCAGACAAGGTTGTGGAATGCATCCCTATTTTCCCTATATATTTAAGTATTTGATTTATGTGATTTTGTTTTATGCAACAAATTTGCAGAACATAACCCTCGCATATATCAAGGGTGGAGTGTATATGGAAAATGATGAAAAACTGTTACTAAACCCAATTACCATCCAAACAGCACAAAAATAGAAAAGGCAGAATATGTAGTGCTCCCAAATTAAAGGCCTGACAAGGGGCCTCTTCAACACTGAAGGAAAACAGTTTGGTTATCAGGGGGCCAAGACTTTAACCAGCTTCCAAAGGACCTCATAAACATGGCAGAAGTTAAAGTTGAAATCTTCAAAAGGATACTAGATGCCTGGATTAGGATGGTACCAGATGAACCAGGTGTACCTGGCTATGTGTGGTGGAGAGTGCAAAAGAGCAACTCACTCCACCACCAAACAAGGCCTAGAGGTGGGGTCACCAGCTTGACCTTCATGTGAAGAGAGACCAATACACAGAACTGCTATGAGGTTATGAGTCTTCTAATTAATGGTATTAAAATTTTGAATCAATGATATTCCTTCCTGCTTTCCTATTTGAGAAACTATGAAGTGCTGCCATCTTGGCAAATGTTGCATTTGTCTGAATTAGTTGCTAGCTCTGAAGCTTTCTTTATTTTACCTAAATATCCTTTGTCTTTCTTTTTTCCTCTCCCTCTTCCCCTTTATATGATGGACCCAATGAAAGGGAGCCAAAATGGAATTATTATCTGACAAATTTTTTTATAGAATAAAAGTTGTAGATCTCTTCAAGAACTAAAACAATGACACCAAAATCATTTTTCTATGTATGATACATTAGGAAGAAAAATATGGCTTCTAGAAGATTGGTCAAGGTCACCAGAAATTTTGACACCATGTCTTGGCTTCATGTGGAATGACTGATTTTCACCACTAACACTAAAAGATGGTTTAGAAATTACTTAATGATCATGTTGCTTCCATGGCCAGCAAAATTGCCTGATGTAAATCCTGTGGAAAACCTATGGGTGTGAACATGGAGTCAGAGGAAACTTATTTGTAGGAAGTTTATTGGAAGTTTATTAGTAGGAAATGAATTATTATTATTGTAATAATAGATAGTACTGTAGTTTTGACTTGAAAACATAAGTATGTCCCTGTTCAAATAAATCAGACATACTGGATTGCACTTGTCTTTTCATTCATTCATTTCTGTTTTTCTGTCTATCCATTCATCACACTTTCATGTCTGCTTTAATTTTTGAACTGCTCAACATAAATTGATTAAACTTTACACACACACACACACACACACACACACACACACACACACACACACACACACACATGGATCATGATAAAACAAAGTGTTATGACAAGAATCAGGTTCATCAAAGGTCAGGGTCACAAATAGTAGGGTCAAAGGTCAAATGTGGAGGTACATGCCATAACTGAACCACTCAACATAAATTATTGAAACTTTGCACACACACATGGATCATCACAAAATGATATAGGTAACACAAGCAAGAATTAGGTCAGTGGATCAAAAGCCAAATGGAGGTCCATACCATAACTTTACAACTACTAAACATGAATTAATGAAACTTGATGCACACACACACACACACACACACACACACACACACATATGGATCATTACAAGGTGATGTGTTTTGAGCAACACTTAGGTCCCTGCAGTGATGGTCAAGGTCAAATGGAGCTTAGCATGATTTTTTAATCATTCAGCATAAATGGATAAAACTGGATGGATGTAGGTTTTATTGGGGTGGTTGGATGTAGGTAGCTATTCATAATCTACATTAATGACATTGTTGTGGGAAAACTGGAGAACCCACCTGGATTTGACTTTGGAAACAGTTCTTCCTATGGTTGGAATCCAATTCTACTGGCCAGCCACAAAGTACATGCAAAGTAAATAGCAAGTTTTGCCTGAAAAAATAAGTGAAACTGAAAATTGATTTTTAAGTTATATTTTTATTAAACACTGTTTATAGGTGTACACAACTGTACAAAGGCTAAGGACCAAACAAGTTATAACAGTAGAGTAAATTATAATGGGTTATATCAAATAGGGCACTTAAATACTGCCATTTTGCAACAGGTTTTCCTTTCTATAATCAAATATTGCATGGTTCAAGATCTGAAGACATACATTTTGAGCAGAGATGATATCCTATATAAAAATTATAAAAAGTTTTGGGTGGAATTGTGGTGATTGAAAATATGTGTACTGGGCTTTTGCTCAAATTTTTGGGTGTAATTGCCCCCAAAAATTCAGTCAGGCTGAATTTCAGGGGTCATTTGACCCCCCCTGATCCCCCCACCTCCTACACCTATGTTTGTAGTCTCCATGTAATGGTAGTGAATTGAAAAATTAGATTCTAAGTAATTACCATAAATTTTAAGAAAAAAAAAAAAAAATTGGTGATTGCTATTAAACCAATAATTTTAAGTCTCCCTTGTTGGTCTCTAACCAGTAGGTATAAATCAACTGGAAAATCTTTAACAACTGATAATTAATATGCTATAAATAAAAATACCAGTAATAAAATTATACTTAGGCCTAATAGCGCATGGGATTTCATTGAAATCTAGTGACAGAGGCATCATACTGAAGGGGAGAGTGACAGGGGCGATCACCTACCCCTTGCGCTAATAAATTATTATTTTGATTATTTTTATGTATTTAATTTACATATACAATTAAATATTTTACATATTTAATTTTATTATTTTTATTATTTTATTATTAATTATTATTTTGATTATTTTTATGTATTTTATTTACATATTCAATTAAATATTTTACATAATTTCATGCGCCAATCGAAAAATGCTAGCTAGCTTTCTAGCGATTTTGTGTTTCATGAGTATTGCGTCATTTTTCATGGCACCTGGCAACTGCAGTTTATCGATTTTTGTTTGTGTTCATTTAAATATTTAGTTTGTGAACATTCTAAATTTTGATAATTTTAAGTAATGATTAAAACTTTGTATGTATGAACGTGTGTGTGTGATCATGTGTGAAGGCTGCTTGGTCTCAAACATGTAACTAATAAATGAACTGAAATATTAAGTATGTTATTTTTAAAATTTGGTATTCAGTTTTTTATACATTTTAAAATTGTTTCAAAGTTTTCATTTAATTTACAATTTTTCACATTGTATTGCACGCAAAAAATTTTGTGTGGATTTTCTGGATTTTTTATTTCATTATAATGGACTTTAATGTTATGGTTAGTAATAATTCCTATTTCTATTTGTAACTTTGTAGAGTACTATTTGCAGGTGTCACAGGACTAAAGATAATGGACCTTTATAAATTTTTCAAAAGAAAAAATGTCCAAACTGACAGTGGTTCTACAGAGCATGATGGTCAAAGTATTGTTAATCCCAGTAAAATTGCTAGGTTACAAGAGGATGAGAATGAAAGTGAAAAAATTTTGGCACCTTTGGCACTAGCTCTTGCCTCCCCTACTACTAAAAATCTAAAATGGCTTAGGATCCCAAAAACTCTTAATCTGGCCCTGAGAATAATTTTCTTTTATAAAGGTAACAGTCCAAGGAAATGCTTAATCTTGAAATTAGCACTTTTTTATTTTTATGTTAATACAAATCTGAGCATCCTAATTGTGGTTTGCATTAAATTTTATGTTACTAATCAGATTTTTATCATAATTTTTATATTTTTTATAATATAATTTTTATATTTTTATTCATAATGTGTCTTAGCAGTAGCTAGTTAATCATCTCTAACTGAACGATAAGCTCATCATGAACATACATAAAAATTATTTATCTCTATTTCAATTATACTTCTACCATTAGTTCCAAGTTCTCCCCCCCCGTAAATTTCTGGGTACGCCCCTGTCTAGTGATGTACCAATTCCAAAATTTAGCTGTGCCAATTCTTTGACTATATTTTAAAAAATCAATTCCTTTCATAAATTTTTATTAATGTAATGTGAAAACTTTTAATATTCATGTTTTTACATTTCCTTAGCTCACTCCACAATACACAGCACCAGAGTATGTTACTCATATCCTGTAGCTAAAATGATATTAAAAAGTTTTATGTATTACTCAGTAAAATGATAAAATAATTTTTTTATATAAATTGAATACCAATATTTAAAGTAATTATTTTTCCTAATGTTGAAGGTATTTTCTTTCTTCAACAATGTCAACAACAAAATTTTTCATTAAAATTTCAAGTCCTGGTGGTCAATTTGAATAAAAAAAATGTACAGTGATCTCCTGACCCGCACAAAGGTTCCATTCCTGAAAAAGCTTATGTAGCACAAAATTGTGCAGGCTGAAACTATTGCCCCATGATATAAATGGGGTTAGGGGGACAAAAGTTTAAAAAGTCGTGTATAAAGTAATTTTTACCTGAATAAAAACTTTTAAATCCCACCCATAATGTAATAAAATAACACAATACAGTAAAAGTCCAAAAATCTGAACCTCAAGAATCCGAACCGCCCGAGAATCCAAACATTTTAAAACTCAGTTGAAATTTAAATTTAGCGACGCTGATGCGCAACCTATGTTCGTTCATGCATGCGAACGAACGCATGGCGTGAACATTTTTGCGCCAGTCTCTGCTGCACATCCACGCTGTGAACAAGTTGCTACAGTATACATATAAATATTCATCCATTTATTCGTAAACATTTTACATTTACTAACCCATAGTACAGTAATGGCTCCAAAAGTTGATCCTCTTCGTGGTGTTCAGAAAAGAAAGAAAGTTACGTTGAAATTGAGTGATAAACTCGAAATAATTAAGAGCCTAGGACGTGGTGTAAGCAAGGCGATATACGTAATTATTTACGTGAAGCTAGAGTTAAACCAGTAGATGCGTCTGCAGATAAAAGTGGTCCATCGACAAACAGATTGTCAGATGCGGACGATGCGATCGAATTGAGTGAATGAAAATGTTTGTGTTTATGTGTGTGTAATGGATGTTTACAATTTTTTTGTTTGTTTGTTTAAAATATGTACAGACGCAATGTTTGCTAATTATATTACTGAATGTCCATAATAAGCGTTTCTGTTTTATTTATGTATTACATTAGCAATATTTACATGTTCTTTTTTTATTTATTCCCTTTGTAACGTGAATTTTAAGGTTACCGCCCGAGAATCCAAATTTTCCAGAAATCCGAACTGCCCTAATCCCCGAGCCATTCGGATTTTTGGACTTCTACTGTAGTTACATAAAATTATATATATTAAATAGAATATGTGTATAAATTGTAAAAAATGTAAATAATTGAACAGAAAGACATGTAATAGTAAGTACTGCACTGGCACTTCCACCTTTAAGCACACGTTTGCTAGTCATCTTCACTGTTTTTTGGGTTCTACAGCAAAGAAACACAAGGGAATAAGATATCCACACATTTGAAACACGAGGTGCAAACAGGTCAGATGCTACAAAAAGATGCTGTATGAGATAAACATCATCAAAATTTCCCCACAGTAAACACAATATGTATAAACAGACAAATTTTTTTGAGAAATTAAATTGATTAAATGTGTAATATACTTATATTTTTACATGAAAAGTGATAAGTGAGTGTAAATATCAACTTTAACAAACATCTACTTGCTTTCAAAATTTTTGAAAAATTTTTTTTGTAACTGTAAATTTTTGTAAATTGGGGCTTTGTAAATCTTGGTATGCCTGTAATTTTTGAAAAAAAAATTTTGTAACTAAATTTTTGTAAATTGGGGCTTTGTAAATCTTGGTATGCCTGTAATTTATTGGGTGGCCCAAAAAAAATGCCTTAAGATTTGAACATCAATAACTTCAAAAATATGTAGTTCACACTTCCAAAATTTACATAACTTTTACCTCAATCTATTGATAAGCCATCATAAAAAATTTCAGACCTCTACATAAAATACTTTTTCCACAGCTTAGGAAACAATGAGGTATGGTAAAAAAATTAATATCATAAACTAAAAATTTTTTATTATTCACAGCTTAGCTGTGATAAGAAACAATATGTTATCAATATGTTTGCCATCCTGCTCACAAACTAACCTTGACCTTTTCTTCCATGATATGATACATTTACTGATTTCTGCTAATGTTATTTTGTCCCAACATTCAAGTATATTTTTCTTTAATTGCATTTCTGTAAACTTTTCTGTTTGGCCTTCATAAATCTTCTCTGTTAGAGTGTTCCATATGCAATAATCCATGGGATTGCAATCAGGTGATTGCAGGGGCTAGTCGTTTTTCCCAATGAAGTTGACTACATTCTGTTTTAGGTAATCCTGTGTGAACTTGCTAGTATGAGCTGTAGCACCATCTTGTTGGAGTATGAAATTATTTCCGTAATACAGATGCTGACAATCAGGGAAAAGATTCTCCTCGAAGAGATTTACATAGGTTTCTGAATTAATTTTTTTATTTTCTGAAATGAAATGAATTTTGGTCTGTCCAATTCCACGATACACCTGCTAATACCATGATTTTTTTTATGAAAACTGACTTGTCTGGTGGTAAAGTCTCGATGGAGGAATTTCTTTCTTACACCAACCATAAACAACAACATTCCAGGAGTTTTGAGCAGTCTTGATGGTGAAATGTGTTTCATTTGTAAAAACCATTTTTTTAACATCATTGGATGAAAATCTATCAAGCAATTTTCTACAACAAATTTTTCTTTTAGCTTTTACATTGCTGTCATGTCTTGAAACATGGATCCTTTTAAATGCTTTAAGTCCTACCATTCTCTGCATTCTTTGTATGGAACTTCGAGATCGCTAAATTTCTTGCAATTTTCCTCTGAGAGCAGTGTGACCCAGGTTGATCCTCTTGAGATATGTTCATCATTTTGATAATTGCTATATTGCTGCGGTGGCTGTGTAGGCCATAGTCTCCAAGTATCTGTATTGTCGAACCACCCAGCACCTTTTCACGTTTCTGGGTTTGTGATAGTCAAGAGACTGGGCAAAGATGTAGTCTCCTCTGGTATCTAGGAATGCCCCTCTTGTCAGTGGTTTATTTCCAGGAGATTATTCAGGTCTGACTCGCACGTTAACTGTAAAGGACTTCCCCCAGTTCAAGTGTCTGAATTCGATTCTCCAATGAGTAGGAGAACCAACCACTCAAAGTCCAAGAAAGGGCTGGAATTCAAAGGTAGATCCAATAGAAGTAAACTACTCTATTTGTTTTTCTCTTTATTATATCTGAAATAAACAATTATTCAGTGTGAAAGTATAAACATAACAAAAAGACTGGCAATGAATCACAATTAACAAAACTTCTGGAAAACCAATAACACTTAGTGAGATTTGGCAGAAAAGATAGAAAGCAAGTGGGAGACAAGTACTGGAAATGACTCGCACAGAATGTTAACCCCTGTCCCAGCCTAGCTACCCTCCAAACTTGACCCCCCCTTATGACCTGAGTTTCAATTTCTTTAGACACTTAGACACTGGCTAGTTAGTAGGGTTAGGGTCACTGGCCTGATTCCAGGGTAGATCCCAGGGCAGATCCCAGTGGACAACAGTGGTTGACACAACCTCAATGGACTGTGTAGCTCCCACTGGATTGGATCCACAATCCAAGCCTGATGAATCTGGACCACGTGATGTTGAATCCCAACTGGTTGCCTAGACAACACAAATTATTAGTTATATGCACCAGGCACCATTAATCACAATAATAACATAACAGGCAATTAATCAACAAACATTAACTGGAATCATGACTTCATAATTGATCACTGGAAAACATAATTTACTCGTGAAATCAAAGCACATAAATAATAAATAACCAACATAAAAAATAATAACTACAAACATTGACAATTATGGCAAACCTATCTCACATGAGTTAATCAACCTATAATCAGTGCCAAACAAGCATGGGCAAACACCTAACTCTGGAATAATGTGACTGGTGACCTATAATAATGATAATCGGTTCTCTAGCTAGTTACATGACGGGATCACAGATGACTGGATTTAGCTAAAGTAAACTCCAGGGCTCCCACATGCACTACAAACCAGGCAATAAGTAAAGGTCTGATGCCTGATTCTAACCTGGCTGGATTTATTACACCTATCTATACTCAGTCACAGTTTCAACAACCTATATATATGTCTACTTTTAAAATAATAATTGATACTAATAATGATGGTAAAATACAAATGACACCACCACAATAACTAGGAGTAAGGATTATGAACAAGTCTTTATTCCTATTGTACACTGGCCAAGGATTACAAGCTAGAGCACTTAACATCATATGTTTAACCCTTTGACAACCGGTATACGTTTCTTTGAACTTAAACATTTAGGTGTTATTGGTATTCACAATTAAATATGTTAGTAACTATAGTCACTTAAATGACCTATTTTGGGGTTAATTTTCCAACAACTAAACGATACCTATATAAACATTTAGATGTATTTGTGGAAACATTGCATCATTGTACAATTTATATTATTATTTCGCTGGGACACACATGTCCCATGGTCCTCAAAGGGTTAAAGGCTTTCCAAGCTCCCTTGGCTTCCAGCAGGACATGTCTGTATTAATCTCAGCCTGTCTATCGGGCACTCTATTTGGGTTTCTTAACCTTTTAATTGGCTTCCAAGATCAAATAGTCTGGATGTTACCATACAGTATTTTTACAGTTAACAGGCTTACTAACTAGACTCCTGTGGGGAGAGAAAAACTTGAGAGAAGAACCAGATAGGACTTGAAAATTAGGGTGGGGTGTTTGTGAAAAACTCCACAACCCCAAAAGGGGGGATTTGAAAATCAGGGGGGGTTGTGAGAAACTTCACAACCCCCACAATATTGTCTTCAGTGTAAACTGTTTCAGGCCAACCACTTCCACACTTCCGTGCTGTCAAACTGGTTGCTTTAAGTTTTTTAACTATTCTATTCACAAACATAACATTACAAGTTATTCCTGGAAATTCCCTCAAAATTCTTGCCTCAGTCCATCTTTTTTCCAAGAAACATTTTTCAATCACCACTTTTTCACCATTAGTTAGAACCATAATTTGAAGGGTAAGTTTAAAAAACAGTATTTAAGATGGGTGTAGCCTATATCATCTGATGTTTTTCAGAGACTAACAGATCATCCATAGGCTAAGGAAACTACTACAAGTCTTAGAATAGTTGCCAAGTACAGGCATGCACATTTACGATTTATGATATTCATTTTTTTTTCACCGTACCTCCTTGTTCCCTCAGCTGTGGAAAAAGTACCATATTTTATGTAGAGGTCTGAAATTTTTATGATGGCTTATCAATAGATTGAGGTAAAAGTTATATAAATTTTGGAAGTGTGAACTGCATATTTTTGAAGTTATTGATGTTCAAATCTCAAGGCATTTTTTTTGGGGGCCACCTGTATAACAAGAAGTATAAATAGTAAAAACTTGTAAAAAAACAAATTTAAAAAACCACTATAAAAATAGTAATAATCCAGAGAAGCATGAGAAAGAAGATATAAGTTAACCAGTCATACAAGAGATATGCTAGTGGGGGTATGTTGCTGCAAATGCTAAAGTATCGTATGTATGTATGTACTGCATATGTATCATACATAAAAGTACCATACGTATTGTACACATAAGTATTGTATGTATCGTATCATACATGTAAGTATTGTATCATATTGTTGTGGTGGCTGAGTAGGCCATAGTCCCCAAGTATCAAGTATCTTCAAGCCACCAGCACCCTTTTAATTTTCCAGGTAAGGGGATAGTATTCTCCAGTATCCTGTAGTGTCTTCTTGGGTATTAGTTTTTCTTACCCCAAACTTTCTTAGTATAATGATGGACACTGGTATACACTAGGTCAGTGGTGGTGAACCTATGGCACACACGATGAAATTTGCCTGGCATGCCTAAGCATAGAAATTATCATCAGAAAAATGAGTATAAAATAATAGACTTAATGTTTATAATTTGATGTAATATATATAAACTTTAGCAGGCACACAGAATTTTTTTTTAAGGTTTACATGTATTTTTGGCACACGACTGTAAAAAGGTTCACCACCCCTGCACTAGGTTTTGGATCATACGCCAACTCCACTTCACCCCCAATCACTTATAGTCTAGTTCTGATCCTTACACTAATTATATAGCTTAGACCCTGATTTTTGAAGTAAGTGGACATTCTGGACAAAAGCACCAAACTTGGCTCAAATGTTGTTCAGGACCTTAGCTACCAATTTTTCCCTGGAACCAAGACGCACAACCCTATCTTGGCTGCCATTTTGGAAATCCAAGATGGCTGCCAGCTAGAAATCAACAAACTATTGTGAGGAGTAATTGTAAATAAATAGTCCCTAAACCTACATATTTTGATGCCAGGATTGCTATAAAATAATCAGAATTACCCTTAAATGTTTATTTAATGTAAAATATTTAATAATATAACTATATAATATGTGCTTTTCTGTTTTGCAGGTGATTTGTGAACATTAGGGTGGTCCTCAAAATCGAAAGTTGGAATTATTCAGCTCCCAGGGCCTCAATCTGTGAGGTTACCCATAAAAACACTATGGTTAAAATTTCATTGAGAAATAATAATATTTACCCTGTGCTCATGAAGGTTGAAGTTTATAGGGTATACCAGCCTCCGGGTCCCCCCCATTTAAGGGTATTAGCCGCTCAGGGGCGGGGGTCTCATGGGTGCTGACACCACTCATTGTCGCCCGGTTCGCAGCGTGGCCTTCTGAGCGTCCGGGAATTTCTTCCGGTGCTCTGCAACACCCAGGAGCATGTACTGCAGCTGGTCCTCCTTCTTCGTGTGGCGCCTGTTGTATTCTTGTGCCAATGCCACGGCCCGCTCGGCATGGTCGTTGGTCACGGACAGGTTCCGGACCACCTTGGCAGCCGCTTGGAATTGCTCGCTGTCCGGCCATTTTGACACATCCTGTTCGAGGAATCCACGTCGCAATTGGAGTCAGTCGAAGAACTGGTGAGTCCTCCCATCACGAATGTCTCTAATGACAGGGAAGAGCACGCCAGGACCGACGCTCTCTTGGGCGGGTCGTCCTCCTCCATTGGCTCCTCCAACATCGCAGCAGTTATCGCCGCCTTCGTTTCCGGAGGAACATCATCAAAGAGAGCCAGGGCCACCAACTCCTCGGACAAGTACCACAGGTGGTTGGCGAATTTCGACTTGGCTGCTTTCGCCACCTCCTTGTCTTCATATTTTTCCAGAGCCTGGAGGAGCCAGAGATCTCTCAGGGGGGCCTTCGCCGCGTTTGGGGCCTCCGTCCACGCCTTTGTGTAGAACTTCATCGGCAAACACGCTCAGGCGCCAAACTCCGGCCTCTTCCTTGGCTGTGAGCCATAACTGCTGCCGGAACATCCATACCTTCAGGGCGTACAACACCTTCGACATCCAGCGGGCCTGGTGCATCGCACTGGGCGCTCGGAACCGAATCCCACAGGGGGGCACTCTGCTGAGGAAGATGATGGTGAGTTCCAAGAGCTCCAAATAATCATCCCGGGGGTGACCTTTCTGCAAGCCTTCTTGCAGAACTCGATGATGGAGTCTGCATCCTCCTCGACGATTTGACGAGCGTTGGCATCACTCATGACATGGTCGTAATCTTCTTGGTTCACAAACTCCCATTGCGCCTTGAATCGCTTGAAGAGCTGAACCTCGGGTGCCAACGACGGTCCAAGGACTTCCGTGAAAACCGCACTGATAAGAAGCTCCAGGACATGGTGACGACATGCCAGATAGAGGAGGCTTCTCCCAAGTTCCTGCTCGATCAGCACGCATGCACCTGTGTTCTTTCCCGTGTTTGAAGCCGTAGTGTCGAACGAGAGGGCACCAACTTTGTCATCCAATCCCCAGTCTCGCAGAGCTTCCACCACAGCTTTGGCACAGTTTGCACCAGTACCGGAACCGAGCTTGGCGACCTGGAGGAGCTGCACCTCGCCGCCACAAGAGACCAGGATCGGGAGTCGATCAACCTGTTCCTTGGACGTCAGATCCGCCATCAGCTTCCCATCCCAATGAACAACAAGCGCAGCTTCTCGATGGAAGGGCTCCTTGAGCTGAGCGGCAACTTGTTGGCATTGCGCCATCCTCTGGCGCCGTATGGATGACCGGTTGATATTCAACTCATCAATGTTGTGGCCAAGGGACCGAGCCATCTCACCGAGCACGTAAATGGCGTCGCGGTTGGTCAGCTTCGTGCGGTCCAAGCTAGCCGCCAGTGCCAGTGAAATGATATTTGCCGGCTGACTGCGCTTGGGTGGGCTGCAACCTCCGACAGCGCCACGGGTGGGAGAGTCGCTGGGGGGTGAAGAGCTCGAGCTGGAAGAGGCCAATTCTGCTGTTTGAGAAGTAGTGGCCATCTCTTCAGTCACACGGCATTGTTCAGCCTCCCTCCGCTGCGCAACATTGCGCTCTGTGTGAGCCAGGACCACATCAGCTCCTCCTATGGTCCCCCTGCGGCCAGGTTCTCGTTGGGCGATCAGGAAGGCCTTGTCCTCCTCGATGCTCATCATGTTCAGTGCGTCAGCATGGGCGACATCGAAGAGGTTGCAGAACATCTGCTGGAAGGAGGCTTCCCGTGCAATCTGGGCATCTGAGCGTCAATTCTTGTTCTTCTTGAGAAGCTTGTATTCGCCATACAACTTCTCTAGCTTCTCAGTGATGTGGTCTCGTCTCGTCGTTGGAATCCGCGCTTTCATCCACAAGATAAGCACTTCATCAGCAACGGCCGTGACAGCCTCCCTCATCATCGTTGCCGCCTTCGTGCTCAGCTTGTGCAGAGTCAGGCCGAGGACGTCGCCGATGGACGGCAGCTTGCTCCCCGTGAGTGCAGAGACTGGCGTCACAAGCAGGGTTGTGGAGTCGCACGTTTCAGGGCGGAGTCGGTAAAAAACTTCCGACTCCAATTTGTGTGTACTGTGTCACCCTTAATTTCTAAATCCTAAATACTAACATTTAGGTTATTTAGTTTTTTTGGTCAATAAACCTTATTCATTGATAGCCCCTAGATTAAGCTTTTTTAATATTTTTTTTTACATTTTCAGAATATACAATTAATATTTATTTAAATATAAAATATAAAATTTCATACTTAGTGTGGTGGTGATGAAATGTCTTATTATTATTATAATTATAGAGTGAAACACTAGAGGAGTCGGAGTCGTATATTTAAAATGTGAGGAGTCGGAGTCGGATTTTTAGATTTTTTACAATGTGTGGAGTCGGAGTCGGAGTCGAATTTTTACAATGTGTGGAGTCGGAGTCGGAAAATTTTGGACCGACTCCACAACCCTGGTCACACGGAAGTCTTTTGAACGTGTACTGGCCATTTCACCAAAATAACACCTGGGGAAGATACATTGGAAACGTTTAATACCAATTCTAAAGGCAAGCCAAAATAAAACACTAATCTGTCAATGGTGAGAGCAACACCACACACAATCCGACCCTCTCAGCAAGGCGTGTCAACGGCCCACATAGGGGCATAACTTCAACCTTCTTGAGCACAGGGTAAATAATATTATTTCTCATTGACATTTTAACCACAGTGTTTTTATGCATAACCTCACAGATTGAGACCCTGGGAGCAAGAGAAATATACGTTTGAAAATCCCCCCCCCCCTATGCTTGAGGACCACCCTAGTGAACATGGATTGGAGCAAATGCATGGTTTGTCAAGAGAGCAAAGGTGAGACTCTTAAATGTCCACTCAATGCTGTGAGTGGTAAAAAAAACTGAAGCATATGCAACATTTATGGAGAATGTCAACGCATTCAAGAATCTTGGAAGACTACCAGTTCCTCTTCTTTTCAATGAAGAGGTGACTGTTGAAGATCTGGTTCAGAATAAAGCTGTGTGGCACAAGTCATGCCATGTTAAATTTAGTAAAGAAAAGCTTGAAAGGGCTACAAAAAAGAGAGAAAGGGCGGATGAAGGTGAAACCAGTTCATCTACGGGGAAGCGGGTTCAGCGGTATCCTATGGACAAAGCAACTTGTGTTTTTGTCAATAAACACATGGGCATCTTCACGAATTCAGTACATTTGGCGCTGACGTCAATTTACGAATGATGGCTACAGAACTCAGTGACACAGAACTAATGTCTAGAATAGGAGGTGGTGATCTCATGGCCATTGAAGCCAAGTATCATCTGCAATGCTTGACATTTTATCGGAACCATTACCGCTCACTTTTGAGACAAAAACAGAGCAAGGAAGAAGGCTATGAAGAAAACTTGATGAAAGCAAAGGCAATAGTTGAGGTCGTTAATCATGTAGAAAATTGCGTGGAAGAAGGAATCTTTCAAATGAAGTTTTCTGTGCTATTTGATCTGTATCAAAAAAGACTTCAGGACTTAGGTATTAATAAGGAAATGAACAGAGGACGATTCAGAGAGAAGATTCTGGAGTATTTCCCATATGCCCAGGAAGTGAGTGATGGCAAGAACAAAATCTTAGTTTTTCAGCAGAGAATTCAGGAAATGCTCAGAGAGACAAATAGACAGAATTTTGAAGGAGATACTATGATTCTTGCAAAAGCTGCTAGAATCATACGCAAGGAAATCGTCAACTTTACTGGATTCAAGTTTGCAGGTGCCTTTCCATCTGGTTGTCAACAGGAATTGGTACCTACAACCTTGAAAACCCTTATATCTATGATCACAAATGGTGCTGACATGAAGGACCAAACACCAGAAGACCCCTGCAACTCTCACTGTCTCGCAACTTATCCTTTTTAATTTTAGGAACAAGCATACATCATCATCTAAGGTTCGCCATTCTTTGGAAAGAGAACCACCATTGCCTCTGTATCTTGGTCTGAAAATTCATATTGAAATTCGGTCAAAATCATTAATTACACAACTATATGAATTGGGTCTCAGTGTGAGTTATGACCGAATTCTTCAAGTCGAAAGCCAACTTACAACAGCAGTGTGCCAGAACTTCAAGACCAAAGGAGTTAGAAACAGTTAGAAACTTGCCAGCGAATTGACATCGTCTGGGATACCTACACTGCAAGCACCTTAAAAGAGACTACCAGAGAAAAATGGGGAAAAGGAATCAGAAGAAAGGTTGAAGGAAAAACCAAATTACCCCTAAATTGGCATGACTTCCTTCGAGACTCTAGAAACAAGCAAGAACTGTTCACTTTCCTATCAGACAAGGTTGCTGCAATGGAAGTTCCTAACAACAAAGAAGTTATTACATCAGGACCTGAAGTCGTCATCAATGGGGCTGACCGCACAATGCCAAGATGCGACCATGAGGAGGCAGACACTAGACTGTTCATTCATCTTCAAGATGCAATAAAGGAAGGGCACATTAACTGCATGATCAGAACTGTAGACACGGATGTTATTGTCATTCTAATAGGAAAATTCCATCACTTGACGTCCATAAGATCTGAAGTAAATATTTGGGTTGGTTTTGGCACTGGGAAAAACTTCACTTACCATCATATTAACACAATCTGTGCCTCTTTGGGTGAAGAGAGATGCACATCCCTACCACTGTTTCACTGCTTCACGGGATGTGATACAACATCATCCTTTTATGGAAGGGGCAAGAATACGGCATGGGCAGCATGGCACCATTACCCTGAGGTAACACAAGCATTCACATTCATGGCACGAAATCCATTTGCAGATGTTGACACCGAAACTCCCCACTTCAAGCTTCTTGAACGGTACACAGTTGTCCTCTATGACAACACCAGTGACATTGAACGTGTAGATGAGGCAAGAAAGGTCATGTTCTGTCAGAAGGGAAAAGCTATGGAGACTATCCCACCAACTCAGGATGCTCTTCTCCAACACACCAGGAGGGTCACATACCAGGGAGGAATATGGTCGACCTGTGAGAGAAGTGAACAGAATCTTCCAACTCCTGAAGGATGGGGATGGACCTTTAGTGAAGAGTCCCAGTCATGGACACCAGTTTGGACCACAAGACCAGTAGCATCTAAAGCTTGCAGCGAATTGGTCAAATGCGGCTGCAAGAGCAAGAGTGGATGTGGCACCAGGTGTGCTTGCAAGAAGGCCAGGTGGAAGTGTACAGAACTGTGTAGCTGCAACTGTGCAGTTTAACATATAGCGTCGAGCGGGGTGAGTTGGGACAGTTCGGGACAGGGGGTGAGTTGGGACAGTAGGCATTGCAATGCTAAATGCCAAGATATTTCCATTTTATGGTGCCCATTTAATAGCCCTGCCCTTACTCTACAAATGTTGTTAATACAAGTTTTCTATAGAACCACGAATAATGCATGAAAATTGTGCAAATATGAAAGGGTAGCATTTTGACCTTTGTAGAATTTCATTTTTTAAAATGCACATATTTTGCCAATTTTCCTCTCCCACATTCAGTTATAGAGCTAAAGGTCTACTTTTTGGTGGGTGAAATCTTCAATTGTTATAGTTTCGTTGATTTTTCTTAAACATGGTTTTTGTGTTAAAATATTCACGATTTTCACTGTATATGTTGTACGAAGTGTGATTTCTGCAGTAAACATACTTCTGATCAGCTTAAAAGTTGTTTTATTGATCTGATCATGCCAAAAAACATATAGTTTGATGCCAAACATGCCAAGGGAATTCTCTATTGAAACTTATATCAGAAATTCCATTTTGTCTATGGTGGCCATCTTGAAATCCAATATGGCAGCCAAGTAATGGTCTCTGAAGGTGGTTCCGGGGATATTTTTAATTGTTGGTCCAAAATATACAAGTAGGGAAAGTTTGGTGCTTTTGTCCAGATTGTCCACTTCAACTTGTTTAGCTGCCCTACTAATAAGTTTTAAACAAATCAACTTATTCTGGGTCAGGATTCTCTCATGTCAGCTGTCTATTTCCAGGAGATTAGTGAGGTTCAATCGACATGTTAACTGTAAGCTACTTCCCAAGTATTTATTAGATCTTAATCTCCACAGGAAGACAGTCCCGATCATTCAAGGTCCAAGAAAGGAACCAGAATTCCAAGGCAAACCTGACAGAAATGAAGTGACCTATTTTTTTCCCCTTTTATTATGACTGGAATAAATACAAGTTTTACTATAAAAGTATAAATGTACAGAACACTGGCAGTATGTCACAGTTAACTGAAAAAACTGGAAGACAAATAATAACACTGGCCAACAAGTATTTTTCATCAGATATAATTATGGGTGGGCTCGATAGCTGTTGGGACGCCGATTCCAAATCTGTTTTCAGTTTTCTCCAAACACATCTAATTTTCAAGATGAGGCTGATCATAATATAATAAACATAATATATATATATATATACAGGGGTTAGACAAAATAATATGAACACCCGCCGATTTCACCGGTTATCTTTACGGACTGCTCAGAGACAAAGTAAACAGTCAAATGACTGGCAAACCTATTTAAATGCGTAACAGAGAGTGTATACGTCATGTTATAACCCTTACGTTGTTTTTACAGATCTGAGTGAATTATGAATTAGCAGTTATGAAAGACCTGTCAGACTTCCAAAGAGGGCAAATTGTTGGAGCGTGGATGGCTGGTGCATCGGTGACGAAAACTGCTCAGATGTTCAATGTATCCAGAGGAACTGTCTCTATGGTCATGTCTGCATACCAAAACCATGGAAAGACAAGCACCGACAAATGCAATAGTGGACGCAAGAAGCTGTGTGATCGAGACTGCCGGGTGCTAAAGCGCATTGTGACAAAAAACCATAAGACCACAGCTCCAAAAGTGACTGCAGAGCTTAACCAGCATCTTGCAAGCCCGGTATTGACCAGAACTGTACGTCGCGAGCTCCGTGGAGCTGAATACCATGGGAGGGCTGCAATTGCCAAACCCTTCCTTTTGCACATCAACATTGAGCGGCGCAGAAAATGGTGTAATGACCATAAGAATTGGTCAATGGACCAGTGGAAGAATGTAGTCTACTCCAACGAATCCTCCTTTATGCTATTTCCATGTTCCGGTCGAGTTTACGTCTGGAGACAGCCTAAAGATGCTTATGACCCTGACTGCCTGACCCCAACCATTAAGCATGGAGGCGGATCTGTGATGGTTTGGGCAGCAATATCGTGGAATACTCTTGGCCCAGCTGTAGTACTGCATGGTAGGGTTAACGCCCAGGTCTATCTGTCAATATTGGCTAACCAGGTCCATCCCATGGTCCAAACGCTGTTTCCCAATGGCGGCGCCGTCTTCCAGGATGATAATGCACCAATCCACACCGCTGGGGTCGTTAAAACCTGGTTTGAAGAGCATGTTAGTGAAGTAGAACGCTTGGATTGGCCTCCACAATCCGCGGATCTTAACATTATCGAGCATCTGTGGTGTCAGTTGGAGCAGCAAGTCAGAAGCCGATTCCCACCACCAGTGTCTTTGGAGGAACTGGAGCAGGGTTTGCTCGAAGAATGGCTCAGGATTCCTCTAGCCACTGTCCAAAAGCTGTATGAATCAATTCCCCGACGTATTGCAGCTGTTATTGCCGCTAAAGGAGGACCAACTCCATATTAAGAATAAAAACTGCCATTTATCAAGGTGTTCATATTATTTTGTCCAACCCCTGTATATATATATATATATATATATATATATATATATATATATATATATATATATATATACAGGGTGTCCCATAAGTCCAGCATCATAGGAAAAATAATAATAAAAAGGCAAAACAAAAACTTTTATTTATAGAACGTGCTCAATATGTCCACCATTGTTTTCAATACACAAATTCAGACATGATACCCAGTCAGCAAGCACACGGTGAATGATTGTCAGGAGTAATGGTGTTACATGCTCCAATAATGCACTGCCACAAATGTTCAACACTCCTAATTTTCTCTGCATATACCAGCGCTTTCAAGTGGCCCCAGAGATAAAAATCTAGTGGCGTGAGATCCAGGCTTCTAGCTGGCCATTCCACAGGCCCTCGACGTCCTATTCAATGACCAGGGAATTGTTGGTACAGGTATTCCCTTACTTGGGTGCTGTAATGTGCAGGAGCGCCATCTTGCTGGAACCATGTTGGGAAATTTCCTTCTTCATTCAAGACACTGGGAAATGCTTCTTCCTTGAGCATACGTAGGTAGGTGCCTCCAGTGACATGTTCATCGAAAAAGAGGGGACCTATGATGCGATCCTTCCAAATGCCACACCATACCATCACCCGAGATGCACCTTGTTCCTTTGAAGAGGTATACCAGTGAGGGTTGTTTTGAGACCAGTAGCGGGTGTTCTGTCGATTTGCCTCACCATTTCCATAAAAAACAGCCTCATCACTGAACAGAATGGTGGATGGGAAATTGGCATCCTGAGCATAAGAAAAATATGAATTATGGTTTGTAGAAATAGAAAAATATGAATTTCTCCTATGATGCTGGACTTATAGGACACCCTATATATATATATATATATATATATATATATATATATATATATATATATTATATATATATATATATATAATATATATGTAGTGGAATATTTTGTTATTGCAGCTTAGGTGTAAGTTTTTGCTTTACCGTTTCTGTACCCTCATATATGGCATTTTGTCATTTCAACTTGGGGCTTTCCGCAGGTTGTCTTGTGGTATTTTAGGTGAGAGCAGTTGCTGGCCACAAATTTGCAAATGTTGCACATGTACACCCTTTTATTCTTTGGCATAACAGTCACATGTTTAGTTGTGTGTCATGTTTTTTTTGTTTTGTTTTACCCGCTCACACATTTTATTTTAAATTTAGGTGATTTACATTTACCCACTCATCGATCATCATGCCTCAAAAGTGGAAAAATCACCCTGACATTTCACGACTAAATCACAATAGCGTACGATCATGATCGATCTTTGGAAAACTTACCAGTTATACTTTGGCTGTCCACTAGGTGACCAAAATAAGGCATGGGTGCCACATGTTATCTGTACTGCTTGTTCAAATGGATTATGTGACAGGTTGAACCAAAGGAAAAAGTTGATGCCATTTGCTATACCCATGATATGGATGGAGCTGAGAGACCATCATGGCAATTGTTACTTTTGCAATATTAACATAACTGGATTCTCCATGAAGAACAAGCATAACATCGTTTATCCGAATGTAGACTTTGCAATCAGACTGATCCCTCATGATGACACAATGCCGATTCCGGTACCTCCACAGCATGGACTCGATTCTTTAGAAGATGAAAGGGAATCCAATGGAGATGCAGGACCTTCAGCCAATCTTGACTACAGACATGATGAAGAGCAATCAGAGCCAGAGAGGCTTACCCAAAACGAGTTGAATGACTTCATTAGAGACCTAGCCCTCTCCAAAGAGGAATCAGGACTTCTCTCCTTAAGACTCAAGCAGAAACACTTACTTGAGAAGAATGTCTGAGTGTGTCACTATCAAAAATGAAACCATGATTTGGCAACATTCTTTACAGTAGATGGTTCACTCTGCTGTGGCCATGATATCAATGGACTTTTTGAGAACTTGTCACAGGTACACACGCACCATCTGAGTGGTGCCTCTTCAGTGATTCCTCACAGTGAAGTGTGAAAGCGGTTCTCCTGCATAATGGGAAGTTAAAGCCATCCATCCCGATCACTCACTCTGTTCATCTAAAGGAGACATACGATAACATGAATATACTACTCAAAGCAATTCAATACAGCACTCATCAATGGAATATCTGTGGTGATCTCAAAGTCATTGGTATGTTAATGGGCATGCAAGGAGGGTTCACAAAATCCTGTTGTTTCCTCTGCCTATGGACAGCTGTGCTACCATGGATCATTACATCAGACTTGACTGGCATCAAAAAAGCACATATGAGCCAGGAACAGGCAGTGTCCAGTGTGTTCCTTTAGTTGATCCAAAGAAAATTTTCCTGCCACCTCTTCACATTAAGCTCAGCTTAATGAAAAATTTTGTGAAAGTGATGGGTAAGGCGAATTTGAGAGGTTTCGATACCTTGGTGAGAAATTCACAAACATCAGTGCCACAAACTTGAAGGAGGGAATCTTTGTGGGGCCCCAAATCAGGGAGGTTCTGTAGGATGAAGGTTTTGAAGAAAGTCTCAATGCCTTAGAACTAAAAGCATGGCAGGCTTTCAAATGGATTTGTGAAAACTTCTTGAGTAACCACAAGTCTCCTGCATACAAAGATGGAGTTCGGAAACTGCTCAATGCATATCAAGAAATGGGCTGTTGCATGTCCTTGAAAATACATTTTTTACATTCACATCTAGATTTCTTTCTCAAAAACCTTGGCATGGTGAATGATGAACAGGGGGAACGCTTCTATCAAGACATCCAGTCAATGGAAAATTGCTACCAAGGTTTCTGGAATGAAAGTATGCTGACAGACTACTGCTGGATGTTGTACTGCAACAATCTGGACAAGGTTTACAAAAGAAAATCGTACTCGAAACGTTTTTAGGTTGTGTACATTTCTTTTTATGAATAAAGTTGTACTTTTACGATAAATTATGCCGAAATTAACAAATCATATTTCGATAACTAGATGTGCTAGAGGAAAACCGAAAACAGGTTTGGAATCAGCATATAATACTGGTCTAGAAAAGTGTGTATGCATGTTTGATAAGTGAAAAAAGTTCGATTTTGTCAACCAGTGTAATTAGTGAGGTTCAGCAGAAAAAACAAAGGGAAGTAAGTGGGGGACAAGCGCAGGAAATGGTTTGTTTAAAGTATGTGAAACTTTACCCCAGCCCAGCTACACTCCAAACTTGACACTGTGACCAGATTTCTAAGTAAATGGCTAGATAATAGTCTTTCTGGTTCACAAGCCTGATTGCAGTGGCAGATCTGGAGTGGCCAACTGTAGCTGAAATAACCCCATTGGACTTTGTAGATCCAATTAGGTTGGATCCATAATGCTAACCAAATGTATCTAGCAGTGGTGACTCGTGGTATAAATGTATGGGGGTGCGATTTCATAAAATTTATAATTTTTAGAATTGTAGTACATAAACAATCACATGGTGCTTCTGTACGGTACTTATATGTCAAAAGAAGCCATAAATTTGTATTAAAAAAATATTTTAATAAAATATAAAAATAATTGCTGAATATCTTAAAATTAATATATTTTTTATCTGTTAAATTAATATTTATCGTTTCAAGCAAGGGGGAGCAACCGCTCCATCGCTCCTATACGCCAGTCGCCACTGGTATCTAGACTAGTTGAGCTAATTGGTAGACTTCCAATTGGTCCTCACTGGTCCCAACTAGTTGCTTAGACAACAAAAAATTATTAGTTACATGCACAGGATATAATCAATCAATAATAATGAATTAACAGATAATTAATAAACAAACTGGAATTGCAACTTCTTAATTAATCACTGGAAAGAATAAATTGCTCAGAATAAATATAAATAATATTAAAAAATAAAAGTAGTAAATACAAATGACATTGACAATCATGACAAACATATCCCATATTATTTGATCAACCCGTAAGTAGTGCCAAAACCAAGCATGGGCAACAAGCAAATCTCTAGAATAAAGTGACTGGTATCCTCTTGTGGTGATAATGGGTTCTATAGCTAGTTACAAGAGTGAATCACGAAAGAACAGGATTGGGTTAACAGAAATACAAGGCTTCATCAAGCACTGCAAACTGGCAATAGGTAGCTATAAGTCTGGTGTCTAATTCTAAGCAGGCTAAATATATAACACATGCCCATACTTATTTACAATTTGAATGCATACCAATCATTATCTAACAATTATCTTAATTATTAACAACACTGGACACTTTTAAGGTCTAGTAAACTCTGATAAAGAATCATAATACCCTTAACAAATAAAATACCTTAATAGGCTTTCCAACAGTAATTCATGCTGTATCTTCCAGGAACAAACAATGTCCAGAGCACTTACTGTCAAGTACTTTTTAGCTAAATAACACTCTTATTATTTAACTTGACTTCTGCGGGGGAGAGAGAAAAACTCATGAGAATTCTTAGATTTAAACAATATTTGCCAAACAAAACTCCAGAGAACCAGATAGAACTTAAAAACCCTTGCATTGACTAATCCACTGCTGGATTGGTTAAAAAGAATGAACAGGAAAACTTAACAAATTACTGGGAGGGACACTGAGAAAAAAATACAAGGGATTGGCCCACAGCAAATACTAAAATGCGACCAAAGGACAGATGGGCCATTAATAAGGAAACTTGGGAACCTAGTCCAAGCCTATTGCTTGAATGTGGGGTTTTGTAAAAAACTCCACAACCCATACAATATCATACATATCATACTGCATAGGCAAAAAAGTGTTAGTAAGTAATTTTTAGTATTTACCACAATTTTTAAAAATTCATGCTGATCTCTCTCTGAATCTTAGCTTGTGCAGATTGAAAAATGGGTAGTGAAATATCCTCATCCTATCTCTGAATTCATGCAGGTTGAGGATCACTGTATATATAACTTGGGTTTATAAAATTATTAAAATGCTTAAAATAAAGTCAGCATAATAAGATGGTTTAATATATAAATTATAAAGTAGAACTTAATATAGAATTATTATTATTATGATAGAGTAGGAGATTATATTAGTTTATAAGTACTGTAGAAGATTACAATAGTTTATAACATTTAGAGATTAGCCAATTAGAGAAAATATAAATTTATGGTCAACTTAACTTATTAAGCTTTGCCTTTTTTGTAAATGTAAAATATTTTTATATAATTACACTTCTTTAAAATGAGTATAAATTATCATCGTGTTTTTTGTCTGTTCTATTTTCTATAAATATAGATTTTATTTTGTAATGAAAATTTTAAAATTTCAAAGAATTGATGAGAGAATCAGCAGAATTTTACCAATGCTGATGTCCAAAAAATGGCTGATTCTGCCTGTGCTGATGCTGATTAATTGGTACATCACTAATGAAATCCTTACAATGTTACCTAATACAAGGACTAGGCCTATACAGGGCTTTTTCCTCTCATTCTGGCAACTGGCTAAAGATGGATTGAGGAAAATTGTTCCAGAGTTGACTGGTTGAGTAGATGAAAGACTGAAAATACTGATTAACCCTTGCATTAAATAGTTGAACAGAAAAGGAATGAGAAAGTGTAGAAAGTCTGGTACTGCATGCTCTCCTTAAAGCAGGAGGCATGCAGTTAGAGAGTTCAGAAGAGCAATATCCATTATGATAGCGATAGGGAAGCGAGATTAAAGACAATCAGTAAGAGGTGAGGAATTGATGAGATGAAAAGCCTTTGATTCCACCCAGTCAAGTATAGCTGTGTGGGTTGAACCACCCAACACATGAGAAGCATACTCTATACAGGGGTGAACAAGACTCCTGTACAAAGACATCAACTGAGTGGGGGTGAAGAAACTGCAGAGGTGGTACAGCACACCTAACCTCTTAGAAGCTGTTTTTGAAAGAGAGTATATGTGATTAGGGTGTGTCAATTTTAGTAAAGTCAACAATTCAAAAACTACTAATGCTCAAATGATGTCATATTATCTAGCAAACTTAGAAATATCTTGTGTTGTTTAAAAAAGGCATTTACCTACTTATATTTGACCATAAAGGTTTGAAATGTAACCTAAATATGACTGTAGCATCGTATATCAATGTGCCATTGATATGTGTGGTCAACTTTGGTTATTTTTGGTGTGCAGTATGGTTTCTAAGTTTCACATAGTCACAAATGCTGGAGTTTTGATTGTGAATGCATGTGTTTTCCCTCCATTTTGACAATTTTGATTACTTTGTAATGTAAATATTGTGTAATTCAAATTATTCAAAATGTTGTGTGTGGCCCAAACTTTCTGTATATTTTGATATGATAGATATATGAAATTGTCATTACTTTGAATAATTAAGTCTTGTACCTATAACAACACAACCTTTTATCTGAGCTTATAGGAAGATATTAAGAATTTCAATTAACTTAATTTTATGTAATCATAATCAGTAGGCCTATCCAAATTTCAATGACATTTCTTTTGCTCACAGGTCCACAGGATGAGTCAGAAAGAAATTAGAACCCGAAGCAAATCAAGTTGTCACCTAAGTCATTTGGTGGGGACTGGGAGGGAACTTCCCCCTGCTGAGGTGCCCACAGCCAGAGATCTGCTGAGGTATGGTTTGTTGAGGAGAGAGATGAGTGAGGAAGACAGGAGGAATTACCCAGTTAATGACCTGATTAACAATGGCATTGTTCCATGGCTACTGGCTCAGTGGAGAAAGACCAATGCTCTATTCACAAGACCCATAATCAACACTGAGGTCAGGATCAGGGCTAAAGTGAAGGCACTGTGGGATGAGGCAGTGAAGGTGTCCATTGGCAATGTGAAGCTAGAGGTCAAAGATAGGTTCATAATGAAACTGGACAAATTGGTGGACATTCTGACCTGTCACTGTGTGATCAGGAGCTGCAGTTAGGTTCACATTGACTGCAGCTGCAGGAGCTTGCCTTCATTAAAGGTCAGAGAAAAGGTGGGCAGTGTGGGGGCACACCAGATGGGTCTAGCTGATCACCCTGAGACCAGGAGACAGGAGCAGAGAAGGAAGGCCAAGGAGAAGAGGAGGAGGAAGGCAGAGGAGTCAGCCAAGAAAGAAGAGGAGTTGAGGGAGGAGTCACTGCTGGAGATGGAGTTGGAGGAGACTGGAGATATACTGGATGAGGCAGGGAGGAGAGACAAGGACGAAGACTTCATATTAGAGGCTGCAACAACTTCTTCCTTACCTGTGGCTAAGAAGAAGAAATAAAACACTGAAGATATCACCAACATAGATCTGGATAGCTTGAGACATCACACTGGGCTGGGAGAGACTGCTGAGATTGCCACTGCTGCCTGGATTGATGCTGGTCTTATCACAGAGTTTGACACAGCACTGGTGATTGACCACAACAAGGTGAGGAGGGCTCAGGAGAGACTGACTAAGGAGCTGGTCAAGAAGTTTGATGAAGAGATTGGGGAAAATGGCATCACCTGTATCTTCTTTGATGGGAAAAGAGATGACACCAAAGTGATGATGGAAGCTGAGGGCAGTGACAGGCAGTTTCCTGGCCTCATTAAGGAAGAACACTACACAATGTGCAATGAACCAGGTGGGAAATATTTATGGCATTTTGTACCAGAGGAAGCTGCAGAGGAGAGAAGTCATGTTGAGGTCATTGCTGATCATCTGGTGAACTGGCTAAGAGAGAGAGGAGCAGACCAGACCCTTTTGACCATAGGAGGTGACAGTACTAATGTGAATACTGGCTGGGAGGGAGGAGTAATGCATTATGTGGAGGCCAAGCTTAGCAGGAAGTTGGTGTGGATTGTCTGTGACTTGCACACTGGGGAGCTGAGTCTCAGACACCTGGTGACTGCACTGGATGGCAAGCCATTGAGCAACAACAAGTGGTCTGGGCCCCTAGGGAAGATGTTAGACACTGCCACTGAACTAGAGATCAACCCAAACTTCATGAGGATCACTGTTGGTCCTCCTCTACCCCATCTCAGTCAGGAGGTAGTCAAGGACCTCAGCACAGATCAATCATATGGCTACAGAATCATCACTGCCATCAGATCGGGAGAGGTACCTCAGAGTCTAGCTCTCCTGGAGATTGGGCCAGTCTGTCACAGTAGGTGGGTCACCACGGCTCTAAGGTTCTGCAGATTGTGGATTTCCAAATATGGGCTGAAGGGTAGGAACCTGAAGAATCTGAGGATAATTGTGGAATTCATAGTGGGAGTCTACATGCCAAACTGGTTCAACATCAAGTTAAATCACAGCTGGGTGGAGGGTCCCAAGCATGTACTGTACCAGCTGGAGCTGCTCAGAAGTCAGAAGGAGGAGGTGATAGGAATAGTGATGCCTTCAGTGAAGAGATCAGCCTGGTATGCACACTCTGAGGCTGTGCTCCAGGCCATGCTGTGCAGTGAGGTGGAGGAGGAGAGGAGGGAAGCAGTGAAGAGGGTACTGGAAATCAGAGGTGAAGGAGATGAGGACACACAGGTAGGAGACTGCAGTGTCAGACCCAGGAAGACTCCTGACATCAACCCAGATGCCACCAAACTCTCGGAGCTTATTGACTGGAACTCTGGCGTGACTGAGCCTCCTCTGACCTGCTCCCTCACCACTGCTGCAATCAAGGAGTTTCTGGATAGACCAATGGAAGTTCCTGCATGGCCCTCACACACACAGTCAGTAGAGAGGTGTGTAAGGATGACAACTGAAGCAGCACAACATGTTTACTCACAAGAGAGGAGGGAGGCGTACATCAGTGGCCAGGTGGTCAGTAGGGAGCTCATGTCCAGGAACAAGAGCAAGGCAGACATGGCATCCTTGGCAAAGTTCAAGAAACCTATCTATATTTCTAAGTTTTAATATTGAAATATAATCAAAATGTCTTTAATTGTATGTAATGTATGTAAAATGTAGTTATATACAATAAAAAATATACTTGCAAAAATTGCTGATTTTTTGTAAACTTCAACTTCAAATATAAGTAGCTAGGAGTGGTCAAATCTGGATTTTAAAGCCATATTTTAATTTAGCACATAAAAATGCATCATTTGGTCACTAGTAGTCTTTGAAAATCTAAAGATTTCACTTTGCTCCCTAAAATTGACACACCCTAATATGTGATCTTTCCAGGAAAGCTCATGAGAAAAGGAAATACCAAGAATGTTAAGAGAAGAGGAAGGATTGAGCTGTGTGTTGTTGAAGGTAAGGGGATAGTTGTGTGGAAGATTGTGATGAGTAGACAGATGGAGGAACTGAGTTTTAGAGGCATTGAAAGCCACAAAGTTTTCTCTGCCCCAATCAGAGATAGTAGAAAGATCAGAGGTCAGGTGCTCCACAGCCATACTACGCGAATCATGGAGAGGGATGCTTTGGGAAGTGGGTGGAGAAGTGAAGAGTGGAATCATTGGCATAGGAGTGAATAGGACAGGAAGTGCAACTTAACAGATCATTAATAAATAAAAGGAAAAGAGTGGGTGACAGGACAGAACCCTGAGAACACCACTGTTAATAGCTTTAGGAGAAGAACAATGGCCATCTACAACTGCAGCTATAGATTGGCCAGAAAGGAAATTAGAGATGAAGGAACAGCTAGAAGGGTAGAAACTAAAGGACAGCAGTTTGGAAATTAAAGATTTGTGCCAGACTCTATCAAAAGCTTTTGATATGTCTAGTGCAATAGCAAAAGTCTCACTGAAATCCTGAAAGGAGGATGACCAAGAGTCAGAGAGATATGCAAGAAGATCACCAGTAGAGTGTCCCTTGCAGAATCTATACTGACGATCTGAAAGAAGATTGTGAGAAGAAAGGTGTTTAACCCTCAGCTACTATCATTGGGTCAGTTCTGACCCTGAGTACATTTGTTTATTTTATCATGGGAAATAATGATAGTAGTTAAGGGTTAAGAATTTCTATTAAGGATAGATTAAAAAACTTTGGAAAGGCAAGAAATCAAAGCAATTGGATGGTAGTTGGAGGGTTGAGAGTGGTCACCCTTCTTTGGGACAGGCTGAATGAAAGCAAACTTCCAGCAGGAAGGAAAAGTACCAGGTGAGAGACAAAGACGAAAGAGTTTGCTTGACATTACAGCATTACAGGGTTAAAAAAGCAATATCCATCACTCTTCATTGGCAATTCCTTAATGACTTTGACTGTACTCAAAGTAGTCTATGACACAGCCCAAACTTAATGGGTAAATGTCACCTGATTCAACTGTGTGCAGTTTGACATACTTGTCATGTAAATTAACTTAAGTATAAACTTCTGTTTGCAACATTTAATGTGTGAAAGAATGGTCAAATGCATCTGGCAAGGCTCTGTATGTATTTATTTTATTTTCATTTATTTATTTATTAACCTTTGGTTAGCTTTTGCCTGAATTGTTCATTCTGACGAAGGTCAAGTTTTTCACTCCACCTTAGACCTACAGTTTAATGTGGAATCCAAACCACACCCCATCAGCAGCCCAGCGTCTTAACCACTAGGCCACCAAGGGTACCCATTTATCTACCAACCACTTTCTTTATTATGTAGAAGGATGAACAGCTGGGTTTTGCTGTGTGCTGGCTGCCGTTGGGTCTCGAACCCGGGGCTGATGGATTCATAGTCAGCAACACTAACCACTACACCACCGAGGCGCATTTATTTATTTATTTATTTATTTAACAGAGGTCACAAAGTTTTAATTTAACCAGATGTATAATTTTGGATAGAATGATATAACTTAGCTACTTCACTGCTAACTTAAATGAAATATAGTTACTGTAACTGAATATCTAAAACATTAAATAACACTACTTCTGTCACTACAGCTAGGGCTAGGCCAAATCAGTATATGTATTTCTGTCCTCTGTGTGATGAAATCTACATATAGCTTTCATACCAGTATAACCTGCTGTGTTTATGAAGATAATACTATAGTATAAAAAATTCTTATAGTAGCTAAATGCATAATGCAAGAACTAAACTGATGCTTTTTCTTTTTCAGCTGTTTTAAGGGTTTTGAAGAATTTGTATAGTGGTTATAATCATTTAACCTTTAATAGGCTATAAATGGAGGGATTTATAATGTAAAAGCAAGAATGCCAGATAGAAAGAGTGGTAAGTAATGTGTTGTCTGCTCACTTTTCAATAAGACAAGCGTATGAATTTCAGAGAACAGATACTGCCTTATACATTTTTGTTGCTCTATTGAAGGTAAATTTAAATATGGGAAATAAGTATTGTGGTTGAAAAAGAGAGATTTAGTATATGATTATGCGAGGCTTAAAAAGCATGCTCATATTTGAATATGAACTTTAAGAAGACTCTTGGTCTTTATACAGTATATTTAACCCTTTAATGACAAATGTTTTTGTAGAGTTAAGTCTAAATGCGTGTATTTGAAACGGTATGTATTTGACCCAGTTGGCATTAAAGGGTTAAGTTAAAAATTGCAGGGGATAAGATCTTGTAACTGATCCTTCAGAATAATAGCTTTATTTTTGTGGCAACACTGGTCAGACATGCATCCATAATTTTACTGTAGGAATGGTGAAATTTTTGGCAAATGACTCTACTGGTTTCATTATAGATGAATCATTTCAAATTAGACTGAAATTTATACATGAAGACATACCCTATTAAAATGAAACTTAGCTTACTGTATACTATGTTTATTTAGTTTGCTTACTTTGCCAGTTTTAGTTTTGTACAGTACCATACATTATACAGCTGGATTGTACTTAAATTTTTGCATTCCACTCGAGTTCATAAGTATGAAATTTGTGAAAATTTCCTTTTTATAAGCAAATATTTTGAATAATCCACAATAGCCAAATAGCTACATTTTTTAACCATTGGTTTTAAGATACTGTTAGCACATAAAATATGAGCAATGAGCTGTAGGTTTGATCTCAATATTTTTCTTATTGATATTTTGGGGAGGGGGGGGAGGTCATAGTCAGGAAGCTTGTATTATTTTGCAGTGTACGTACAATTGCAAAAGAAGTTTGCAGGAAAAGAATTTAGCCCAAAAAATTAGTAATTAGTAATTTTTGCTTTTTACTTTTGAGATTTTTCTTTCAGAAAAATTTATTTTAATTTATTTTAATTTATTTTAATTTTAATTGCTGTACCCGTAAATACAAGTACAAAGGATAAATACAAAAATATAAAGTTTTCTTATTTTTGGCCAAGCAAATGAAGCTCATCAGATCTAGCTTCCCCTTCCCCCCTAAAAAGAAAAGTATTACAAAATGCTCAAAGGCTATAAAAAGGACTGAAATTAGCTCTGTTTAATGTAGAGCTTTCAAATACAAATATTCATTTATTTTAATTTTGTACCACGAGTCATTAATACAAATTTTCATTCATTTTAATTTTGTACCATAAGTCATTAATACAAATTTTAAACTGTTGGTACAAGAGGAATATATGTGTTTGTTTTTTATTCCTTTTAGGCTACTATTTTTGTTTACATTTTGGATAGACAAGTGTGAGAGCCACTGTTTGTGCCTCCACTTCAGAAATGAAACCTGTTTTTAGTCTTGGAGCAAAAATTAAGATGTAGAACAAAGTTACTTCACTTTAATAGAGTTGCTTAAACACCAACTTCACCAAGATGTTATTAAGTTTAAAAAAATAAATAATTGGTTTAGGGAAATAATTTTGGAACCATAGAAATAGGAATATCTTACTAATAATTTTTAATTATCTAAAAAGTTTCGCATAAATTTTATAATTTTGTGTGTCAAACAGCAGAATTAAATGATTGCTACTGGTATTTTCTTGGTTTTAGGTAGGCTAGCTACTGTATTGTACCTGACAACAATGGTCAGTTATTCTTGGTTAAGTCCTGAGAGATGAAAGCACCAAAAAATCAATCATGATGCAAGAGAGTTCTCATAGTATTCCAGTCCTTACACATCAGAGTTGGCCTATTAAATCTGCTCAAAGGTTAGGATCCTAATCCTTTCATAAGATAAATTAATTCCAAAGTTTTGAGGTAAGTTTTTTAATTTTATTAAATTACATTTAACTACTGGTACTCATTCTTCATTTATGAACACCCTTTGTATGAATTATGGCCATAAGCTATTTAGGATTGGCAATAGTAGTAATAGTATGGTAATGCCTACATATGGTATTCCATACTCACATTTTCTCTAAAGATTTTGTAATAATTCCAGCATATTTAGAGACAATCTTAAAATGCTATAAATAGTTTGGATTTTCATTAAAAGGAAAATGCTAATAAGAATTTTCAAGACTGTACAGATAGAGCCTGATTAGATAGAGGCCCAATCCTTTTCTATAGAATGATGTATGTAGTCTATCATGTGAACATTGTGCTTTTGGTGTCAGATTAATAAGTTTTGTAGGTTGGACTTCCTTAAGAGTAACTCTACTGCAAATTCATTTTTATAGTATTTGTAGCTTAAATTTTTTAGTTAGTGTTCAGTTGTGGTAACTGACTGGATTATCCTGTCACTCTAGAATCAGGGAATAAACTCCAGCTGCTAGGTACCATAATGTTATTTTGTTTTCCCATCAACTTGTTTTTTAATTGTAGGAAATAACCAAAGTTGAAAATATAAACCTTTATAAATTGAATTGGGGTAGACCTACTAGCCCAGAACTAAAACTCTGGAATCCAAGAAGCTTCAAAAAGTGTTCAGTATTCATTTTGTGTTACATGTAGTATATACAGGGTGTCCCATAAGTCTGGTATCATAGGAAAAATAAAAAAAAAGGCAAAACAAAAGCTTTTATTTACAGAATGTGCTCAATATGTATTGTTCCGTAGCCCATTCACAAAATTCCATCCACCGGTCGGGATCATCTTCGCTTCATTTCTGTAGGATTTGAAGTTTATATGGATGCCATTTGTGAGCCTGAAGAATGCGATGGATGCTACTTTTCGACACTCCTGTCTCGGCGGACAATCGCCGAAGAGACTTATTGGGACTTCTGTTAAAATGAGCCAGGATAGCAGTCGCTGTAGCATCGTCAGTGGACCTCCTTGAAGGTCCACTGCGTGGTTTATCTTCTATAGATCCTGTTTCCTTAAACTTTGCAACAAGTCTGCTAACACAACTCTGTGTTATTGGCTCACAGTCTGGATGCAGTCTGTTAAATTCAGCAGCGGCCTCTCTTTGACTCCGATTTCCTACGAGTAGAATTATCTGGATTCGTTCTTCCTTGCTCACAGACATTATGGCCTGTAGAAAGAGAAAAATATGAATTATGGTTTGTAGAAATAGAAAAATATGAATTTCTCCTATGATGCCGGACTTATGGGACACCCTGTATAATTGAAGAACTTGCTATGTGTCTCAGTCATTATCAGTCTTAACTGTTTCTCTTTTTTTGTTTATTTGTGAGCTCATCTTTTGCTTTTCTTCTCCCCATCTCTCTCACTGTTTGTTCCCTTTTATAAATGACATCTAAGGTTTTGCCTAATTTACAGTTGGGTATTAGCGGAGAATATTTTAAGTTTGTGTTCTTAATTTTAATAAAGTCACATGGAAAGATGGAATTTCAACATCATTTATAAATGATTAATCTCATATTTTTAATTAGCTCAATTATGTGTACAGCAGTGTAAGCTTGAGTGTTGGTATTGTTTAATGCTATTATGACTATAAACTATGAAATTTTAAGTAAAAACTAGTGTGTGAATTAATTTTTTTTTTAAATACTTTAGGCCCTTTTAAATTTCAGTAAATTCATATCCTTGATTAATGAATCTTATTCATTTTCAGCAGTGTGCATGGTATCAAAAAGAATCCAAATGCAACACATGATGTGACTAATGTTAAAAAACCAGATGTTATGAATGGCCTTCACAAAGAGGCACGCTTGAACAGCGTTTCTTCCTCTCCTCTGAGAGTGGATAATGCAATTGGAAATGATGCTTTCCTGAACTCCAAACAAACCAAGGTCAGATGGACTGTGAAGAACCTCACCAAGAAGGAAGATGGGAAACAGTTATCCAACATCAGTTCATGGCTTTCCTCTCAGAAGTTGGATGACAAAGCCACCTTCGTCAAATCCTCTTCCAGTGGGCATCTGCAGTCGCAGATGACATCTGGATTTGACTTGGCTAAACTCTATCCAGAGCTGTCATCTAAACTGGGCCTCATTAAATCTGTTTCAAATGATAGCACTGCTAAATCGCCTTCAATAACTAAAAATTCACAAAATGCTAAAGGAACGAACAGTATCTTGAGAAATTATGGTGTATCCAACAGTGAATTCCATGAACCCACATATAAAAACTCCAGTTTTAAAGCAATAAACTCAAATATATTCAGTAAAAGTTCATTACTCTATGATAAATCTGGTGGTAATGGTAGTTTATCAAAAACTAAAACCTTTTTAAATAATGATGTTAAGAAAAACTTGACAAATAAACATAGGGAAAAACTTGATCTGACAAAGCTTTCCGAAGACAAGTTAAGAAAACTTATATCATGTCAGGCTTTAAATAACAAAGTTTCATTAAATTCAACACTTTCAAAGTGTGACACTAAAACTAAGCCAATTAATAGATCAAAAGTTACGACTGTTTCTCTGTTTGATGTTGTGTGTGATAAAACTTTCCCCAGCAGTTTCACTTACCCTCCTGCTTATGGAAGCTCCTTGAAACCAAATAAAATAAGTATTCTTCCAAAATGCTCTCCCCCTCCTTTGCCAAATCACAAAGCGCTTTCTCCTATTCATTTACGGGTTCATAATTTATACCAAGATCAGTACGCTTATAAATCTAATCTTTTCCCTCTAGGTAAGTTTATATAGTTTTTGTTTGTACATTTATTTTGCTATGTTTCAGTTTCATTATTATTGTTTCAGATAATCTTGTTTGACCAATATATACACATTTCTTGAGGTATAAAATTAAAGTAATTCAATTTTCAGATTAGAATTTTCTTAGATTTATTAGGGTTCTTGAAGCTAAATCTAACGATTAAAATGGAATTGGTCTTATAAAGTACATGCTATGTACAACTGACTACCATAATTATTACATTATATAATTTCTGTTGTACATACCACTATTGTAGACCATATTTTTAATTATATATACTAAAAGGCCATTCCATGTTAATGTCAACCTCAACATCATAATTCAAAGTTTATCCAATGCAGACATATGATATTCCATTTTAAAGAGAGAGAAACCTCTCGGGAATTCAAATTTGAAATCGAAAAAGTTCTTGGACTTACGGAAAAAAAAAAAAAAAAAAAAAAAAAAATGAGAGTTACAAATATGAACCCGTCACTGATGTTAATTTTTACAAACAAAATAGCAATATTTAAGACTCGTATCTCATATGTATTAGTTTTTCTACACTTTCCCATGAAAGTGATCCTTTGTAAAGACAATGGAGGTCAGTTTATGCCTTAATGATGGTTTTGTCAATTACAGTACATCAAAGGAGGAACCTTACTCAAAATGTTACAACCATCACAGCAAATAGTGTTTTTTTTTCCTTTAGGAAGCATACTATTGCAATTTTTTTTCTCCAACTTCGAATCCTTTTTTATTAACCATATAGATACCTTATAACAACAACAATTTTATCCTTGACTATTTTACATTAGGAGATAAATGAGCGTACAGTCGCAACATTTGAGTGACGGTCGAAACAATCGCAAGGAGTTACGACCATTAATTAATTGCGTGTCAGATGATGACTTTTTTAATTGTGATTGGTGTTGTTCCAGATTGTAAAATGACGAAGCGTATAAATAAAAAATGCGCAGAAATGTAAGAAGTACAGGCGGATGGGGGGAACGAGGAGTCTGTGGCGCTTGAGGCAAGACTCTGCGAGAAGGGGTCCACGGGGGATCAGGGTTAGGTAAGATATGAACGCTGGGCGGGTGAGGGAGAAAGAGGAGATGATGAGTGTGGCAGGGGAAACTATTGAGTTCGGAGGAGGTGCCCAAGAATCGTCATATGGCAGTTCTTTTCGAAGAAGTTCGCTCCTGACGAAAAGAAAAAAAATATAACGTCGTTCGTGCAAACGAGTAGAAAAGTGATGGGCAATCCACGAAATGATGCGAGCAGAGTGAAGAAGGCAGGGGATTGCTACCCTGAGCCAGTTCGATGAGTTGTCTGTGCTTGCAGTGCGCCAAGTTGTGTGCGTGCGTGCGTCCTTGTTTGCTTGAAGAATGCTTTTCAAGGCTTTCCGTATGATGGGGTGAAAAACACTACATTGTACTTGAGGGTTGGGCTCGCTGGTGGAGTAGGGCACCGTCAGAAGGGTTCTTGCCAAATTATTTCTCGCACAGCGGCTGAGGAGGACCGTTGATATACTTGGCAAAAAAAATATATATATTGACGAAAAATGCGCCGTGTGAAACTAGTTGAACTTACTGTGGTACTGGGAGAGAGGCGAGGGTGGGTGATGTCCTTAGTGTCCGATAGGGGTGAGGGAAGGGGGGTGGACAAACACCGATGTTGGCTGTCGTTCCAGTGTGGGAAACCAAGGAAAATATCCACATGGAGAGAAATGCACAGGTCACTTTCCTTATAATGCGGGAAACTTGGAGGTGGGGTGGGTCATCCGCTAGCCGAGGTGGAATGTGGTGGTAGGGGGGTGCCTCCTTGAAAGACGAGGGGGAAGTCGCTGGCAGCAGCTCGGACTGTTGGAAGAAAAAGACGCATGTGGCTAAAATGTTGATTCCGTTATGAAGCACTAAATGTTAAATGCACTGTTTGTTGAAATGTTAATTAGAAAAAAAATGTTGTTGGACTGCTTCACTTTGGCTGGGTATTCGCTCGTCATGATCGGATATTCACCAATTTATAGTTGAAATGATGTCACCATTTGTTATCTTTGTGGGATCAACTAATTGTTATTATTTTAAGGGAATTAATTAAAAGATACCTGTTGTTCCATCGACACAAACACGACCAAGATGACGTAATCTTGGTCGTACCTGTGTGACATCATCTTGGTCGTGTTTGTGTCGATGGAACAGCGCGTATTTTCAAGTGGAAATCGCGAAAGAATTTGAAAACGTCTGTTACTACACACACACACACACACACACACACACACACACACACACACACACACACACGTGTATGTGTGTAAGGTTGCTACACATATATAATTTATGCTTCTATATTAATTTTAAATGGATCAGAAGCCAAAATTATCTGACAGTCGCATCATATCGCCACCAAAGACAAAAATGTTGCGACCGTCATGATCTATTTACAGTAACTGCTCCAAATGTAGAACACACAGCCCCAGAAACTGGGTATGTGTAATAACCTTACTTACTAGTGTATATACCCATGCCAACTAAATTCTGTTAGCTTGCCACAATTCGCAGAGATTTCACAATGATCAACAATAATTTATTTATGCCACTTTATGCGAGTTGCGACCGTCACGTTTTGTAGGCATGTACAAAAAAAAAAAAAAAGTCAAATTTTGAATAAAGTATGCCACAATATACCCCTATCCATACCCTAACGTGAGGTATAAAGAGTTTCATAAAAGTTTTTATATTCTTGTTATAGTAGTGAAATGTTTCCAAAAAAAGTCGGCGAGATTGTTACGACTTTCACCGTGGAATGGCCCTAAACTTTTAACTTGGTGTAAGGTTAGTCAAATTACTTTTAGAATCAGAATTTGATTTGCAAAACTTTCAGGTTATGAGAACAGCGAAAGTGATACAAGTGATGATGATATCGGGGAGAGTATCAACGCAATTCCTGAATGCCTTCTGAGGTGCAAAGAGGACAATAAAACTGATCCGTCCCTTTCTCACAATCCAGCTCTCCTTCTGCAGCCCTACAGACAACAGGTATTCAGTTCATTTATTTCAATTGTAGTTGTGGGGTCCTTAAAGTCCAGCCAGAATGAGGATTGATTCTTATGCCTATTATCAAATGCTTACTTTCGATAATGGACATAGTGCATACAGCTAATGTACGAGGGGCGGTCAGAAAATAAGTTTACACGGCGTATAATTTCGTAACTAAAGGACTTACATTGATTATGTTTGCATCAGGTGAATTCGTTAATCATTGTTGGCAACACTGCACGTCGATTCGGCTGCCATCTACCGTACATTGGTTATATGAGTCAGTTGAACATGACGGCTCGACTGGAACAGTGCCCTGTCATTTCTGCAACGATATTCCGAGTCTGTCAGTGGTCAAGAATTTCTCGAGCGTATTGTCACAGGAGACGAGACATGGGTTCATCACCGTACTTCGGAAACAAAACGTGCCAGCATGGTATGGAAAGACCCCGGGTCCCCGCGACCAAAGAAGTTCAAGATTGTGAGGTCTGCTGGCAAAGTGATGGTTACCGTGTTTTGGGACCACAAAGGCGTTTTGCTCGCAGACTTCATGCAAAAAGGCACAACTAATGCAGCTGCATATTGTTCAACACTGGAACGTTTACGAGCAGCCATTAAACGTAAACGGTCTGGACTGCTCCGTAGGGCAGGGCACTGTTCCAGTCGACCCGTCATGTTCAACTGACTCATATAACCAATGTACGGTAGATGGCAGCCGAATCGACGTGCAGTGTTGCCAACAATGATTAACGAATTCACCTGATACAAATATAATCAATGTACGTCCTTTAGTTACGAAATTACGAAATTATACGCCGTGTAAACTTATTTTCTGACCGCCTCTCGTATTCCATAAATACTAGGTAAGAATCATTCACCCATTTTTTATCCTTCATAATATTTTACCGAGTTCAAGAACAATTTAGAATGGACGAAGGAAAGAAATATCTGGAAAGAGCTTGGAAACTCGTAGGGTTATTTGGTTTAAATTTTAATCTCGCAAAAAATGGGTAAGATCTTCAACAAACCGATCTTTCTCTGAAATTTGGATTGTCATCATGTTCTTGAAAATTTCTGTTACACTTGTGCCAGTGTGGAAATTGAAAGGCTTAAATTAAGTGTGGGTGATGAAGGACTTTCAGGGTAATACAGTATTTTGTCAGATTTGGAGTGTGGAACAATTCTGAAAGCTATTTGTTACGTAATAGGAAATAAAAATTTAGGTTTGGAGAAATTGAGGGCTATTTTCATTCACCTCTGAAGGATAGAAAGTTTTATTCTCATTGAATAGGGATTTTTCTAAGTTTATATTAAAATGGAGAATAGTTTTCCAGTGCCAATACCGCATGCAGCTATTCAGTACATTTATTAGTTGTAAAATTCCTGACTTATTTTCAATTAAAATTAAAAGTTTTTGTTTCATCAAAAAATTTTCAAGCATTTGTCAAAAACCTCAATTATTAATTATTAATTCTAATAAATGTGATCCAAATTTAAAGGCTTCTTAGTTTTACAAAGTTAAAATTTGAAATAAAATATATTTATTTAATTAATAATGATGCAGGTTTTATCGGCCAAAGAAAGACTAAAAGTTCATGAAAGTGGTTTGAAGAGGCGGTGGGCATTAACGAGAGCATTGCTGGAGGCGGCTCGATCTAATCCCGACGCAGCAGCTTCTACTGTCTCTCATTTTGTAAAGAAACTTCATGCTGTTCTCCCTTCTAAGAAAAAACTCAGGTCAGGTCTTGTTTCAAATAAAAGCATTTTCTGGTTACAATAAAGTTAGAAATTATACATTATATGCATTTAACATGTAAAACCCTAATAATAATAATGTTTGGGGCTGTTTAACTTGCTCCTATAACGAACAACAAAGTGGTCATGTGACGGAAAAGACCTCAGCTTTACGTGGTATCCGCACCACTTACGGGTTTTTACATCATCTGAAGGACGGTCAGGAGGGCGGTCACCCATCCAACTACTGAACAGACCCAACGTCGCTTAACCTCGCTGATCTGTCAAGCGGTGTTGCATCGTGGCCACGACGCCCTGTAAAAACCCTTCCAAAATTTTTTTTTAAATACATCTTAAGTTGAAGGAAAGTAGGAAAGCAATTTAATTTGTTGTCTTAAACTAGAGACACTCCATATTTTCTAAATAGGAGAATGATCCTGAACTTTGTAAGAACTCGAATCTACATCTTTTTGTATTGTTAACCATTTTCCAGCAGCAAAAACCGGAGTTCACTTTTGGTGCATCGGAACTGCGTGTACGAGGGGGAAAGTGGGAGTGCGTGTGGGCAGAAGGCGCTGCCTGGCACCAGGCACTGCGTGCGTCATATCACGTACAACGTGGACCAGCAGCTCTTCTCTCAGTGCGCGGCGAAGAAGGAGGACAACTCTCTCTGTCGCATTCCCACCTTTCATCTCCTTCATGATTTTCCTCTCTGCCAACAACATGTCAATAATTCGGTGAGTGCCAATTGTCTTTTTCTTTAAAATATTAAACAAAACTTAGTAAATATCGAAAGTATTTGCCTTATTTACGGACTTTTTTTCACTGGATTTTTAAGAAAATTACCTTAAATTGGAGATGTCATTCGAATCAGTATATTTTGAAAGCTTTTGTAATTTTTTTAAGACTTTTCTACAATTTAAGCAGTATGTTAGACATTTAATATCTATCAGTCTTGTTAAACGTAAATTTAGAGATCAGGTTGTTTACTGTATATTGTGAAAGTCTTCTAGTTAAAACATTCGCATAACATGACAGTTTTTTAATCAATAGTAATAATAACTTAGGCCCTTTTTCTTTTATGCTTAGATTCTTACAGAATGTGAAGGTGACGCGTTTTTCATAATTTAAGCTTCTTTATCTCTGATGTAGGCACTGTTGTGATCCAACTAAGCGTAAATTGTATTAAATATTTAATAAGCCATTCTAGATTTTGAATTTTCTGAAAGATTATGCAATGCATAGTTACTGTGCAAATTATTTTAAAAATCGAAACTGAAATTTTTTTCAACTTTTTCAAGTAATTGAATATTAAAACTTGCTATTCTCATTTTCTACACTAATGAATTTTTTATATTTTCACACGTAATTTTTACTTTTAAAGTTTTGTAAATTTCTTAATTTTTAAATTTGTACATTTAATGAAAACTTTGTTTGATATGGTGTGCATGTGTAGACAGGCAGAAGTGAGGTCGAATGTTTAATAATTCATATGTATAGTATAATGCAGTTGCCCATGCCCACCCCAAAATACAGCATTTACAGTAAAATGTCGGTGATTGGTTGACGCACGATTCAATTGACCAATATGAAAACATATTTATATATACCGGGTGATTATAAATGATCTTCCCGATTTTAAACATTTATTATGAAAAAACTAACAAAGCTACAGCGAAAAGCAAGATATACAAATAAAGAAATTTTCGGGGAACTTTTATTTGTAATATTGAACACATTAGAGAGAGCCCTAAAGTTAACGTGTATTTGTGCTCTTACCGCTGAGAAAGTGTACGGTCCATTTTTGCTGAACAAACAATTAAAGGTATCATTTACCACGACATGCTACAGCTGTGGCTGATGCCCCAGCTGCTAGAGGACAAAGCTCGTGTGTGGTTTTAGCAGGATGGTCCGCCACCCCATTTCCACAATGAGGTTACAACATTCCTGAATGAGCAATTGCCTGATCGTTGGATCGGGTGGGGTGGGGGATGGGGCCATTCCTTGTTCGGCTCGTTCGCCCGATCTAACCCCCCTTGACTTCTTCCTCTGGGGTTATGTCAAAAATGAAGTCTCTGTTCCACCAATGACAACAATTTCGGAACATTTGAAGGAAAGGATACGTGAAGCTGTTAGAAAAGTTCAGTATGATATGCTACCAAATGTATGGAGGGAAATAGAATACCGCTTTGATATCTGCAGAGCCACAAAAGGAGCACATATTGAACTTCAATAGTTCGTAAATAAAACTTTTTGAGTTGTTCTTTATTTGTATATCTTGCTTTTCGCCGTAGCTTCGTTAGTTTCATAATAAATGTTTAAAATCGGGAAGATCATTCGTAATCACCCGGTATATAAGTTACGTTCGTTCCTATTTGGTGCTATCTTTGTATCACTTTCCTTCTCCAGTACAGGGAAAATAGCTACTGCTTTGATGTAGATTTTTTAGGGGTTCAATTTAGGTTAGGTTAACCTAACCTAACAACCAAAAATAAACAAACAACTGGGTAAAATCCTGAGGGAGCATGAAGTTGTAGTAATTGGATTTTGAGTGTTTTAATTAAAATCGTAACGCGATTGAAATTCGAAAAAAATAATTATATTATTTGTGGTAAAAAAGCGCATTCTCTAAACTTTTTATTGCAAACCCACCATACCTCAGTGCGAACGTGATTAAAAATTTGATGGGGGGGAAAAAAGACCACATGTAGGAGCTAATGTTTACTTCAATAACCATCCACAAAATTTTAGAGGAATTTGGCGATTTAGGGGGGCAATGACTAGGCAATAAGTAAATGACTGGGCATTATGAATAATGCCTTGCTATACCACGGGAATAAGCGTAATGCCTAGGAATTAAGCTTAATTCCTATAACTATGGAATTGTCATTAGGCTTAATGCCTACAAGATGTAAAACAAACAGACTTTACTTCACATTTAAACAATCTTTAAAATAATATTTAAAAAATAACAGTTTTATGCTATTTGTTTTCGCATGGACTTGAATTGTGGCATCTGTTGTTGCGAAGCTGTCCTTGTTTCTTACACTTGCATCTGTTTGACTCGCATTTTGTCACACATTGGCATCGCAAGAAGCCCCGTCCTCCCGAAATTGATTGTTGATTTGCAGCTTCTCTGATGTTGACAATCGTGTCACATCTAGTATCATTTTCGGTCAGTAGGTTTTTCTCGCAGACGCTCATTTCGTTGGTTCCATACACGCCCTTTAGTGTTCCGTACCTGATAGCTATCGTGCGTCTGCCCCTATCATTCACTCGCAATATAAATTATTTATGTCTAAATTTGTGACTAGTAGAAATATAAATAATAATAAACTTTGTTGGAAAGGGAAAATTCATACCTCTACTATCCTGCCCAAAATATTCTTGCTGTCACCTTTTCCTCTATCATACGATGGCACAGGAATAGCTACAGTCTGTCCAACTTCTGGAGTACCTAATGCCTTCTTGCTCCTCCTCACCACAGAACTAGCTTGCAGTTTTTCTGCAACTGCACGAATTTGAGACCAATAGATCATTTTTGGCTATTATCTCTCATCCATATTAATTTTAGCTCATTCACTACTGATGCTTTTAGATCTATTATGTTAAAATACTTCTCTGTTGTAAATATTTCTTGTTTTGCCTGAATTAAATCTTGCCATTTTCTTCGTAAAATAATTTTGTTCTTGCTCCCCCATTGTCAAGTGTGCAAATCACGATGAAGTCTAAAATATAGTAATATCGCCAAATTTTGGAGAATATCAAAATTTATCAAAATTTATTTAAATGTTTTCTTTTTCAAATTCATGAAGATTAATTTATCTACACACTCAATGCCAATGTAGGAAATAAGCCTAATGCCTGCTTTTTTAGGCATTAGTCCTAATGCCCAGTCATAAGCTTATTACCTAATTCTGCCTATTGCCGCTAACATATATATTGGCAAAATCGCCATTGTGGCGAGTTCACCCCCTCGTACGCCATCACAGTCAACTTGGTATAGCCACCTTGTACACTCAAAATGTAGTTATTTGCAATGCGTGTATTTGCGCTATGTTCCCCTCGTACAGAATAGTCACAAAATTTAAACGCGTCTAAGCCGTCTATCTCAAAACTGGTTTGGCGAGTTCGCCTGTTGTACTCGCGACAACACGTGTATATATATATATATATAATATATATATATATATATATATATATATATATATATATATATAATTATATATAATATATATATATATTATATTACTTATGAACCTTATGTTGTTTCGTGTGTTGGTCTCTCTTCACACGGAGGTCAAGCTGGTGGCCCCGCCTCTAGGTCTGGCCTGGTGGAGGAGCGAGTTACTTTCTTGCGCGCTCCGCCGTACATAGCCAGGCACGCCCGGCTCATCTGGTACTGTCCTGAGCCAGGCATCCAGTCTTTTCTTGAAGACTTCAACTTTGACCCCCGTTACGTTTCTGAGGTCCTTAGGAAGCTGGTTGAAAAGTCTTGGCCCCCTGACAACCAAGCTATTTTCCTTCAGGGTTGAGGAGGTCCCTTGTCGTGCTTTTAATTTGGGAACACTACACATTCTGCCTTTCCTATTTTCCAGTGTTGTTTGAATGGTAATTGGGTTTAGTTTAGGTTTGGTACCAGTTTTTCGATCATTTTCCATATGTAGATTATGATGTACCTCTCTCTTCTTCTTTCCAGTGAGTACAGATTTAGTTTACGTAGTCTTTCCCAGTAGTTGAGTTCTTTGCAGCCATCAATCTTGGCTGTGAAATGCCTTTGCGTTTCTTCTAGTTTATTAGTTTCTTCCTTTTTATATGGGGACGTCAAAACTGAGCAGTATTCAAGTTTTGGTATAATCAGTGTTTTTAGCAGGGGAATCATTACTGTCCTGTCCCTTCTCTTGAACGTTCTTAGAACCTGTCCGGCGACTCTTTTTGCTTTGTTTATCGCTATCTGATTTTGTGTTTCGAATTTCGCATCATCTGTCATTATTATCCCGAGATCAATCGCTTTCATGCTTCTCTGAATTTCCTCTCTATCTGGAGCATAATATGCAGTCTGTTTAAGTTCTTCTTTTCTACCATATCTCAAGAGCTGAAATTTCTCGGCGTTGAATGACATGTTGTTGTCTTCTGACCATTTGTATATTTTGTTCGTGTCCCTCTGCAAGGCCTCCACGTCATGTACATCGCTGATTTTTCTGCTGATCTTTGTATCGTCTGCAAAGGATGTTACTATACTATTGCTGTTTACTCCGCTGTCTATGTTTGTTAGCATGATAATGAACAGGAGTGGGGCCAATACTGTCCCTTGTGGTACTGAGCTGCGTACTTCCGATTCTGATGATGATATACCTTGAATTTTGACGACCTGCAGACGATCACTAAGGAAGTTGTAGATCCATTTTCCCACTTTGCCTGTTATTCCCATGTCTTTAATTTTATGTCCTATTATACCATGGTCACATTTATCGAAAGCTTTAGCAAAATCTGTGTATATAACATCGTAGTTGTCATTGCCTTCCAATGCATCTAGGATATTGTTGTAGTGCTCTATTAGTTGTGATAGGCATGATCTACCTGATCGGAATCCATGCTGATTTTCGTTGAATCTTTCCCGTGTCTCCAGGAAATCATAAATTTTCTGTCTAACTATTCTTTCAAATACTTTGGTGAGGTGAGACGTCAATGACACTGGTCTATAGTTCTTTGCTTGAGATCTGTCCCCTCCTTTATATATAGGGACAATGTTTGCTCTCTTCAAGATGCTCGGTATTTCCCCAGTGTCTAGGGATCTTCTCCATATCCAGTATAAAGGTGTAGCTATTTCATTTTTACAGTTTTTAATCAATAATGCGTTCCAATTGTCCGGACCTGCAGCTGAATGTAGTTTCATTTGTTCTATAGCTCTCGCTACATCTTCTGGTGTAAACTCAAAGTCTGTTATATACTCTCCTTGCAATTCCTCTTCAAAGAATGCATTTATGTCAGGTATCGCTTTGTCACTTTTTGGGGTACTGAAAACTGATTCATATTGAGCTCTCAATGTATCAGATATTTCTTTTGGATCGTCGGTTAGTTATTTCCCGTCCTTAAGGGCCCAATAGCGGCGCGCGTTTTTGTTTTCCTTTTTGCATAGCTATAGAAGTATTTTGGATTTTCCTTTATTGCTTCTACCGCCTTTTCCTCTTCCCTCTCTGTATGGTCCTTAATCAGGGCTTGTATTTCCCTATCGATACCCTCCAGTTTTTCTTTTATTATTTTCCTGCCATTATCTCCGCAGTTTCCTAACTTCGCCTCCACTCTCTTTCTTTTGCGGAATAGTCTTCTCTTTTGCCTTTCTAGCCAGCTCCTCTTTCCTTTTGGCTGTGATTTCGGAGCATATTTTTCTAAAATTCTCAGCGTTTTTTCCTCCAAAGTTGTTAGCATTTCTTCCGTTGTTTTATTCTCGAAAATTGTTCTCCATTCTATTTGGGCCATGTGCGATCTGATTGCTTCCCAATTTATAGTCTTCGAGTTTAAGTTAAAGGCCCCGAATTTACTTCTTTCCACAATATGTGTATTGTCTTCTAATGCTGCCATCATATTTGTTGATATCTCGATTAAGTTGTGGTCTGAGATAATGGTTTGGGTTATTTTTATATCAGCAATCAAGTTCGTGTTATTCGTGAATACCAGATCCAGGCAGTTATTTTTTCTGGTATTTTCTGTTATCTCCTGTGTCAGCATAAACTCGTTTGTGAGAGCCATCAACATTTTTGCTTGTTCCTGATCTTCTCTTGTGCCCCCCTTGTCCTGGTGAATATATATATTCCTATTCACCTTTTTGTATTTTATAAATGGGAAGTTAAAGTCTCCGCAGATCATTATATTGGGAGATGGAGGGTTTATGGCCTTTATTAGCTTTCTAATGTCATCAATGGCCTCCGAGAATTTTTCGGTTGGGGTGCTTGGAGGTCTATAGATGACTATTACTATCAAGTTTAGTTTTTCTATTTTCACTGCTAGGAGTTCCACATAGCTGTTTGATTTACTTATTATCGTCTCTGTCATATGACCTTCCTGTACATATATAGCACAGCCACCTTTCCGTCTCGTCGTTCTATCCGCTCTTAGTAAGTTGAAGCCCTCTATATTTATCTCTTTTTTATCAATACAATGTTCGCAGTTTTCACAATTTCCTTGGCAATCTTTAAGATGAGTTTCTGTGAGGCATGCGATGTCCGCCCTTGTTTCGTCCATAAATCCTTTCAGGTACGAAACCTTATTGAGTGATTGGTTTGGTCTTATTCCTTGAATATTAGCCAGGACAATTTTTATGTTCTCTGTTTTTCGTTGCCCCTTGTGCACTTCAAGTTCGTTTTCCTTCGATATCGCTTGATTCGTTGCTCTATGATCCTCCGAAAGAGATCCGTTTCCTCCTACTTGTATTGGTAGCTTCTTGCCCGGTAGCGATTTGGCTCGGGGGTTTCCAGCTGTGTCAACTGCATGTGGATGACATTTAGCATTCGTAATGTGTCTGAGATGTTGAAAAAATTTTCTTGTTCGCTTATTGTGTTCCAATTGTTGTTCCTATTGTTATTTTTATTCCTATTGTCATTTAAACTTTTTCCTTTGTTCGTTGAGTCCGTCGGGAGATGTTGATAGTAGCATTTATTCCCGAATTTGCAGGTTCCGTATTTTGCGTAAGTTCTGCAAATGTCCGGGTGGTAGAATTTACATCCGTCTCCAAATTTACAACGACCATTATTATAGATAAATATACGTGTATATATATATATATGGGGGGCCAAAAGTCACCCGACAGTTGAAAGTAAACTATTAATGAATAACTGTCGGTTGACTTTTGGCCCCCCTATATATATATATATATATATATATATATATCCCCCTCCCCGCGGGCGGTCTTTCTGGGGTGGATCGCCCGCGGGCTCCTGCCTCCATGTGGCGAGGGGGGTCAGCCGCGGCTGGGGGCCCTGCCGGGTCCCCCGCCCGGTTGCGAAGTGGACTTTTAACATACCCTGCTATCCTACAGCCCCCTCTTTCCTGTCTTCCCCTCTTTCCCCTCTTCCTTGCCCCCTCTGTTTTTTTTTTCTGCTTTCTCTCTTCACTTCGCGCGCCCCTGGGGGGCCTTGGTCTTTGCTGCCGGCGGGGGAGAACTCTCGATGCTGCAAGGGCCCCTTTTGAAACGGGGGTACCCGCATGGGACGAGGCACCCACCCCCCGCCGGCGTGCGCTTGGTCCCCTTGGGCCCCGGGTAATCGGTTCCCCGCGGCCCCGGGCGCGAAACAACAATAAAATTTTTTGTATGGAAACATTTACAAATCTAATGGACCTCGTTGACGACCCGGCTTGTGCATATGACCTCCCTCTGACTACCTCTTTGGACCGTGGGTCTGGTAAGGGCAGTCGGCAGCCCTCGCCCACCCCGTCTGCTCTTCTTGCCGACACCTCCTCTCCCTCTCTTCCCCAGGCTCGTGGCGCCGCTGCCCGACCCCCGCCAGTAGCGGATGGACCTGCAGTGGACCCCCCGACCCCTGGATCCCCCCATATTCCACGTCCCGATAGGGACCCACCTGCTTTTTCGCCCTCAGGTGGGAAGCCCGCGGCCCCGGTCGCCTCCCACTCCGGTCGGGCCTCATCGCCCCCGGCCCCCTCGGCCCCTGGGGGACGTGGGACCCGACGTCGCCGTCCGCCTTTCTCGTATTCCCGCCCCCTCGAAGTTCCGGTGGTGTTTGGCCAGACGGCTTCACTCGGCCTTAGGACGATGGACAAGTTCCTCGTCCTCCGCCCCTCCTCCTCCAAGCCCCTCCCCACTAACCACGAACGCCTCTTTCGAGCGATCCATGGGAAGACGGGGACGGCGCGTTTTGACCTTCGGCCTCAGAGGGATGGCTCCATTTTGATAAGGTCGCGTTCCTCTGCCGAAACCTCCTCTCTGCTCGCTATCCCCGATGTCCTGGGCTGCGGGATCACGGTGACTCCCCACCCCCGCCTCAATCAGTGCCAGGGCACGATCTACGCTGCTCGTCTTCTACCCATCCCGATGGAGGACCTCCAGACTGACCTCGCCTCCCAGGGTGTTGAGAATATACCGTTTTCCCGACAGATCGCGATCCCCATCCGTCCCTTCTCCTCGCCTTCTCCTTACTTTTGACTCACTGGTGCCCCCCCGTTTCGGTATTCTGGGGCTTTGGTGAGAGACGAGCATGCGAATTCTCGGTTCGGCCATACGTGCCAGATCCTACGCGCTGTTTTCAGTGCAATAGGTTTGGCCACGTGAGCAGTTCCTGCCGTCAGCCGGCCCCGTTGTGTGTCCGCTGCGGCGGCCCTCCCCACCCCTTGCCCTGTACTGCTCCGCCTTCCTGCACCAACTGTCATGGACCGCACCCTGCTTCATCCCGCTCTTGCCCGTCCTTCCTCTTTGAGAGGGAGGTTCGGGCCCTCTGTTCATCAGAATTTCTCAGCGCTCGGGAGGCGCGGGACCGGTTGCGTGGCCGCGAGGCCCGGCGTGGTACCTCGTACGCCGAGGCTCTCCGTCCCCGGCCGCCACCGGCCCAGACCCCGTCCTCACCGGCGGTTCCCGACGCGCCTCCACCCACCGTGTCCGCTACTCCCTGTCTATCCTCTGCCGCCCAGCGGACTCCCGCCGCGGCTCCCTGTACTACCAGCGCGTCCCCACGTGCTCCCTCCGCGAACGCCGATGCTTCGTCGGCAACCCCCCCTGCCCCTTCTACGCCCTCTCCACCGGCGCTTTCGGCCACCCCCATTCCGGACCGTGACCCGCCGTCTCCCATGCGGCCGCACGACGGAGGGGAACGGGCCGCAAGCGCCGCGCCAATAGTGACCCCGAAAGGTTCGAGGCCATAGGCCTCGCATCACCTTCCTCTCCCACACAAACGCCCCCTTCGCCCTACCATCCCGGTGTCCTCACCGTCCCCGCTGCGCAACCGTTATGGACGCTCCCCCCTGGGGTCCCCGACGACCCTCGTGGTGGGGGCGGAGTACATCCCTCACCGGTTCGGTCGATGGACCCACTGGAGGGGGAACTCGCCCGCCTGGTCGGCGTGGGTGGGATGTGCACGCCCCCGCGCGTGACCTGCCCCACCTCTCCTTGACCTGCCTATGCATCCGGGTGAGGTATCCTTTTCCACTCCCCCTTGTAGTCCAGCCTCCCCTGCACCTCCGGTGAAGGGAGGGGCCTTCTGGATACCCCTCACGTCCCCTTCTCTGCATCGCTCTCCCCCGGGCGTCCGGGTGACTCCTCTTCAGGAGGATTTGCCGGCGTCAGGTTCCACATCGCCCCCCCGTCGGGGTGACCCTCGCATTCGCCCACGTTCGGCGTCCCCCGTTGGGCCCCGGGGCTTTCCAATCCCCTTGTTAATCTCGGGCCTCCCGATCGGCCCACCCACCCCATAATCATCCGTTTCGCAGACTTTCCTACCCCTCCATATACTTCGCTCCTGCAGTGGAACATCCGCGGGCTCCTGGTAGGCCTCGAGAGTCTCTCTTCTCTCCTGGCCTCCAGGTGTCCGGCGTGTTTCTGCCTTCAGGAGACGATACTGGGCTCCCGTTCCCTCCCTCGAGTGTCCGGCTACTGCGGGCTCCCCTCCCCGCCTCTCGATGGGGCGGGTAGGGGGGGCTCCGCGGTCTTCGTGCACCGCTCCGTACTGTCTTGCAAGCTGTGGCCGTGCGCCTTTCTTTGTGGCGTCAGCTCACGGTCTGCTCTCTTTACCTCCCCTAACGTACGCCCTCCACCCGATTCTCTCCGTGACCTAATTCTGCAGCTTCCCCGCCCTTTCCTGCTTCTCGGGGACTTCAACAGTCGGGACCCGGCCTGGGGGGATGTTTGCTCCACCTTTCTCTCCGGGACCCTTCTCTCCCTTATGGACGAGCTAGAGTTCACCTTTCTGAACGATGGCTCCCCAACCTGCCTCCACTCGGCCCATGACAGTTTCACCTGTATTGATCTTTCCCTGGTTTCCCTCGATATCGTGACGGAGTTCACCTGGGAGGTCCTGCCGGATTCTTCCGGCAGTGACCATTTCCCTGTGTGTCTTACCCCAACCCGTCTCCTCCCCCCCACCTCTGTCCGCCCGAGCGAAATGGGCCTCATACACAGGTGCACGGCGATCTCGCCGTCCATTCCTGCCTTTCCCTCCGTTAGTGAGGCCCTCGCATTTCTCGAAAGCAAGATCCTCTCGGCTGCCACCAGTTGCATCCCCCGTACCTCAGGCTCCCCCAGGCCGCGCAGCGTCCCATGGTGGACCCCAGAGTGCTCCCGTGCCGTTCAGGAGCGGCGCCGTGCTGGCCGTCGCTTCTACCGGACCCGCCAGCCGGAGCATAAGATGGCGTTTCAGCGCCTGAAGGCAGTGGCCCGTCGGGTCTTGAAACTAGCCCGGCGTACCTCCTGGCGGAGTTACGTGTCCGGGATCTCCTCCTCGACCGCCCCCTCGACTGTTTGGCGCAAGGTACGTAGCTTTGAGGGGACCCGTGTCCCCCCTCGACCCCCGGTGCTTCGGGTCGGGGACGACGAGTTCGTGTCCGATCCGGAGGCCGTCGCGAACGCACTCGCGGCGCACTTCGCAGCCATCTCCGGTTCCGATTCCCCCCACTCCCGCCGCGACCTACCGGAATTTCCACCTCATAGGGATGACCCCTATAATCACCTCTTCCACATGACAGAGCTTCGGGAGGCCCTCCGCCCCCGGCCCCGATAATATCCCCTATGACTTGTTACGGCACCTCCACCCCTCTGCTCTCAGCTTTCTACTGGACCTCTATAACCGGATTTGGTTGGAGGGTTCATTTCCGGACCGGTGGCGTGAGTCCATCGTCGTCCCCATCCCGAAGCCCGATAAAGACCCCTCACTCCCGTCGAACTATCGCCCCATTTCCCTAACATGCTGTGCCTGTAAGGTGATGGAGGCGATGGTCGCCTCGCGGCTGTCCTTTACCTTGGAGGCGAGTGACCAGTACCCTGCTACCCAGGCTGGTTTCCGGCGCTTCCGGTCTACCACCGACCCCCTCCTTCTCCTTAGCCATGACGTGCAGGAGGCTTTCTCCCGGCGTCAATTTGTACTCGCCGTCTTTTTCGACCTCCAGAAGGCCTACGATACTACCCGGCGGAGCGCGGTCTTCGACTGCTTACGCTCCCTGGGTTTCGTAGGCTTTCTCCCTTCCTTTATTTATAACTTCTTGTCCGCCCGTTCTTTCCGCGTCCGCATCGGTTCTACCCTCTCTGACCGCTTTCCGTTGGAGGAGGGTGTCCCTCAGGGTAGTGTCCTTAGCGTCTTGTGTTTCTCACTCGTGATGAACACAGTCGCTACGGTCCTGCCTACATCCGTTCGTAGCTCCCTCTATGCCGATGACCTGGCTATCTATTGCTCTGGCCGCCTCCCGTCTTTGGCTGAACGTCCAGCTAGCCATCAACGCGGTGGTTCGCTGGGCGTCCTCGGTTGGCTATGCTTTTTCACCCTCTAAGTCTTCCAGTATGCTTTTCCGTCCTCGGCGCCTCCGTCTGTCGCATACCTTCGCCCTTACCCTTGCCGGCACTCCTCTTCCCCTCGTCCCATCCGTTAGATTCCTGGGTATGACCCTCGACGGATTTTTCGGTTGGGTTCCACACCTTAGGCGGTTGCGGCAAACATCTCGCCGCACCCTCTCCCTTTTGGGTCATCTGTCCCACACGACCTGGGGGGCGGACAGGCGTACTCTGCTGCGCCTGTACACCTCCCTGGTGCAATCCCGTGTCGACTACGGCTGTGTGGTCTACAGCTCCGCCTCCTCTCCGGCACTCCGTATGCTGGATCCTCTTCTCCACTGTGGCCTTCGCCTGGCGTCGGGTGCCTTCCGCTCGTCCCCTGTCGCTAGTCTTCAGGTGGACTGTGGACACCCCCCCCTGCCCCTTCGCCGTGGCCTTCTCATGGCGAAATGTTACCTTCGCATCTGCCGCCTTCCGATGTCCCTACTCTTCTCCGCGATCTCCCAGGCGCTACCCCGGCCTGACACGTGGCATTTCGCTGTCTCTCTGGCCGAGATTTTCTCGTCCCTGGGGATCCCCCCACCCTCTATTCTGCCGTTCTCCTTCGATCTGTCGCCCCCCTGGCGGACCACCCGTATCTGCCGTTGCCAGGCGCTCCGTGGCCTGCGTAAGGAGTCTCCTCCTGCCGTCCTCCGGTCTTCTTTTCTGGCCCATCTTCCCGTCCATTCGGACGACGTTCCCGTCTACACCGACGGCTCGCGCTCCCCTGCAGGTGTCGCGGCCGCCGTCTTCTCTCCGTCATTGTCACCTACCTCCCGGGGTATCCCCCTGCCGGTTCAGGCCTCCATCTTTTCCGCGGAGCTCTTTGCCCTTCTGGAAGCCCTCCGTCTGGTATCGGGTTGTTCGCGGTCCTCCTGTACCATTTTTTCGGACTCGCTGAGCGCCCTTCAGGCGCTCGAGCGCTATGATTCCCCGGACCCCCTCGTACGCCGTATTCAACAGGAGTACCATGTCCTGCACACCGTTCACCGGATCCGGGTCACCTTCTGCTGGGTTCCTGCCCATGTTGGTGTTTCCGGTAATGAGGCGGCGGACCGCATAGCCCGGTCCGCCGCCTCGCTGCCTCCCCTCCCCGCCCGCTCCCCTTCTCAGACTATGTGCAGGTCTTTCGTTCCTTTTACGACCGCATGTGGCAACAGTCCTGGGACGATGCCACCGGAAATAAACTCTGGTCCATCCGCCCCCGTCTGTCATATTGGGTGTCCTCTTTCCACCGCCCCAGACACAAAGAGGTCGGCCATACGCGCCTCACGCACGGCTATCTTATGTTCCGACAGGAGGCTCCTCGTTGCGCCTCCTGCCAGTCGCCCCTCACCGTCTCTCACATCCTTGTGGAATGCCCCACCCTGTCGTCAGTACGTCGTCGCGCCTTCCCGTTCCTTTCTGATTTCCCCCTCCCGAACGTTTACGCCTTATGCTCGCTGAGAGCCCTCTCTTCTCGCTTGACCGTCTTTTCCTCTTCCTCTCCCAATCTCGCATCCTATCTGAGCTTTAGGTGACTTCTCACCTGTAGTCCGCTGTTCTCCCTTTTCTAGTGCCTTTTCTCCGTCTCCGTTTCTCTTTCTCGTATTCCGCCTCGCCATGATATCCGCTACCATATAGCGGGAAGTGGCGGTAAACGCCCCAATACAAAAATATATAATATATATATATATATATATATATATATATATATATATATATATATATTATTATTATTATTATTATTATTATTATTATTATTATTATTATTATTATTATTATTATTATTATTATTATTATTTGGTTAATTGGTCAATTGTGTTATGAGTCAACCAATCACCGGTATTTTACAGAACACGTTCGAAACTAGAAATCTGCTGTATTTATGGATGGGTAAGGGCAATTGCGTTGTAACTGTGTTACCACAGTTATTTTTAAGTAAGGCGACACTTTTATTACCTCGGAACATCATATAAAAAACTAAAAACATTCTTACGATCGGAAAGAAGATACGTTAGTCCTGATTAGATCAATTTATTTTTTACTCCGTAATGACAAAGGTCACATGACAGAAGGGACATAGAGCCTTACGTGGGATCTGAACCATCTAAAGGTCGCTACAGTCCCCTATCCAACTACTCTCCAGGCCCATTGTTGCTTAATTTCGTTGATAAACGGAAAGCATTGGTGCGACAATGGCCACAACGCAGCCTTTACATTAGGTTAGCCGGTATCTCAGTGTTTAGGGATTCTACAGAAAACACCCTTTGAGTAACCCTCAATTATGTCCATGCCACTTATTAGTTTACGTTAGTTTTTTAGTTTATGGATTTAAAAAAGCCGCTGCCTCGCTTATTCCAAGAGGCAAGTGTGTGTGTGTGTGTGTGTGTATATATATATATGTGTGTGTGTGTGTGTGTGTGTATGTCGTGGCCAGTGTCATAATACCACTTCCCGTCAAACAACAAAGTTAAGCGACATTGGGTCTGGGTTGTAGTGGGATGCGGGACCACTCTTTGCATCCAGATTATGTAGCTACCTTCAGTTCAGATCCCGCATAAAGGTTTACATCCCCAGTCATATGACCTTAGATGTCGCCAAGGAGGTAAAAACAACCCCATCAAATATACAGGGTGTCCCATAAGTTTAGTCTCGTAGAAAAATTATTTTAAATTAAATTTACAAAAGTAATGCATTGAAACTAAAACAAATGTTCAAATTGATGTCTTGTTTTTTTTTAGTCGCGGGTGAATAACACGCAATGGCTAACATAGAAGTGAGTTACACTCATGAGGAAAAGGCCTCGACCTTTTCCTCACGAATCGAACTCGCTTCCATATCGTAAAAAGGCCCAAAACAAGACATCAATTTGAACATTTGTTTTAGTTCTAACGCGTTACTTTTGTCAATTTAATTTAAAATAAATTTTCCTATGAGACCGGACTTATGGGACACCATATATATATATAGGGACGTAGACAGGGAGGGGGGCTACGGGGGCTTCAGCCGCCCCCGAAATAAAATCATAGGTTTGATATTTCTACGCATTACTTACGAGTAAGTACCGTGCCAAGTACCTTCGGCACGTGTTTAATTATTGTAATACATTTAGGAATGTGTTTTTACTCATTTACACGCTTTAATATACGCAGGGGGTGGCCCAAAAGTTCCTTTACCGAACTTTTGGTAGCGATACTTTGAAGCTTTCACTAGGAAAAATACAAAAACCATATTTTACTTTTATATTTATGATCTACCAAAAAATGTCCACCCAAATAACAAACGTAATTGCAACAAGAATGGGAATGAATGAAAATGAAATGCTCAGGCTAAGTTAAATGTTCAGAATGGCCTCCATCCTGTTGTATACAAGCTTGACAGTGTTTATAAACACAATGACATATTTTCTCGCAAAGTTCTTGATTATTTGCCAAAGCCTGGAATTCATCTTTTATTCTGTCTTTGAGATGCTCTAAACTTCTAGGTTTTGATTGGAACGCTTTATCTTTCAAGAGACCCCATAGCGCGAAGTCACGAGGAGTTGAGTCTGAAGACCTTGGTGGCCATTCAACAGTTCCAGTTCCTCTTCTTCCAATCCACATATCGACTGTTTCGTCCAAGAATTGTCTGACGTTTCGTCCATAATGAGGCGGAGCTCCATCTTGCATCCAAATTATGGAATCAAATTTTGTAAACCCCGTAACTGTGGCACGTAACATTTCTAGGTAATTGTCGCCAGTCACCGATCCATGAAAGAACGCGGGCCTAAAAATTCCAAAATGATATTCCACCCATACGGTTATTCTTGGTGTGTTCATTGCCTCTTCTTCCACCAGATAAGGATTTTGGGGACTAATAAACGCAGTTGTGCCTATTAACTTAACTATTCAATTTAAACTGAGCTTCGTCGGTCCAGAGAACTCTGTCCTCGAAGCCTTTATTATAATCACGTCTTTCAACATACCATTCACAAAACTCTTCACATCTGTCCGGATCGTATTCATTGAGCTGTTGCATTAGGCCCGGCTTCCAGTTCCTGAGGTTGAGGCTTTTCATTATTCTTTGTAAGGTAAAACGAGGAATTGTAAGTTCCGAAGATGCCCTTCTTCGAGATTTTCTCGGGCTGTTTTCAAACGCCTGTCGTACGTGTTCAGTGTTTAACACTTCTGCCAGTTCTCGGTCGTCCTGATCTTGCAGCATCAGCAACTGATCCTATTGAGTGAAATTTTGCATCCAAGGAATGCATAGTTTGCGGAGATGGTGGGACTGAAGCTGGAAAAGCACAGCGGAAACGATCTTGAACTATGGCCGATTTTTTTCCCGTACCCAACCAACCTTCAACTACGAAAATTCTTTCATCTAATGTCAGCCTTCTTCTGTCACCTCCTGCCATTATCAATATTACAACCCTGAAAATAGAAAAACATTAATATAGTATGTAAAACTGCGCAAACTGGGTGGGACCACCCACCCATCTGGAATGGTTTGATTTATGAATTTAAATATAATTTTTTACCAGCTGTGATTCTGAATTTTATTTTGTCTCCGACATTGACTTTTCATTCGAATGAAAATAATTAAATAGTAAGAGGAGGAGGAGGAGGTCGAAGAGGGTAGTCATACTTCGAAGTCAAAATTAGAAACGAGAATTGGTCAACATAAATTCCTAGTCGTTGGCAAAATAAAGAAACTTATTAATGAAATTTTGTTACTTGTTGTTAAGTATTAACTGTGTGTGAATGACGAAATAATTATAATAAAAAAATACGCCTACTTTTTATTCGTAACGAAAACGAAAGAAAGACTAAATTTCTTTTCTTTTAACCCTAGAATGCATAACCCGGATGAATATAACACCCGGCGGGCCTCAGAGGTCCGGGTTATGCATTCTAGGGTTAAATAACCAATCAGATCTTCCGATGGTCATCCACTCGGATCGTGAAGGTCCATGGTTCGAATCCCGATATCATCTCGAGTTGAATTAGCTGGCTTCACGTAAATTGTAGTTCAAAGTGAAATTGTCAATCCATAATTCAGCCTTAGTGAATGGTGAAAGTAGACTGTGGTAGTTTAGACTGAAGAAAATGCAACTTAGCCTCAAACATTTCTCAGTCTCTGCATGGCACGTATTTCACATTCCTCAGTGCCAAAATGTCAAAGCTTTTCCTCATTTTCCCTCCTAACAGTTTTACTTTCGCTTTGAGCCAGAATGTAGCTGGAATTAAGGGGTTCATTTCTCTCTTTTCCTTCGAAACGAGGGTCGCTCGTTATTCTATACAGATAGTTGACACCTAATCTCCCCCATCCCCACTTCCTCTTTTTACCCCAAATGCTAACTGGCAACTCCATGTATTAGGAAACGTTGCTTCTGATTCGTTTTTTCTCATACTGACCAATGATAGAATAATTGGAATTCCTTTAATGATGTAAATTAAGAAGCAAGATGGTCTCATTTTATTTTTTGTCTACTCCCTTTATCATCTCGAATTAAGTAAACCTTTAGTTAGGATAACTTCCTTTGGTTCCTTTGGTTGATGGATTGTTAGAGATGCTGATGCTATGGGGTCTAAGCCGACACCACGGTTCTCGATGCACGACACCACGTATATATTCTGCAGCAGCAGCAGCAGCACTTCCAGGTTAAAAAGGGGCCAGGGCGGGAGTGGGTGTCTCTTCCCCAAAGGACATATCAGACACCACCGCCTCAAAGGTGAGCAATAATGATGAGAAATATTCATTTACGGAGAGCGAATGAACATTTAGGATTCAATGAAATTTATTATTGTAAATTGTGGCCTCTTACAAATGTACAGGCCACACCTACACCTATTACTACAACTACTCTCCCTGAACATTTTAGTGTTCACTGTAGAAGTTCAACAGGGGCGTCTCCACCAGTGGGAAAGACCCTACTACTCTGAAGGATTTCCCCCCTGTCGTCGATTTCTTGAATGATTGATCATCTGGGTATTTTTATAATAGGAGAAACCAAGTGCGTAGCTGTAACTGGAAGATTACAGCGACTGGAAGATTTCCATCCTTTGAGACACCAGGTAGTAGATTCGCCGTTTGTAACGTTCTTCTGCCTTAAGTCAACAAGCCTCCAAAAAGCCTACTAATTGTGGAGTATGTAAGGTTCGGGCTTGGGATAATAATCGAGTTGATATCCATAGGCTTTGTGATGGTGAAAGTCAGGTCACCTTTCCAGAACCAAACTCTTCCTAACTTTCCATCTCTCGATAGCTTTCCAGTTTCAGCCGCGCCTCATCCACTACTGAATTACTCCTAAGAAACCGTTTTTGGCCGAAACTTTCTCGTTATAGAGTTGATGACCTATCTGTTCGTCTGTGCCCGAATGGATTGTTGTTCTCCCTAAACTTCAGAAACGGATTGAGGATTCTCTTGTTGATACCCTATGCTTACTGCTAACCTTTGATATGGTACATTCGTCTTAGTTTCATGGGGATGATTCATGTTCGTGTGGCTTCCGCTGTCTCGTGCCGCTCCTGATTCAAATTGTGTGATTTGTTTCAGAAGAATTCGAACTAAGTACGAATTAGGTATTACGACAACTCGGAAAAGAATTTGCATGTTTACGAAGGATGGGTTATATATGCTCAGGCTCTATACGCTATTTAGTCCTTCCAGCAAAACTTTACTACTACTGCTAATCATGTTCCGCCGTCTGAATGTACGAGATCTAAGAGGCTGTAGTGGCAACTCTGAAAAGAGACCTCTACTTCAACTGCTTTTTGAGTAACCGTTTGTTCAGACGGAGACTGACGACAAAACTGATTCTTCCACTGTGTAGTAGCAGCTCAAGTAGAAAGATACCCTGTTCCTCATCCGGCTTCGCGATCTCTTCTTATAGAGACGGACCTCCTCCTTATTGAGGAGGGTACTTCTTGCCATATCAGTGATATTATGGATCTACTAAATCTCCAGTTGACTTCTCACCCTAGGGCTCATTATTCCAACTCATTTGCTGTGATCGCGCCTCAAGACCTGAGGGATACTATTTATCAACATACTTCTTTAAGTTCCCATGCTTATCACTGCGTCGGTTCTTGCCATACCTGCTCTTAATCTGGAGTTCACTAAAAGGAGGGAATTTTAACGTCCAAGCGAACCTAACGTCATGGGATCAAATAGGCACCCAGTACTAGTGAAAATGACCTGATAATACATCACAGCAGATCTGTACGACCTCAGATCCCCATTTCTCAGTCAATTTCCAGAGATAAGAAGACTTGTATGATGCCTTTGGAAAACAACAACAACAATGGCCCCAGATTCACTATTGCATCACGGGGCCAGCCCATTTGACCTGTAGTCCATGGTCGACCATTCCTTTAATAATGAACCACATTCTTCAATGGAACTGCCACAAATTTGACAGTAGTTATGAAAAATTAAAATTGCTGATTTGAGAATTTACACTTGTTTGTGTGTGTTTACAGGAGGTACTGTTGGGTGTACCTCCCCAACTAACTATATTCCTTTTCAATCTATTCCACTTGGTGAGTCCGCCGGCGATGCGTTCATTTTCGGTTCATGTTCTTTTCAATTCTACTTCGCTCTACTCTATAAGCTCTGGTAATGCGTATCTGCCCGAGTAATTATATACATGTTTCGTCTCTATTCTTGTTCTGAACATTGACACTGTTTGAGAGGAATGATAACCCTTATTTTCCAACTCCCTCAACCTTTCCTCTTCTTGGAAGATTTTAATATCCGCCTTCCTACGTGGGGTAACGTTCTTGCTTTCCCCAATTTCAATTCTGTTATATCAAATATTTCTTTGGGTTATTTCATCAAAGAGCCTCTTACCCATTACCACTGTTAGTCCAGTGCCTTTACTCGCATTGACTTCTCTTTGTTCTTCCTAAGTTCTTGATTTTCAGTGGCAGGTCATTGATGACCTTCATGGGAATTATCATTTTTCAATCATACTCTCAGATACGCTTCCGACACCTCCCAGTCCTGATTCTTAACCTCATTGGTGTTTTGCAAAAGCAGATTGAGGTTTGTTTAATCGATTGACTAAGTTAGCTTGACAGACTTCGAAACCTCAAGTTACAAATCAAAGAAGGGAACTTTCTGTTTCCTGGTGGACACCTGCTCGTATGTAGACCATTCGACGAAAGACGCTGGCTTCACGGCAGTTCTAACGTACCTCACTGCAGCAAGACTTAATGGGATATACGGTACTGTACTGTAGAAGAGATAATGCCCAGGCCCGGTTGATTCTTTGATAGGCCCGTCGCTTCTGGCAGTCACATATTTCAGGAATCGCTTTCGAAACCCAATTCTCCATTGTCTGGAACCGTGCTCGTAAAATGGCTCGAATGCGTACGGCCTCACAACTGGTCTTTAAGTAAAATGGGTTGTTTGTCACCTCGGCCCACGTGGTTTGTAAAATGTTGGTAGCTTCTTTTGTCCATCTTTCTGTGGGAAGTATATACTCTCAGACTGGAAATAATCTGTCAACTTTAATGATCCCACTAATGCAGTGTATGATAGACTTTACACTTGAAAAATTACATTCAGCACACTTGCTGAAATAGTGAGGCTGGACCAGGTGGGATAGCATACTTTATGCTAAAACGCATTGCCTTGTCAACCTTTACATTTGGATCTTCATATGTTTATTTGGGCTATGGGGTCCTCTCTGAGGAAGTGTCAAGGAGGCTGTTAATTACGCCATATCCTAAACCAGGCAAAAATCCCTTTGTTTACCAACTATCACCAGTTTCGTTGACGAGTTCGTTTGCAGACTCGTGGAAAAGATGGTCACTGTTCGAGTTTTGGTGTTTGGAAAATACTGGCACCCTATCTAGTTTGCACTTTGGCTTCAGAAAGCTTCTTTCGACTGCCAGCTCTTTGCTCTGACTTTAACATGATATTCGTGATATCTTCTCTGGGAATGCGTTTCTGCTGGTAATCATTTTTGATCTGGAGAAAGTGTGTGATACAACGTAGAGTCGTTTTGAATGAAGTGCATTCTCTAGGTTGAGTGGGTTGCTTCCAATTTTATTGAAAGTACTCCATCATTTATCCCTACCTTTATTACATCAAGCATTCGCTCAACTGAAACTGGACTATGATAGTCATGTTTATGGTTCGTCATCTGTTGGTTATCTTGAGATGCTAGAAGTGGTGAGAAACTGTAGCTTGCGGCTAACCACTGGTCCCTTGCATTTTTTCCTGATTTGAGTCTTATTATGGAAAGTAATTACACCGGGACATCTCCTGTGCTAAATATTGCTTCCGCACATACAGGATTCTCAACACTACTATTGGTCACCTTAGTGATGAGTCTGTATCGGGTATGATGCCCTTGCATTTTGTTTATCATTTGCGTTCTTTACGATTCAGCAGGACTCGAGTACTCTAAGGTAAAACCCTTTATTTTTCCAGCAATTTCTCATTGACAGATTCCTCCAATCTCTCGGTGCACGGGCCTTTTCTCCTTAAGAAACGGCATACGTCCGACCCCATTGCTTATTCTCTTTTCTCAACATTGCCACTCATGTCGGTTCCACGTCAATTTACACTGATGGCTAAAAGTTCATTGACTGTGTTGGCTCCTTGGGTGTTTTATCAAAACTACCGAATCTACCGCCCTGTATCCTTACGCACCACTATTTACAACTGAAATCTAGGCTAGGCATCATCCGTGTCTCTTACAGTTTATTTAGATTCTCAATGGTCATCTGGCACAACCAGAAGTACAACTCTTCTCATCCAGTGGAATAATAAAGCCACAATGAGCAATGAATTTATTAAAGCATAAACTTCCAGCCTATACTAACGTCTTCATCAGGTAGAACTGAGGAGGGATGGAGGCAGGACAGGACAATATACTGTATATATATAAGGAGAGTGAGACCGAAAGTAGAGAAGGAGGGATTAGGAAAAGGGTTGACGAAGGAGATTAAGGAAGACCAAAAATAGAAAATTGTAAAGAACACCTGGATTAGAAAAATGTAAACGACAATAACAGAATAATAATAGTAACTAATAATAATAATAGTAGTAATACATACTATTAATAACGGTAATAATAATAATAATAATGAGAATAGTGCTTTGGGGATGAGGTGACTCATAACAAACAATATGATGAAAGGAAAGGAGGAGGTCGATTTAGAAGGAAGGTGCAACTGAAGGTGATAAGGATTAAAGAATACTGAAAAAGGAAAAACATAAATTGCATCTGCTTCTAGAAATGCAATTGGAAACAGAAGGGTAACTGAGTAATAATAATAATAATAACACAGCTGGAAATTGAAGAACAGTAGTTGACGATGATGATGTTAAAATAATGGTGAAAATTTAATATTGATAATATAATAATAATAAAGGTATCATAATATTCATGCTTCATATCCCCCAAGGAAGTGAGGGATAGGAGCCTGAGCCTTAGCTACTTTAGCCAGAGTCAGTTACAGCGGTTAATAATATAGTGAAAGTAAAATATTAATTGCTGTAGACAATAAAAGGACATTCGAAAAGCAGTTTGCTCAGGATTTGATGGCTGGAATTGAGTATAATATTTCTAAAAATCTTTGTCAATATTTGGGGTAAAAGCCAGGTGATTGATGAAGCTAGGAAGGTGTTTAATAAGAGCGTTTCACTTATTCTTTAATCTCTAAAGAGTCGTAGACCAATGAGATTCGCGAAATTTTAGTCAACTGGATGGTTGAAAGGGTGAAGCGAAGGTAATGAGCATAATTATTGGCTAACTAATATTTGTCAATTTAGTGTGAATGGGCTGAATCTTAGAATAATTCTAAAGTAATGAAATAAGGTTGGTTGGTAATAATCAGTGTTGTGCGCGCTACCTCCTGAAAATAGTGGCGCTACCGCTACTTGGGCCAAAATGTAGCAGCGCTACCGCTACAACTACTCATTTGAAAAAGTAGCGCGCTACCACTACCATCACCACTACCGCTACTTTTGAAAAGCATTCAAAATTGGAATAATGATTCCCCACGTATGTGTAATTTGTGTAAGTAGTAGAAAATAGCATCAATGTACATATCTGTAAATTACAAATTTAGTAGCTAAGCCGTTGCTTTCAGTTACTGAGCAGCTGTGCGAGGAAAGAAAGGTGTATACTGTATAGAACAATAGGACATGAATAAATAAAGCAGGCAAAAGGAAGAAACTAATATCTCGTTACATCTTCTATAGTGGTGGGATAGTAAAAATTGCGTTCATTCAATTAACAGTTCTTTTATTTGATTGCTAATAATGTCGAAATAAGTGCTACTAGTAGAACTGGACAATTTCATGCTACTTTTTGACCATATCCTAGTGAAAATAATAAAAACAGTCAAATACTCATCATCTATTTATAATAAAATAAGTGTGACTGTACGTATGTATGCGACAGCATCAGGAACTCGCTGCCGACCAAGCTAAATATAGCCCATTCCGGCTGATAATGCAGGCAGACTTCAAAGCACCACCACGTCGTTGTTAGTGACCCAAATTTAATTTTTCATTGCTTTTATTTATTGTAATATTATACCTTGTAAACTATAAGGGAAAAAAAATGTTTTTATTCACTTTAAAAGTAGCGAGTAGTGGTTGGAATTCCTCTAAAATGTAACGCCCCTACTGTTTTTCGCTATTTTCCTCAAACGCAGCGGTGCTACCGCTACTCCCAACACTGGTAATAATTAGTAAACTGTTACTACTATTATTAACATAAACGAGAAAAGAATATAAATCTTATGGTTTGACCAATCTGAGAGAGGGATATATATACCTTTCAAACGGGTGGGTGGGGATTTCTTTATTTGTTCCATAGTTCATGGCATCTTTAGCTCTTAACTTGGATGAATCAGCATAATATAATAATAATAATAATATATATATATATATATATATATATATATATATATACACACACACACACACACACACACACGAGGAGTGATCAAAAAGTATCAATATTTTTCTTGCTACGGACAAATGAATGCAAATAAGAAATAACCGTTTACATATGTGAGTCTTCCTGCCCTCTGGCGTCTGCAGTCTGAAGCAAAATCTGCTACCATGAGTCAGTAGTTGGTTGGAGCGCTTAAAGGGAGGGTGTATTTTGCAGTACGTCTAAATCTCGGAAATGGAGCAACGCGCGTGCATTAAATTTTGTGCCAAACTTGGAAAATCTGCATCGGAGACGAACGAAATGATTAAAACAGCTTTTGGAAATGATGCTCTCAGTGTAGCTAACGTTTACAAATGGCACAAAAAGTTTAAAAATGGAGAAACATTTGCTCGTACCAAAAATCGAATCTGTTGGACATCTTCATCCGTAATGAGAAATGGAAGGGCGGCCACTGCTTTCCTTGTCTTCAAGCGATGTTTCTCCATTTTTAAACTTTTGATGCCATTTGTAAACGTTAGCTACACTGAGAGCATCATTTCCAAAAGCTGTTTTAATCATTTCGTTCGCCTCCGATGCAGATTTTCCAAGTTTGACACAAAATTTAATGCACGCGCGTTGCTCCATTTCCGAGATTTAGACGCACTGCAAAAACACACCCTCCCTTTAAGGCAGTGGTTCTTAACCTTTTTACTACCATGCCCCCTCTAGGAATTGGTCCTTCCCTCCACGCCCCCCTTCAATCAAAATAACATTCTCAATAACTTCTCAATATTAGCCCATGCTCTCGTTAAGAGAATAACAAATACAATTAGAGAAATTCCTGTTTCTAGGGGGGCGCGCCCCCCCGGTTAAGAACCACTGCTTTAAGGGCTCCAACCAACTACTGACTCATGGTAGCAGATTTTGCTTCAGACTGCAGACGCCAGAGGGCAGGAAGACTCACATATACGAGTATATGTAAACGGTTATTTCTTATTTGCATTCATTTGTCCGTAGCAATAAAATTATCGATACTTTTTGATCACTCCTCGTATATATATATATATATATTAAAAAATTGAAAAACAGAATTTAATTAACTCCCCGGATGAAAATCTTAAAAATTGGTTTCCATTTCTCCCTCAAAGGTGTCCGTTGCCCCACCCGTGGAAATGACATCCAAAGCGAAGAGGGCGAGGAAGAAGAGCAAAATGCCGATCCTTTCGCGGTATGGGAAGAGAAACAAGAAAAGGCGAAGATCCTCAATCGGAAGTACTTCTATAGTGCCTTCGACGAGTGTTAGACCCCTCTATTAATTCCCCAGGAGTCTGCCTCGGTTCCCCCCATTCCACGTCACCTCTCACACCCCATACTTCACCTACGTTTTCTACGCCATGTTCAGGTACAACTTCATTTGTTTTTCAAATCCTTTCTGCGTAATTATATAAAACTGTTTTGCACATTTGGGTATGAACACAGTTGCTTGTGAAGGGAATAATAGTGTTGATAATGGTAAAAAAAGGACACTTCTGTACGGTTCACATTGGAAAGACAAAATGAGGTACGTAAGCCCTTTCACACACGCAAGAAAATAAATAAATAAATAATAAAATAAAATAAATGTAGAAAGTAGTGCTATAATTAATGCTAAATTCTTATTCAAATCAAATATTATTCTACATTTGATATATTATTTACTGATCCCAAAGATGGGCAAGAAGAAATGTATCGTCGATACACGCATGATACATACGTGTATTGACGATACATTTTTGTTAGTAGTTGTAAATTTACTTTGCTTAATCCTTCAGTGCCTGAGATACCTTCCTGTTTTTGAATTGGCAAGTTAGATAAATGAATTAAGTCGAACTTCTTTACGCAGTTTTAGTTAGGGTTTTGTTACTTTTTAATTTTTTCAGTGTCCACATTATAGACAGTGGGCGTTCTGAGAATTATTTAATAATCCCAATGAGAAAACATACTGCCCTCTGTTGTCTCAGTGGTGCACAATTCGTGAATATATACGGGCTAGAGCTACTTGTCGATGTAATGAAGTCAACCAGTCGGTTGTCAGACAATGTACCAGTGTGGCAGACGTAAAGTTGTCCACTTATGTAAACCATAGGCGTTAAAGGATTCATGCTTTAACGTAAGACTAAAGGGCTAATAAAATAGTGTACAAGACTATGTTTAATGCGCCGCATATATAATGACAGTATTTTACTTACAGCTTCATTGCCTGTGCCTGTGAAATATACCTTTGTTAAGATCTTAATGTAAAGTACAATTGTTACTAGTGAGTTGACATTGAAAATGCTTCATATCTTTACTAATGTATCCACATGAAGGAAATTCAGGATGCTGAATTAAAAACTAAGTTAAATTAGTTAACTTTTCTATCCTGAATGACTTAGAGCAGATTCTACAGCACCCTACTCGTATCCCCGATCGCCTTAGAAATAGGCCCAACATTCTGGATTTATTTCTCACCACTCGTCCTTCTTACTCTCTCAAACATTTTTCTCCATTTTTCTCCAAAAAATCCCTTGGTTTAACTTTGCTTGTTCTAATGCTATCCGCAACAGAGAGGTGTCTTTTAGAAGGTACCGTCGCCATCCAACTCCTGACTCACTTAACTTATATTTTTGCCCGGAATCATGCAAAATCTGTTCTTGGACTCTGTAAAAATTCCTTCATTCGACAAAGATGTGAAAATCTATCCAATTCTAATTCTTCGCGCTCTTTTTTTGCACCTAGCCAAGAACCTCTCCAACAATTTTACTTCTTTCCCTCCTCTTTTCCATTCCGACGGTCCAGCTGCCGTCTCTTCTCCTGATAAAATAACTCTTCGCTCAAACTTTCGCCTTCAACTCAACCCTGAACGATTCCGGTGCTGTTCCAACATCTTCTGCTCCTCTGACTTTATTATGTCTGAAATTAAAATCTCTTACAAAGATGTTTTTTCTGCTTTCTCTGGGTTCAACTCTAGGAATGTGTCCGGTCCTGATGGTGTCTTTCCTCTTGTTCTCAAGAACTGTGCTTCTGTGCTGACATCCTGCCTAGGCAAACTTACTTACTTTTTTTTTTTTTCCTTTCATCTGGTACTTTTCCTTCCTATTGGAAGTTCGCTTTCATTTAGCCTGTTCCAAGGAAGGGTGAGCGTTCTCAACCCTTCAACTATCGTCCAATTGCTTTGATTTCTTGCCTTTCTAAAGTTTTTTAATCTATCCTTAATAGGGAGATTCTTAAACATCTCTCTTCTCTCAATCTTCTTTCAGATCGTCAGTATGGGTTCCGCAAAGGACGCTCTGTTGGTGATCTTACATATTTCTCTGACTCTTGGTCATCCTCTTTTTGGGATTTCGGTGAAACTTTTGCTATTGCGTTAGACATATTAAAAACTTTTGATAGAGTCTGGCACAAATCCTTAATTTTCTATTCTATTTGTGCCTTCATCTCTGATTTCCTTTCTGGCCGATTTATAGCTGCGGTTGTAGATGGTCACTGTTCTTCATCTAATGCTATTAACAGTGGTGTTCCTCAGGGTTCTCTCCTGTCACCCACTCTTTTTCTTTTATTTATCAATAATCTGTTAAGTTGCACTTCCTGTCCTAGCCATTTCTATGTCGGTGATTCTACTCTTCACTTCTCCACCCGCTTCACAAAGCGTCTCTCTCAACAGTCGCTCCACTTCGCGTAGGACGGCTATGATGCAGCTAACCTCCGATCTTTCTACTATCTCTGATTGGGGCAGAGAAAATCTTGTGGTTTTCAATGCCTCAAAAACTCAGTTCCTCCATCTGTCTTCTCATCACAATTTTCCACACGACTCTCCCCTTACCTTCAACAATACACAACTCAATCCTTCTTCTTCTCTTAACATTTTTGGCGCTTCTTTTCATGTGATCTTTCCTGGAAAGATCACATATACTCTCTTTCTAAAACAGCTTCTAAGAGGTTAAGTATGCAGTATCCGCTCTGCAGTTTCTTTACCCCAACTCAGTTGCTGTCTCTGTACAGTGTACAGGGGTTTTGTCCGCCCACCCACCCCTATACGGAGTGGGCTTTTCGTGTGTAGCGTGGCTCAACCCACACAACTCTATTTGATCGGGTGGAATCAAAGGCTTTTCGTCTCATCAATTCCTCGCCTCTTTCTGACTGTCTTCAATCCCTCCCTCTTCATCGCAATGTTGCCTCACTCTCTCTTTACTATCGCTATTATAACGGACTCTCTAACTGCATGCCTCCTCCCTTAAGGAGAGTATCCAGTACCAGACTTTCTACACTTTCTCATTCCTTTTCTGTCCAACTATCTAACGCGAGGGTTAATCGGTATTTTCAATTTTTCATCTATTAACCGATCAACTTTGGAACAATCTTCCTCAATCCATCTTTCCCCCTGTCTATGACCTTCAATCTTTCAAACGCAGAATGTCCAGGCATCTCGAAAAGCTCGGACTTTGATTTGTGCTCTCTTCTTCCTGTATGCGAGGTGGGGGTTAGATTTTAGTGGGCATTCGCCCCTGGCCCCTCCTTCCTGCATAAAAGAATGGTGTGTACATTTTATTTGCAAACGACTGGAAATTCAGAATTCAGTTAAAATTGCTAAAATTTATGAACTTAAAATCCATAATACTAAACTCGTATAATTATTATTAAACTTAGATCCAGCAGGAGGTGGCGATGAGAGTGAGTTTGAGGATGAGTTTGAGGGCATGGTTGGCGGTCTTCCGTTAGATGATGTTCTGAATAAGATCCCAGAACACGAATTTTCCCAGATTCTTTACGGAGCAGGTAAGGAAAATTTGCTTGTTATCGAAGCATTAGTATACGTGAAGACGATCATAGCTAATTTCGTTGAACCACACGTGTTCAGTACTTCCAACACAGTCATTCCCATTCTTATTTGTGGTCCGCAAATGAGAGTGCACAAAGCGAGAAATTCAAATTTGAGAAAGAATGTCACTCATATTCGCATTCGTGGTGAAGATGCCAATTGAAAGATGCTGAGATTTCCTAACCTAGTTGAACTTAACGTAACCTAACATTAGCCTTACCAAACATGGACCATAATAGGAAATCCGTGGATGAGAACGAGAATGCCATGAAATGGGAATAGATGGATGTGAGAATTCCTACTTTGAGATTCTTACTTGTGGATTTCTCACTTAGGAGGGCGCGGAATAAAATGGTTATCATATTGAGTAGGATGATACCCTAGGGTTTAGCTTATTGACTCGTGCACTGATTAAAGAAAGTGTGTTCGGATTTTTGCTACAGCTGTTGATACTCATTAGATCAAGATTGAACATTGGCTAATGTTTCTATTTTTAGATCGGAATCAGGGAGGTTTCGGAAAACTACCGTTCAGTTAGCTTAACTCGCGTTGTGGGCAAACTCCTCCTCGAGTCAGTTATAGCGTCTGGATTGGTACCACATCTCGAAGCTCTAGACCTCATTACTGATTCGCAACACGGGTTCCGGTCCACACGTAGGTCCAGTCCCACTGTTGTCTTATGCGTAATATCTCCTCAAGCGGTAGATATCTTTCATTTAGATATTTTGAAAGCTTTCACGAGGTACCACACAGGAGTTAATGAGAAAGGCCTAGGACCTTTGGCGTCCAGGATAAGATATAGCTGACTGGATAGAGCACTCGTTAAAGGAACCAGAAAGTAGGCATTAGTGGGGATTCCTCATAATGGGCTCCTGTTATTATCGAGGCCTCTCAAGCATCATTTCTTGACCTCTTCTATTTGTAGTTTGCAAAAAATAATCTTTTTTTAGAAAGGGTGTCCTTAGTACTACACCGAAATATGCAGTTGACATCAAGTTAGGTAAGGATATAGATCTGGTGAGGATTAGGAAGTCGTAGGTCCATCTCAGAAGCTTATCCGAGTGGTCCATTGACACCTGCCAGATTACCTTCAGTGTGAATAAGTGCAAGGTTGTGCGTGTAGGGGTGGAATTCTCGTGCGACTTGTTCTCTGTTGGAGTGCACCTTGGCTTCAACAAACATGGTGAATGACTCGTGGTTTTCGAGCTATTTTAAATTCTCTAGGCACTTTATAGAGGTGCAGAAGAATGTTCTTAGGACTTCAGGCTATATCAAGAGTCAGTTTACTTTTAGTTTCTACCACTTTCCAGTGCGATGGGTAAATTTCGTTATTATTTTTTCCATACATTTTAGGTACCTTACATAGGTAGATGCCTACAATTTATGGGAAAAATTCATACTGTTATATAACGAAATTTACCTTAAACTTAGTAGGGCCCAGTTACCCCATCTTACGGTATATGATGAACAGTACTATCTTAAGCAGTCTGCGTTTAAAAATAAATTTGATAAAATCGTGAATACGTTGAGTCAGAGGAAAATAGTTTTCTTGGGTAATAGCGTGTCTTGGCTTGGTGATTTTTCTCGCTCCAATTTTCCGTAAAATTTCTTCTTCGTACCGCTTTAAGATGTTTTTCACTTCTTTCCTTTTGGGTGAGTCGGGAATGCGATGGAGGGGGAGAGGAGACCTTCCTCGGTGTACGTATATAAATATATACAGTACTTACGACAAATCGTTCTCTCGCGCAGAGGTTAATTTTGTCAAAAAGTACTGTATTGAATAGTATAAAAATGTTAACATCTGTTACTCATTCTTTGTTGCTTTACGTCAAAACCATATGGTACCCGGTAGGGCACGCCTTCTCCTGGTCAAGCCTCTCTGAACTTCCCCGAGTCTTCCGTACATCGTAATTTTTTGTTTCCCGCAGATCCGCCATACTCGTGGATCATCACGATGGTCCGCGATGCGCTAAATTCTAGCGCATCAAATTTACTAATTTTCCAGTACTTTGAGGGCATTGTTAATTTCGAGAGAATCAAATTACCAGACTTTTCATATTGGAAATATTACCTTTTAAGCAACACGACAAAAGCTAAAGAATTTTTCTCCAAATGGTGCAGATAAAGATTTTATTCGAATTGTGTATCGTCTTTGAAACTCGGAATATCGTGTTTGTAAATTAGGTATAGAGAGAGATTAGGCTCTCCTCGGTTCGGTTAAATTAGGTGAGTTAAATTAAATTTAATTAGGTTAAATTAGGCTAAATAATTTTTTCGTTGTCCTTTTTTAGTGGTTCCCACAGACATATATAGCTAGATTGGACTGCTTTATTTAAACAGCTGTTCGGTGGGCTGACTTACTTCAACGCCCAAACTGTAGCAAACTCACAAACCTTTCCGACGTTTGCTGCTAGAAACTGTCCGAGGTAAAGTAAATGTGTCGATGCAGTGACGTCATTCCTGACATAGTGAGAACCTTTAAAAGAAAGGACAAGAATGTAATGTTTCACTTGCTGAAAACACTGATCATACCAAAACTGGAATATTGTTCAGTTTTAACGTGATAACTTTACTTATTTTAGTTGAGTTTGAACGACTGTTTAGAGTTTTAAAACAGAATTTGGAATGACGTCACTGTATTGAGACATTCACATTTTCTCGGACAGCTGACAGAAACTATCGTTTCGGAAAGGTTTGTGGGTTTGTCACAGTCTGGAAGGTAGGGTTTGAACTTCCATAGTTTAGGTTTCAATAGCGGGTCTATCCCGTATGTGTGAATGTGCGTGGTGGTCCAAACACTTTCGTTGAGAAATTTTGCATTTGGAAAGAGTTTTTCGATGTCTCGAAAGTTTGTTCTGTCGGCCAAAAGTTCTTTCAAAATGCCACAGTACCATTATGATGAATACTTAGTTTTATAGTTACTGTTCGTACAGTGTTTTAACCAATTTATGAGATGTTAAGAAAATTACTGATCGTCAGTAACGCAGTTTCAGGTGGCAGGAAACGTAATTTTCATTGAAAAATTTTAGTTTAAAGCGATTCGGATTGGGTAACATTCAGATTATCGTATGTAGTCGAATGGTACTTCCGGCTGTAACGGTAATGTAGCATTCGTAAATTATGTAACGCCAATTTCAGCTAATTTTGACCCAGAAACGCAGAACTGCTGTCCGGTTTTATATCACAAAAACTGAAAACTTTGTTCCAGAAAACGTTTACTTAATTGGCTCAAATTTTTCATGTCTCGCGGACACAATCACCGCCCCAATTACAAGCACCGCCCCAATTACAAGCACCGCCCCAATTACAAGCACCGCCCCAATTACAAGCACCGCCCCAATTACAAGCACCGCTTCCTGAAAATAACAGTTTGGCGTTGCGTAAAATAGTTTTTAATGAATGGATGCGAAGAACACGAATAACGGTTAAGAAAAAATTAACGTATTGCAGCGATTGTTGAAACCTCTTTTATAGTGATGCCCTCAATCCTTCTTTTACCTCAGATGGAAAGCTGTGTGAAGGGAGCGAAGAAGAAGATCGGAAGAATCGCGGGGGCGCTCCCAAACCCCCCGACCCACCTTTACCCCCCCTCTGCCTGGATGAAGGGGCTCTGGGCGAGCTTATCTCATCCTCGTTCAACCAGCAGGAGCTGAACACGATATCGCAGGTTCTTTCCAACATAGTTGGGGAGGGAGGTTTGGACCTTGGAGGGGAGTTTCAGGGAGCGCAGGACCCCACTACGGTAGCAGCGACCCTTTTCACTCAGCCCCAGAGCCCCCTACGCCCCCAGTTTACCTCTCGGAAGACTCTAATTCAGGGTCTGTGCAGAGTTCCCCTCAAGGCATTCCTTCCCCCGCAGGGGGTAGCAACACTCTCGTACACCCAAACTCAAACTAAAAGTAAACCCGACAATTTAATAGTACACTTTCTTTATCTATTTATTTCTCCTTTAGTAACTATATATATATAATATAATATATATTATATATATATATATTTAATATATATATATATATATAATATTATATTTATATATTATGTAAATGCAGTTTTAATTCCTATTTTTTAGAATTTTTTTTAAAGTAAAATTCTGTGGTGCTTTGTGAGCATCATTAACAAAGGTAATTTTAAACTTCGAAAGTAAACAAAGAAAAGTAACAGGTAATTATTTCCTCGTTTAGTTCTTGACACTTTAATCACTCGACGTTATTTTGTTTAAACAAACACTTTTTTTTTAATACTTCCTTCGTATTTAAGGATTAGTTCATAGTTTTAATTATAACTGAAGCTTTAAGTATTTTAAATTTATTGTAGATTTTTTTTTTCTTTAGTTGCAGAAAAGTTAGTTACCTACATTAAGCTCGGTAAAAATGTCTTTTAAAACTATTTGATAATTTTGTATCTCGGAGCAATCTGTTTTATTTCCCCTCGTCACAGAATTATGTACACCCGATTTGAATCTTCCATCCCGACAAGTACAATCAGATCAAAAATGTCCTCCTGCGAAATTCCAGGTTTCTTACTGATATATATATATATATATATATATATATATATATATATTTATTTATTGGTTTGAAACATGGAGTTCCGCGGCAAGAGTTTTTAATAGGTTGTACAATCGAAAAATGTTTATTTTAAACCATCAAACGTAGTTAATCGTTTTGTACAATTTTTAACAATTAAAAAGATTCATTAGTTTTACATGTTTTTTTTAATATTCAGTATATTGTCTCGTAATATTACGGATAACTTTCTGTTTAGTTCTTCTGTGACTGTGTCTGTACTACTAAATAGTTGTACCATTAAACTTTAACACTTGGAACGTATTCTTTTTCTCGGCATTGACTTAATAACCAGTTATTTCTTTATGTTCTTTACCCCGTGGACACTGAAAAGGGAAAAAGGCTATTACAAGAATTTCTCACCTGAATTTGGGAATGCAAAACTTTTGCCCGATTTATAAATCAAATATAGCTGTATGGGGAATGCTGAATTGTTCAAATCTCATATGTTAAGATCTATCTTTAAAATTGTCCATTGATAATCAGGTCAGTATGTTGTTGTTTGTTGTTTCACGCTCTCTCTCAGTCATTTTCTGGAGTCGAGTCGGCCTTATTTACCGCACAATTAAGTACTTCCATCAAGAAATGGGATGCAAATTATTAAACTAAATTGAAAGACATTTTTGCCCTATCCTACCCACTCCATTCATTTTTGAACCGTTGTATCAATCTATTTGTACAAATGAGAACTTCTGGAAAGAAGTATTTCATTGAAAACCCTCAATTATATCGTTAATCATAAGTTTTTCTTTTACGTTTCATTCCTTTTAAAAATAAAAAAAAAGAGAAAAATTTAAATAAATATCAGTATGGTTAAATTAAAGAAAATATTCCTAAATATAAAATCAAAATTAGAGGCAATGATGTGTGGCGTCTCAGTTTTTTATTTGATATTTCTTCTACAATGGACTGATAAACAGTTAACCGTACATCAAGTCGTAAATTAGAATTTGTGAGTTAACAGCTTTATATATTTCGTTGTGTAGGCATTATTAGGGTTAAGAAGTTTCTAAGCAGATGTCATGGTTGGATAACGTGTATAATTACCATGGCGCGCGTGGTTGGGATGTGTATAGGGTTACGATTTGACGCTAGTCGAGGAAACTGGTCTATCTGATTATAAATATGAAACGGATAACTTAGTTTCCCTTTCTAACGTCTAATTATAATATTTTGTTTTTATTTGAATAATTTTCGAAAGGTTTATGGTAATTTCTTGTCTAATATCAGTAAGATTTATTTTGCAAAATGATCCTAAAGATTTGAATCTTCAATTTTTGGTTTTGACCCACTCTCTAACTGGCTGAAAGGGCTTCAAACTTTTTTTTTTTTCCCCAACTCCTTAACTTGATTTGTGAATACAAAGTTCTTTTTATCTTTCACACGTTTATAAACATTTTTGATCTTTCATTTTGTTCTAAGGTTTATTTTTTTAGGTTTCCCCGAGTAAGGACGGAAGTAATTATTGTACGTAGCATTCTGATACAGTAAGTCTTAAAGCCAATAGCTTTTTAAGTCTTTAACTTCTAAGTCTTCTTCATATCATCTCTGATTTCCTTTCTCCGTTATCCGAATGAAGGAACCGAAGTTTTATTTGTTTTACCGCGTCATTAAGTTCTTCCCTCACGACTTTCTACTTTCATTTGTCAATTTAATAAAAGAAAAAGGTAAATTTACATCGCGAGAAACTTGCCTCTTTCTTTCACTATCTTCTTTTAACGATCATAAGATCTTTTCTTTGACATTTTCTTCGATAACATCTTAATTTTATTTGTAATCTTTATTTTAGTTATACCAGAATAATAATAATAATAATTATTATAGATGCTTAATCCATTCCATATTTAATTAAAATTGTTTTCACTAATTTTGTTATTAAATAATAATTCGACAAAAGACAAAATTATATTCATTTTCCAGATGAATTTAAGTAAATTATCTCCGATTAATTTGAGTAACAGTAGAGAGTCGATATCTCGCACATCTTTTGATCGTAAGTCCAGTACATTAGTTTAGCGTTTTCAGTTTACTACTACACTACGAAAGAATGTCAAAACTGCGAGTATGCTTATCCCATAATGTACTTAAAATTGCTTTGGAGTCATTTCTTACAAATAATAATTTCGCAACATTTCCCTTCTTTATAGTTTGAGTTATCGATTCTCGGCTGCGATCTCCAGTAAATATTTATGAAACTAAAATTTCATAATTTGGCTATCATCTATTTATCGTTTCTTGTAACATTTACAAATGCCACTTCAGTTAAAATTTTACTTATATATATATATATATATATATATATATATATATATATATATATATATATATATATATATATATTAAAATATACGCGTAATGTTAAACTTATTTAAGTATTTTTTCCAAATGGAATTTTATTTAAATTTTGCTAAATTAAAAGTATGTAAGCGTATTTAGGCTTAGACAAAATGAAAAATTAAATGGAAGTCGATGGCTTGTGTTTGTGATGGCATCGTAGCTAAATGAGAAACCATTGAAGTAGATTTATAAAATTATTTTATATAAAAATGTAAACAAAGTTTTGATGCCCATTGTAATTTTGACGTTTTTTGCTTTTTAGCTTAAATGAACCAAACATTTAATATTGTATCATTATTGTAGAGGATGGTTAAAAGGCGTTCTAACTACTAAATATCTTTTAATTATTGTTTTGTCGTGAGTGTTATTCTAAATTTTTTAATAGATGTCTGTAGGCCTCATAGGTCGATGAATACCAATTATCTCTTAGTGTACTAAAGTTTTTCAATAAATTATTTTTTGTAATGATCGTTTCATATTCCTCTTTCAACCGCCGTCTCATTCAGGTCAAAGCCATTGACAACCACATGCGCACGTTTAGAGCGGTTTTCATTTCGTCCAATTGACTTGGTCATGTAAAGTCTACTGAAATTGCCGCGTTCCTTTCATCAAAATAAACTACAGGGTGTCCACAATGTCTTGTCACTCGAGTAAAATACTGATTTTCGTTTTTCTTTCAGACCCATTTGAAATGTGTGATAGCAGCAACTATACGATTGAACAACGCATATTGGCTAGTACCTGGGTCCATGAGCGACCACGTAATAGCAAACCATTGAAAATATTCGTACATACTTCCAGGACTGATTCAATCGTGCAGCTCCTCCAGAAAGGACTCCATTGGATGGGAAAAGAAACTGTTCACAACAGGAACTGCAAAAGACAAACCAAGAACCGGCGGGCCATCTACCAAGCAACAACAGTGACGAATGGTTCTGAAAGAAAAACGAAAATCAGTATTTTACTAGGGTGAAAAGACATTGTGAACACCCTGTAGACTCTACTTGAATTTTGCCGAAGCCAATTCTGGAGGTGGCAAAAGAAAACTCGTTACATTTTTATAAATAAACAATGTTGTCTGCAGAATCGAAGGTACTTCAAGAATTCATTGCATTATTTAGTACTGTATATAAGAAAATACATTTTATTCATGTTTGAAAGGATATGCTAGATTAAATTTACTCATTTGTAAACCTTAAATGTAATAAACGAAACTTAATGATTTGTTAATTTGATTATAGGTAATTAAAATGTTACGAAATGTTAATTGTGCATAACGGTTATTTATTTTGAAACAAACTGTTTCGGCTTAAAAAGCGACTTGAGAGAGAAGAATTGGGTGCTTTAGAAGGTAATCAATCGCAGAGACGTCAACCTTGAAGTATGAAAATCCGTGAAATTTCTCAATGTGCCTGATTTTGATAACTGGAAACATATCCCACATAAAGGAATTTGAGACATTCTCTCCCGATTTTATTATTATTATTATTATCATTATTATTATTATTAATAAGAATGAAACCGTGAGATAGACTTAAAATCCGTGAGAGTTATTATGTCTACAATCATGTAGAAGCTTACAGTACGACCTTCTTTTTAACCAATAGCAGAAGGCATAGCAGTGTGTATCGAATGTCTTTTCGCGGGTCATTCGCCGGATAATGTAACTAACATGTAAGTCCAGTCTCTTTTTCTTAGAGTTAAATTAACAGTTAATCAGAAGCTCCAACCCCTATTTAAAAGTAGTATTAGTAAATGTGTTAGGGAAACGCTTTACTGTATCTCATTCGCCTCTCGGCCATGCTGCTTACTTGGAATTGGATTGTTGGTTGGCTTCGTTTAGAAATACTCAAGTATAAATCATTAGATAATTATTATTGCAATTATTGCAATTGCAATTTTTGGCTTAGACTAGTTCGTTTGCGGAGAGCGCAGATCTAGGTCGCAGTGTAGGACTTGTTCAATCTTATTGTGGGCTGGTTTACGATATAAGCATGAAATTAGGATTCTGCTGTTCTGTATTGAATGGCTAGACGAAAGGCCGAAATAGGCCAAGCCAAGAGTGGGCCTAACTGAGTTTTGTTCACCTTTGACGTCACAAACTCATTGTATTCTTTTCGTCTACAACTGACTTGAAGTCAGTGAAGGAATATGACTTCAAGTGAAGTTTTGGAAAAGAAAACGGCTTAAATTTATAAACCTCCATTCGGACATCAATATTATTTAATAGGGGGAATTCATAAAAAAAAGAAATGCACGTATGCGATATTTATACACAAATAACATGTAAATAATTTCATACAAACAATTTTGAACACATTTTTAAGCCAGTGAGAGTATAACATTTACTTTAAATTCACGAGCTACGTAGATTTTGAGTGTAGCTTTGAGTGATGAGGACTCGAGACCTTTTTTCTGGTCTCTGTCACGGCCATAGTGGTCACTGGTAGCTTCACAAATTTGGACTTGCTGGCTTTGGATATGGAGCTGAAAATTCTGATGGCTGTGGTGGTATTTTCGTAAATATATGGTATCTGGCTTTTCATCGATTTCACAAAAGCATGAAATTTCTACGAAAGTGGTTTAACTAGATATAGATAGTCTTTTGTTATAACTAATAAAGGACCATTCCATTTAAAGGGGGTGATCCTACACGAGCAACAAATTACAGGCCGGTGTGTTCATTATGTGTTCAGCAGAGTTTTTGAAAAAATTGTAAAAAGTAGAATGCAGCGATATTTAGAATCCTACAATTTATTATCTCCAAATCAATATGGCTTCCGTAATAATAAAACAACGGAAATGGCTATTTTAAATCTTATGGAAAATGTAAATATAGCTAAGGAGAAGAAAGAAATAATGATATCAATATTTATGGATTTGAGTAAGGCGTTTGATGTAATAGACCATAATATTCTACTTAATAAATTATATTGTTACGGCTTTAGAGGAGCAATCAATGATTGGTTTAAAAGTTATTTGTCCAATAGATATCATTTTGTATCAGTAAATAAGGTTTGCTCAACTAAAGCGCTTGTCAAACATGGTGTGCCACAGGGCTCAGTTCTGGGTCCACTGTTATTTTTATTATATATAAATGACTTTCCACGTTCATCTGATATATTGAACTTCATAATGTTTGCAGATGATACAACTGTCTCTTTTTCTTGCAAAGATGTTAATACAGCTAAGAATATATTTCATTCAGAATTCATCAGTGTAATGAAATGGTTGACCACCAATAAACTCTTCCTAAATACCAGTAAAACAAATTTCATGATTTTCACTAATAAAAGAAATGTATATCTTGATAAACTTAATGTTAATGAAATCGCCATAAAGGAGTGTATTGTAACAAAATTTCTTGGTGTAATGCTAGATAAGAATTTGCAATGGAGTGATCATGTAAATTATATCGCGAAAGAGATTTCAAGGAGCGTTACTATAATGTTTAAACTTAGAAAACTAGTCCCTAAACGAGTTTTATTGACTCTATCATACTCTTGTTCTTCCTATATAACATACTGCACCCTTGTTTGGGGAAACTCCGCTAACAACGCACTAAATGGTATCTTTGTCATCCAAAAACGAGCAATAAGGTTATTACCTGATGCTGATTTCCTTGATCACTCTAGTCTCTAGTGCATTATTTAAAGAGCTAAACCTACTAAAGCTCAACGATATAACCAAACTGGCACATTTTATTTTTATTTACAAGTGTAAGAACAAAATCATTAATTTGTAATGGGTAAATAGATATTTTATAACTCATCAAGAAATCCACTCGTATCAGACCAGAAATAGATCAAAGCTTGTTATACCAGAATTTAGATTGTTTTCATCTCAAAAACTACCCATTTTCATTGGATTGAAACTATGGAATGACTCGCATGCCGATATAAAAAAATATTGTGAATGTAAATTTGTTTAAAACCAAGTTGAAATCCCGATTAATAATGGCATACTAACAAAAATCTAGGATTAATGTCCACTAATGTTTAATATTGTCCATTAATATTGTTTAATATTGTAATACATGTTTTAACTATTAATAATACTTATTTACTTATTTACTTTATTTATTTATTATTAATAATTAATAACAACTAGCTTAAGGGCAAAATTAAATAAAATAAATAGTCGAGCTTCACAATTATTCATGTAATTGTAAATTGAAAAAATGTATTTATTTTATTATTATTAATAAAGGTTATTCTATTCTATTCTATTCTACAGTAAGGGGGGGGGGGGTTGTAACTGTTCAATTTGAAGCTATGTGGGCATTCTTTTGGATGAAAGCAAGAGACCTGTTTAAGCATCTACCGTGTTATAAATGATCAACTTCTCTTTGGGAACTACTTTCTTTTTTTTAACCATATTCAAAATAATAAAGATTCCAATGCATACCTGCCAAAAATGAAAAATTGTTACCACATTACAATGTAATTGCGCCTATAATGCTACAATATTGCAATAATAATATTTTGTTAGAGATTTCCTGATAATAAAAAACAAAACATCTTTATTGCGGATCATTCACAATCCATAGCCACTTAACCTAACATACAAATACAATCTTATGTATACATTGAACTTAATACAAAATAATGTAAAAATAAGGCCAACATAGCCACTTAACCTAGCATACTGGCATACTATTTGATTAATTATTTGACAATTTTATGTATATTGTTGTTACCTGAGATATCTTATAACACTTATTATAACAGCCACTTGCTATAACACTTATTATAACACAACTTAATATGCATATATAATCTTTGCTACATTACAAAATAAGGTATTGTAAACCAGCAGTTGTCTGAACCAAGACTACCATAGAGGTGAGAGGTACACAGTATCTGAAGACAGGACATTGTACAGTAACACATTAGAGCTGTTTTGGACCCTAGTAATGAAATTATATATATTCTTCCGGATTAACATTTGGCTAGTAGGTAGGTTATGCGTAGTAAACATAAAACTGGCACTGCACCATTTTGGTTCCCTACATAGCATATGAAAAATATTATTATTAAATTATATTATGGGTTATTATTCGTTTTTTGACCCAGACACACCCAGCTATAACAGCAATATATATTGAATAACCAATCAAAACTGAATAAGAAAATATATATATTATCTTGTGCAAATTTGTATAAAATGTGTTTTTTTATTAAAATATATTTCCTATTTTTGGTGTTTTTTCAATATACAGGGTGGGCCGTAAGTTTCCATACATAGGAAAAATTAAACGTTTGTTTTTATGTTTCAGATACCCTAAGAATATGCGTTTGACGTAAGATCTTGTTTACTGATGAAGCAAATTTTTACGTCAATGGAGAGGTTAATCGGCAAAACATACGTTATTGGAGTAATGCTAACCCTAACTGGCTGAGTCCGACGAAGATGCAAGGTGCCGGTAAAGTGATGGTGTGGGCCGGGATATGGGGTGACAGAATTATTGGACCAATTTTTGTCAGTGGAAATCTTAATGCCGAAAGGTATCTTAACATTTTGCAAGAAGAGATTTTCCCATCCCTGCTAAACGAGGAAGGTAACTTCCCAGTTTACTTCCAGCAAGATGGAGCTCCACCTCATTATGGTCTTCACGTGCGTCGGTATTTGGATCAGCAGCAGTTTCCGGATGCTTGGATTGGTCGGCGTGGTCCTGTGGAGTGGCCTCCCAGATCCCCAGATCTCACCCCCCTTGATTTCTATCTTTGGGGGCACTTGAAGGCCATGGTGTATCAGGAAAAGATACGAGACATAAATCATCTAAAGGAACGTATCACCAACGCCATTACAAGCATAACGTCAACTGTGCTAATGCGTGTTCATCAACAGTGGGGAACACGTATTGAAATGTGTTTTCAAAACAATGGCAACCATGTAGAGCATATTATATAAATAAAAATGGTTGTCCATAAAAAAATGTTTATTTTTCCTATGTATGGAAACTTACGGCCCACCCTGTATATATATATATATATATATATATATCTCTCTCGACTATTTGGTGAATATTTCTTATTTTTGGTGATTCTGGCTACTTCTGCGTAATTCAATTTGTCCCGTTTTACAAATAAATCATTTTTAGCAATTGTTTGTCAGTTCGTCTGTTGAACTCTGTTCAGTTTGGTTTTTTGTGACGAAGTATGACGTGTCAGTTATGCATATTTGATTTAGAAGACGTGATCCGCCATATTGCCCTCGATGAAGACAAGAGTTTAGACCTTTTTTTCAATCACGGAATAATTAAGACATCCGTGACCTGCCCTAAATGCAATAGTGCTTGTATTTTAAGAAAAGACCAGAAGGTCTTTAGGTGCCGTAAAAAAAATCCTAAAAATAAACGTGTGTCGTTTCAGTTTAAGGGCAGGCGAAATTTAGCGGACTACCCATGCAAGGTTGACACATGTTATTACATTATCATTTGTATAATTTAGGTCTCGGGGGGTACGGCGTAAAGATCACGCATCACAAATTGATCGGTTCTAATGTTTTGCGGACAGTTCAGTACGTGACACCGGTTAGGTCAACTGTACGCCCTTGATGATTGGTTAGGTTAAGTCATGATATTTTCGTTTAAATTCGTTAGTTTAAACGAAAATGACGAGTGCAAACTTTTCTGGTTAATTTTGAGGTGTTTTGTACGAAACTGCCATCCGTTTCCTGTGCAAATGCGTAGTTTTCAAGATGACGATATCTCGAAAACTATGCATTTGCACAGGAAACGGATGGCAGATTCGTGCAGAACACCTCAAAATTGACCAGAAAAGTTTGCTCTCATTATAAAAGAGACTGGGTCAAGAAACGAATAATTACCATATTATGATATGATATCATACAGGGTGTACATAAAGTCAGGATCTATTTTTGTGAAGCACTTGGAAATTATATGGAATTCAATTATAAAATGATAAAGTGGTAACATTTATTAAATAATTAAGAGTAGGATTCGACGTGACGCCCATCAGTATCCCTGCACAGCTCAAATCGTTCCGCAGCATTTCTAAACACATTCTGGAGCATTTGCGGGGTTATGTTATCTGCAGCAGTTCGTATACGTGTACGTAAGTTTTCAAGACTCGTAATCTTCGTCTGATAGACGTGCGATTTGATAAAGCCCCATGCAAAGAAATCTAAAGGGGTTAAATCTGGTGATCTCGCTGGCCAAGGTCTGTTGCTTCCGCGTCCGATCCAGCGATTTGGAAAACGTCCATTTAGATAATCCTGAACAATTTTGGCATAGTGACAAGGAGCACCATCATGTTGATAGACGACGGTACTAACAATCCTATCCCCGTCGTCTATCAACATGATGGTGCTCCTTGTCACTATGCCAAAATTGTTCAGGATTATCTAAATGGACGTTTTCCAAATCGCTGGATCGGACGCGGAAGCAACAGACCTTGGCCAGCGAGATCACCAGATTTAACCCCTTTAGATTTCTTTGCATGGGGCTTTATCGAGTCGCACGTCTATCAGACGAAGATTACGAGTCTTGAAAACTTACGTACACGTATACGAACTGCTGCAGATAACATAACCCCGCAAATGCTCCAGAATGTGTTTAGAAATGCTGCGGGACGATTTGAGCTGTGCAGGGATACTGATGGGCGTCACGTCGAATCCTACTCTTAATTATTTAATAAATGTTACCACTTTATCATTTTATGATTGAATTCCATATAATTTCCAAGTGCTTCACAAAAATAGATCCTGACTTTATGTACACCCTGTATTATATTATACTAGTACAGTTCCCGTCGCTTCGCTGACGGTTAGACAGGCTAAACTACAAAAAAAGAACCCAGCCGTGAAAATTTTGAGCTTCACATTGTGTCAACATTTCTGAATCTGGTATCTCCCAAAACCTCCTCACCCCCATTCATACAACTTGGGGGCTAACCCCCTCCCCCATTACCCCCACCCACCCTTCCTCCAACCCCCACCCTTCCCCCGTTGCTTAACTACAGAAAAGAACACAGTCATGAAAATCTTGAGCTTCACAATGCCGCCCGTAATACAATTTCTGAATTTTGTTACAATTTCTGAATTTTTGTTCTCAATTTTTTCTCACAATTTCTGAAAGTGTGACGGACAGACAGATGGACAGACAGACGGACAGCTCTCTTATTATAATATATAGATTATATTATGATTATATTGATAAAACAGCCTACCTTTTTTTGCCCAAACTAGAGTATGGCTCGGAGGCCTAGGTAAGTAAATAGCAAAAACTATAATTTGGATAGATTAAATCTATGGGCTTAGCTAATTTTAAGTACTTATTCTAAACAGGTTTAGGATAGATACTAGTCTAAAGTAATTATTAGAAGTCTAGTTAATTTTAAGGGCCTTCAGTATTTCTCTTCACGATTGGGTCCTGTTATTGGTTTAATATAATTATGTTAGACTATGGTCCTATTTCCAATAATAAGCCCCTAGCCTAATGTCGAAATGCTTTGTCCGAACACGCTGTTCATGGTTAAAGTAAATACTCAACATAAAAAAATTGGGAATACAGGACTTACCATGTGTTGGTCCTAGGGTTGCCAGACGTTGAATGCCGTTGATCATCCTCAGATTGCTTGTTAAGATTTAGACAAAGTGCGAAATAAAAGAATATTTCGGTCTTTGCTAAATATCGACGAAGAATTCGCGGAATGCAAGGCAGTCTGCGGTTTACCCTCTCGTCGGAGTTTACCGGTAACATATATATATATATATATATATATATATATATATATATATATATACACACACACACACACAGGGTGTCCCATAAGTCCGGCATCATAGGAGAAATTCATATTTTTCTATTTCTACAAACCATAATTCATATCCTCGGGATGCCAATTTCCCGTCCACCATTCTGTTCAGTGACGAGGCTGTTTTTTATGGAAATGGTGAGGTAAATCGACAGAACACCCGCTACTGATCTCAAAACAACCCTCACTTGTATACCTCTTCAAAGGAACAAGGTGCGGTAATTTTTTACTATCAGTCCAGCCTCTGGAAACTGAAAATAAAGTTTACTATAAGACTCTTTACATTTTTTTAAACAACTTTTATTAAGTACAATATGAAGGCAAATGCCGATTAAAGCTATAAAATTAATGTTAAGAAATTTTTTTTTTGAGCGATAAAATCGCGGATCATGTTTTTGGGAGTGATAAAATGACTGATCCCACAAAGGTTAGGAAGGTACCGCTAACAAAATGGGGGGGTTTGACCTGAACTCATAAGATTTTAGTGTCACGATGGCGTCGGTTTGCGATCGTTGTAATTATTCACTGTGTTTAACTTCATGCAAATTTTTTGATGATGAAGATGCTGCATTTAATTTTTATGTAGAACACGGTGTATTGCTTAAAGAATTTTATTTGCCCTAAGAAAAACAAGGAAGGTATTGTTTGTGGTAATAAGTGTGTATTCGATAAAAACAGAAAAGCATTTCGTTGCCACAGGTCGGTGCGTGATAAGAAACGAAGAAGGGGAACACGCATATATTGTGATTTTTTTCAGTCAGTTTATAAAAATACGTGGCTAGAGAGGGGCAGCTTTAAAATTAATTTGAACCTAGTCTTCATTGTGTTCTACCTAAGACCAAATTTTAGTATCAAACTAGCAAGGGATGAACTAGGTTTATCCACAAAAACCATCGTAGACTGGGCCAGTTTTTGAAGAGAGGTGTGCGTTTTTCACTGTATCGACAATAGTGAGAAAATAGGTGGTCCTGGAACAGTGGTGGAAGTGGATGAGTCCAAGTTTGGGAAAAGGAAATATAACTGCGGAAGAGTTATTGATGGCCAGTGGGTATTCGGAGGTGTGCAACGAAACACAAATAAAATTTTTCTTGTTCCTGTTCAGGACTGTAGCTCTGGGACCCTAATTAAACTTATTAAAGAAAGAATTTTGAGTGGGACTACCATTCATAGTGACTGTTGGAAGGCGTATTCTTCACTTGGAGAGGAAGGTTATACCCACCTTAACGTGAATCATTCCATTAATTTCGTCGATCCGACAACAGGAGCCCACACCCAAAACATCGAAAGGAAGTGGCGAGATATTAAACAGAACGTACCGAGGTATGGGAGACGTAAAAAGCATTTTGTTGGATATCTAGCAAGATACATATTCTGCTTGAAATATCAAGAACCCAAACAAAGGCTACACGCTTTTCATGTTGCAGCGGCTCAGCTCTACAAACCACATTAAAAAAGAAATATATATATATATATATATAATATATATATATATATATATATATATATATATATATATATATATATATATATATATATATATATACAGGTAAGAGTAGTACCTAAAATTAGGTTAGGGTAGGTTAGTATAGTTTTACGGTATATATAATATATACAGTGTTCGTTTTACTATATATATATATATATACACACCTTTTAGGTCACTCATGTTGGCTGTTTCTACAATTTCCATAATTTAAATATCAATGGATTCGTTTTTTACATCGCGAATGCGCCCTAGATAGTCTCTACTGAAGGAATTACCCGCATTTTAGGGTATTTTTTCACACTTATACCCCAAAACAAACTTCGTGTCCTAACTTAGTTTTGGGCCAGTTCCCTCACTTGAGACTATCCAAATCGCATTCCTGGTGTAATAACGAATCCATTGATCTATAAATTATGGAATTGAAGAGACCGGAGTGATAGTAAAAAATTACCCAAGGTGCATCTCGGGTGATGGTATGGTGTGGCATTGGAAGGATCGCACCATAGGCCCCCTCTTTTTCGATGAACATGTCACTGGAGGCACCTACCTACGTATGCTCAAGGAAGAAGCATTTCCCAGTGTCTTGAACGAAGAAGGAAATTTCCCAACATGGTTCCAGCAAGACGGCGCTCCTGCACACTACAGCACCCAAGTAAGGAATACCTGTACCAACAATTCCCTGGTCATTGAATAGGACGTCGAGGGCCTGTGGAATGGCCAGCTAGAAGCCCGGATCTCACGCCACTAGATTTTTATCTCTGGGGCCACTTGAAAGCGCTGGTATACGCAGAGAAAATTAGGAGTGTTGAACATTTGCGGGCAGCGCATTATGGGCATGTAACACCATTACTCCTGACATCATTCACCGTGATATATATATATATATATATATATATATATATATATTATATATATATATATATAATCTTCATGTTCATTAGGGGTGCGTGTTATTTATTTTTGCTGATTAAAGGGTGCGTGATCAAAAAGTTTGGAGACCACTGGTCTATGCTAACAGCTAAAACTTGGTTTCACAAACAAACATGCTTACAATTAACTTACCCTCGTAACATTCATCTTTATTTATGAGTGTAATATTATTATAATCAATAAAATTGTTCAGCAAAAATTCTTTCAAGAATTATCCGGTTTATTTGTTCTTCCAGAATCTATATGTTGTATGTTGGTAAAAAAGAGGTAGCATATGATCAAAGCCTACCACTTTCTAGTCAGAGGCAAATGTACAAAATCTGTGCACGTTTATCAAATCCAGAAAAAGCCATTTGGTCAATAAATTTACAAAATACCACTGCCATCAAATTTTTTAGCATCACATACACAACCAGTAAATCTAAATCTGTAAAGTTGATTTTAAATTTCAAGTGCCTCGTAAGTTTAAAGTAAATGTTATGCTCTCACCGCCTTAAAAATTTCGCTTCAACATATTTTGTATGAAATTGTGCACGTTTAAAGTTTACTCTCGTGACAAAATGAAGTTTATATAGAATAGAATAACCTTTATTAATAATAATAAAATAAATAAATTTTTTCAATTTACAATGACATGAATAATTGTGAAGCTCGACTATTTATTTTATTTAATTTGGCCCTTAAGCTTTAGGCTTTACTGGGTTCTTATTAAAAATAAGCAGCTAGTTGTTATAAATTTATAATAATACATAAATAAGTAACTAAATAAGTATTATTAATAGTTGAAACATGTATTACAATATTGAACAATATTAAACAATATTAGTGGACATTAATCCTAGATTTTTGTTAGTATGCCATTATTAATCGGGATTTGAACTTGGTTTTAAACAAATTTACATTCACAATATTTTTTATATCGGCATGCGAGTCATTCCATAGTTTGAATCCAATGAAAATGGGTAGTTTTTTAGATGAAGACAATCTAAATTGAGATATAACAAGCTTTGATCTACTTCTGGTCTGATATGAGTGGATTTCTTGATGAGTTACAAAATATCTATTTACCCATTGCAAATTAATGATTTTGTTCTTACACTTGTAAATAAAAATAAAATGTGCCAGTTTGGTTATATCGTTGAGCTTTAGTAGGTTCAGCTCTTTAAATAATGCACTAAAGTGATCAAGGAAATCAGCATCAGATAATAACCTTATTGATCGTTTTTGGATGACAAATATACCATTTAATGCGTTGTTAGCGGAGTTTCCCCAAACAAAGCTGCAGACGTGCAATATGTTATATAAGTAAGAACAAGTGTTAGAAAATCTAGAAGAGGAAGAGCCATTGTTGTCCCAAGGCGATATGATGACTAAGCTGAGTGATGCAGCATTGCTTGTATATATGAAGTTAAGGTGTATATACAGTATTTCCATCTCATAATTGTAAGGTTAGTGAAAAATTCACTTAATTTAGAGCTAGCATTTTTGGGCTCTTGTGACAGCATTGTTTGGGCACTCTTGTGGCATCATTTTTTGGGGGCGCCGCACGTCCTTCCTACTCATTTGTTGAATGCGGCACTTACAGGGCGTGGTCTTATAGAGAGCTCTCTTGCAATTCAGTTTGGTTGTTTAGATACAAGATTGTTGCATCGTGCAATGGTGCAGGTTGTTGTTGTTGCAAGGTTTAGAAGAAAGACCATAAATAGTGCCCCTTTGGATTTTTATCTTAATTGTATGCAACTGAGGCCAAGGTAGGCCCACATCGAGTCAGCAACCCTGAGGTAGGACCTAAGAGGACCTCCAAGTCCGTAAGTTTTTAGTCTAGCTTAACTTGGGCCTGTAGGTTAAACTGGCCCTTCAGAGCTTGGCCGTTCACGGCTCAGCTGGGATTCTGAACCCAATAAAAATACAAAAAATAACATGGTCCTTCGAAACCGGATTCTAGCCCAAGACTGAGTCAGTGACTATTTTCCGGCAAAGTTCTGATTGTGCAAATTGTAGCCCAAGTTAGGCCTAGACGGGTTGAACATAATTGAGTTAAGGTCCCAGGGTCGAAAGTTTGGTCGCCCAATTGCGAAACTTGGCCACTCGTCTGTCGTTGTTTTGGGCCTACATTTTTACCGGTTTGGTTAATTTTGGTTTATTATTCGTAGGCGAAGGTTGCAGACTTCAGTGCGCTAGTTACTTGGGTGGAAAATTTGATATTCCATACTGGTGGTTGGTCAGTGCTCCAACCAAGCAATTCAGTTTATTTGAAAAAAGCAAAATTCGAGTTTAATCAGTTTGGTTAAGTATTTTTACCAATACAGCTTATTTGCCATTGAGCCAAATTGTTGTTTGCATTGAAGATGAGTGCAGCTAAATTGAACAAGTTTTAAAAAAAAGCTCCTACAAAGGTCTAATTACAAAGGTCATTGCCACTATAGATTCTGCCATAGAGCAAGAGGATTTAAGCTTAGTGACTGCGCAGCTTTCCATATTAGAAACTAAAAAGGTTGCTCTAAGCGAAGTAAATGTTAAAATTGAGGCTCTTAAGAAGAGGATGAAATAGAAAATAACATAATTTACTTTGAAGAGATTATTGACGATATAATTAAAGTATGCCTCAGAGCAAAAGAGTTTAGCAGCTAAGTACAGTTAGAGACCAGGTCTAATAATGAGACACAACCCTCAACAAATGGTGTTTGTGAAGTTAAGGTTAACAGATCTACAGTTCAATTACCGAGGCTTGTACTCAAAACATTTTCTGGGGGTATTCAGGAATGGTAAGGATGGGCAGACCGTTTTCAATCAGCAGTTCATTCTAGTCAAGTGTTAAGCGCGGTGGAGAAGTTTAATTATTTGCAGTCCCTCTTGGAAGGGGAGGCAGCAAAGACAATAGCAGGATTAGCCTTGACAGAGGCTAATTATAATGTGGCTTGGGATATATTAAAGAAACGGTTTGGTAAGCCAGAAATCTTAATTAAAAGCCACCTCCGCGAACTTTTAGCTATACCTCCTGTTAATAATCCCAATAGTGTCAAGGAGTTACGGCATAATATATGATGAATTTGAAGTTAGAACTAGGTCCCTGGACAACTTGGGTGTAGGAATGGAAAGGTATGGTATAATGTTGGTCACTATACCAGAGTCTAAATTGCTTAGTTCAATTTTGCTTGAAGTAAGTAGGGGACACTCTACAGAACATGTGTACATCCCCCTTCAGCAGATGTTAAGTCTTTTAGGCACAGAATTAGCAAGACGAGAGGGAATTGAGTTTGCACAGTGGGATGTTAAACAAGGGGACAAAGACAGGCACAGCACCAAAGTTTCTACGAAAAGGAATAACCCAGGTACAGTGGCAGCTCTACATGCATCCTCTGAGAATAAATTAAAGGGAATCAAGGAATGCATATTTTGCGAAGGCAACCACAAGTCATATAAATGTGAAGTGGCTGAGGCTTTACCTTTTGAGGAGAGAAAGGACAGGGTAACTAAGTCCACAGCATGTTTTAAATGTTTTTTGAAAGGTCACAGAGCAAGGTTTTGTAAGTTTAAAATTTTGTGCAAAAAATGCCATGGCCGGCATCAGCCATTATTTTGTGAAAACACTCTTAGTAGGCCTACCCCAGAAGTAGAGACATCAGTGGCACATGCCACTGCTATGAAAGGGAGTAAAAGTAAAGGGGGATTATTGCAAAGAGCTGCAGCATTATTAATTGGGAATGATGGAGAAGCTACTGTAAGAGTGTTGTTTGATAGTGGCAGTGGCGGTTCCTCATATGGGCAATATGGGCAGCCGCACAGGGCGGCATTTGTGGAGGGGCGGCATGAGCGCCTGCAAAAAAAATAAAAATAAAAATAAGAATAAATAAATAAAGAAATAAATAAAAATAAAAAATAAAATAAAATATTTATGTGATAGAGCATTTGTACAATTTAGAAATTTGATTCTCTAGTTTATTTATGGCAGTTGTGCAATTTAATTTGTATTTTTCCTGTTCATAGTATCATAATTACATTCTCTTAAGTGAGTTATTCTATTTACGTGATGAAGGATTTGTAAAATTCAGAAATTTGAGTCTTTGTTTTGGTTCTGAAGTTCCAACAATTAGTCCAATAAAAAGTTATTTTGTGAAAGAGTTATGTCTGTCCTTTATTTTGGGGGGATTCGAATGTGTGTGTGTTGGCGAACAGGGGGGGGGGCGCTGAAGGTGAGGTTCGCCCAGGGCGTCATGTAAGCTAGGACCGCCACTGGATAGTGGTAGCCAGTGCAGCTTTATTAAGACCAGAATTTCCAGAAAATTGAAGTTTAAAGAACTTAAGAGGGAAAATTTAAGAATTTCTGGGTTTGGGGTTCCGTTCAAAACCGAACCAAAGTTAAAAAGGTAGAAGTTCTGGTTAAGGGGTTGTTACCACAAAGTCCCACTATCAAGGTCCAAGCTGTAGAGATTGAGGAACTTTGTGCTCCAGTCACTACTTGTTTAGATATGGCATGTATCCAAGAATTGCAAGTTAAAGGAATTAATTTGGGCAATAATAAGTTTGAAGGAACAGAAGATATTAGTCTTTTGATTGGAGCTGACTATTATTGGGACTTCATCACTGGTAATATTGTCCGTACATCTCGAGGTCCGGTAGCTATTGAAAGTAATCTAGGCTGGATGCTACATGAGAGCTATTGCAATGAAATGGAGGTTAAAGGTCTTTTTGTTAAGATTGAGGAGAACAGCCATGGTTTGGAAAGGCATTTGAAAACCTTTTGGGAACTTGAATCCATTGGCATAAAGGACAAACAGGAGAAGCAGGCGAGTACAGTGATGTTTTAGAGCAATTTGAAAAAGGGATTGGGTTTAGAGATGGTTGCTATGAAGTTGGTCTCCCTTGGAAGGATTCTTGCAAACCCAGTTCAAACCTTCAGCTAGCTAATAGGAGGTTGGAGACTTCATTGCACAGGCTAAGAAAAAATGAGGAGTTGTTAATTGATTACAATGAGGCCATCCTAAGCTATGTAAAGGAGGGCTATGCTGAAAGGGTGCAAGGTGAGCTGGTGAGCCAGGAGGCACATTATCTGCCATACCATGCAGTGGTACGGCGAGACAAAACTACCACCAAACTGAGGGTAATTTTTGATGGCTCAGCCAAGGACAAAGGTGGTATGTTCTTGAATGACTGTTTGGATGCTGGGCCAAATTTAAATGCAGATTTATTTTCCTTGTTACTGAGATTCAGGTTTGGTAGAGTAGCATTGACTGCAGATGTGAAGCAAGCCTTTTTGCGGATAAAGCTAAAACCAGAGGACAGAGATGCAGTAAGGTATCTGTGGGTGGATATGAAATACTTGTTGAAAAATGAACCTAAGGTTCAAGCATATAAAATGAAGTCAGTGTTGTTTGGCCTCAGCTCTAGTCCATTTCTGTTGGCAGCTACTATGCAGTACCATTTTAAGAAATATTCTCAAGTCTATCCTAACACTATTGAACACAAGGAAAAAAATTTATGTTGATGACTTGCTGTGTTCCGTGGATAATACAGAAATGACTAAACAGATATTCAGGGAGGCTAGAGCTATAATGAGGGAGGCTGGCATGGAGCTTAGAAAATGGCAGACCAATCATTCTCAATTACAACATTTCTCTCCTCAAAAGGTAAAGCCTCAGCCACCTCACATTTATATGACTTGTGGTTGCCTTCGCAAAATATGTATTCCTTGGTTCCCTTTAATTTATTCTCAGAGGATGCATGTAGAGCTGCCACTGTACCTGGGTTATTCCTTTTCGTAGAAACTTTGGTGCTGTGCCTGTCTTTGTCCCCTTGTTTAACATCCCACTGTGCAAACTCAATTCCCTCTCGTCTTGCTAATTCTGTGCCTAAAAGACTTAACATCTGCTGAAGGGGGATGTACACATGTTCTGTAGAGTGTCCCCTACTTACTTCAAGCAAAATTGAACTAGGCAATTTAGACTCTGGTATAGTGACCAACATTATACCATACCTTTCCATTCCTACACCCAAGTTGTCCAGGGACCTAGTTCTAACTTCAAATTCATCATATATTATGCCGTAACTCCTTGAGACTATTGGGATTATTAACAGGAGGTATAGCTAAAAGTTCGCGGAGGTGGCTTTTAATTAAGATCTCTGGCTTACCAAACCGTTTCTTTAATATATCCAAGCCACATTATAATTAGCCTCTGTTAATGCTAATCCTGCTATTGTCTTTGCTGCCTCCCCTTCCAAGAGGGACTGCAAATAATTAAACTTCTCCACCGCGCTTAACACTTGACTAGAATGAACTGCTGATTGAAAACGGTCTGCCCATCCTTACCATTCCTGAATACCCCCAGAAAATGTTTTGAGTACAAGCCTCGGTAATTGAACTGTAGATCTGTTAACCTTAACTTCACAAACACCATTTGTTGAGGGTTGTCTCATTATTAGACCTGGTCTCTAACTGTACTTAGCTGCTAAACTCTTTTGCTCTGTGGCATACGTTAATTATATCATCAATAATCTCTTCAAAGTAAATTATGTTATTTTCTATTTCATCCTCTTCTATAAGAGCCTCAATTTTAACATTTACTTCGCTTAGAGCAACCTTTTTAGTTTCTAATATGGAAAGCTGCGCAGTCACTAAGCTTAAATCCTCTTGCTCTATGGCAGAATCTATAGTGGCAATGACCTTTGTAATTAGACCTTTGTAGGCGCTTCTCCTTTTTTAAAACTTGTTCAATTCAGCTGCACTCATCTTCAATGCAAACAACAATTTGGCTCAATGCCAAATAAGCTGTATTGGCAAAAATACTTAACCAAACTGATCAAACTCGAATTTTGCTTTTTTCAAATAAACTGAATTGCTTGGTTGGAGTATTGACCAACCACCAGTATGGAATACCACATTTTCCACCCAAATAACTGGCGCACTGAAGTCTGCAACCTTCGCCTACGAATAATAAACCAAATTAACCAAACCGTAAAAATGTAGGCCCAAACAACGACAGACGAGTGGCCAAGTTTCGCAATTGGGCGAACCAACTTTCTACCCTGGGACCTTAACTCAATTATGCTCAACACCCGTCTAGGCCTAACTTAGGCTACAATTTGCACAATCAGAACTTTGCCGGAAAATAGTCACTGACTCAGTCTTGGGCTAGAATCCGGTTTCGAAGGACCATGTTATTTTTTGTATTTTTATTGGGTTCAGAATCCCAGCTGAGCCGTGAACGGCCAAACTCTGAAGGGCCAGTTTAACCTACAGGCCCAAGTTAAGCTAGACTAAAAACTTACGGACTTGGAGGTCCTATTAGGTCCTACCTCAGGGTTGCTGACTCGATGGGCCTACTTTAGGCCTCAGTTGCATACAATTAAGATAAAAAACAAAAGGGGCACTATTTATGGTCTTCCTTCTAAACTAGTGTTGAAAACCGGTTTGTAAAAACCGGTTTTCAACCGGTTTGTAACATTCCCCTAAAAATCGAAAACCGAAAGAAAAAACCGGTTTTATCGATTGATTTTTATTTGGCTCAAACTTTGAATACATTACCTATTAAGTTAAATTGTGACAAACTGGCAACTGCTCTTCAGTATAATTTTTGCCTATCTGGCAACTCGATCTTCAGTTTGTCTCATCATGTAGGCTGTAGTGTAGAGTCAGTCGACTAAAGCCCTATTCGCAGTATAAGACCCTTAATGCCCTTTGTTCTTAAGATGTCATTTCCAAAATAGGGATAAAATCTAAATTAATTTATATATTTTTTCTTACACGAAGAGTCAATTTTCTGTTTTCTAGGTAAAGTTTTTTTTATTAAAAATTTTTATTTCAATGTTTTTTCCAAAATAGAGATAAATTTTATTTTTATTCTTTATAATTTTTTTACAAAGAGAAGTTTATTTCTTTCTAAGTATAGATGTTTTATTTTAAAAAATTATTTCAAATCTAAATTGTTTGAAAAATGTATTATTTTGGCTAAAATAAAATATGTCAAAGTTGTCATTTTCTTATTCATATGCATACATATGATGCTGCATTTTTGCATTCTTTTGACCAAAAAATTGGCGATAAGCTATGCTTGTTAAGAGTTAAAGTCAGTACCTTTCAATTGTGGCTTTTAAAAATTACTATACTTTTCGGTCATAACCGGTTAAAACCGGTTTTCAAAAACAGATCGATTAAAAACCGGTTTGTAAAGTTTCGATTATTTTTCAACACTATTCTAAACCTTGTAACAACAACACAACCTGCACCATTGCACGATGCAGCACTCTTGTATCTAAACAACCAAACTGAATTGTAAGAGAGCTCTCTATAAGACCACGCCCTGTAAGTGCCGCATTCAACAAATGAGTAGGAAAGACGCGCGCCGCCACAAAAAAGTGATGCCACAAGAGTGCCCAAACAATGATGTCACAAGAGCCCAAAAATGCTAGCTCTAAATTAAGTGAATTTTTCACTAACCTTACAATTATGAGATGGAAATATTGTATATACACCTTAACTTCATATACAGGGCTATTGAAAATGATTCATCCGATTTCAACTGAGAATACTTCCGTACCTATCAACCGTGCATCAACTGGGCATCAACCACATGAAAGAGGAAAAAAAAAATTCTCCTGGGGGGGTGAGTTTTACAAGATCACCGCGAGAGGGCTCCAAAGTCACGCCGTGGCCTAGCCTAGCCGTTTTCTCAACGAAGTGCTCACTCGCCGTTGGATTGGTCGCAGTGGGCCCCATTTCTTGGTGCTCCACAGCTGGCCCCCTAGGTCGCCGGATCTTACACCGTGCGACTTCTTCCTTTGGGGGTACGTTAAGGATACTGTGTACGTGCCACCGTTGCCCACATCTTTGGATGAGCTCCGAACTCGCATTGTTACTGCCGTAGGTCAGTGACAACGGACATGCTGGAGCGAGTATGGGAGGAATTCGACTATCGTGTCGACGTTGCTCGTGTAACTAGGGGAAGTCACATAGAGCATTTATGAGGTGAGAGACAAAATTTGGACAGTTTTTCTTTGGTTGATGTATCACAAATCACTCTGTATTTGTAACATTAAAAAATATTCTCATTTGAAATCAGGTGAATCATTTTGAATAGCCCTGTATACAAGCAATGCTGCATCACTCAGCTTAGTCATCATATCGCCTTGGGACAACAACCTCTTCTAGATTTTCTAACACTTGTTCTTACTTATATAACATATTGCACGTCTGTAGCTTTGTTTGGGGAAACTCGCTAACAACGCATTAAATGGTATATTTGTCATCCAAAAACGATCAATAAGGTTATTATCTGATGCTGATTTCCTTGATCACTTTAGTGCATTATTTAAAGAGCTGAACCTACTAAAGCTCAACGATATAACCAAACTGGCACATTTTATTTTTATTTACAAGTGTAAGAACAAAATCATTAATTTGCAATGGGTAAATAGATATTTTGTAACTCATCAAGAAATCCACTCGTATCAGACCAGAAATAGATCAAAGCTTGTTATATCTCAATTTAGATTGTCTTCATCTCAAAAACTACCCATTTTCATTGGATTGAAACTGTGGAATGACTCGCATGCCGATATAAAAATATTGTGAATGTAAATTTGTTTAAAACCAAGTTCAAATCCCGATTAATAATGGCATACTAACAAAAATCTAGGATTAATGTCCACTAATATTGTTTAATATTGTCCATTAATATTGTTCAATATTGTAATACATGTTTTAACTATTAATAATACTTATTTACTTACTTATTTATTTATTATTATAAATTTATAACAACTAGCTGCTTATTTTTAATAAGAGCCCAGTAAAGCCTAAAGCTTAAGGGCCAAATTAAATAAATAAATAGTCGAGCTTCACAATTATTCATGTCATTGTAAATTGAAAATTTTATTTATTTTATTATTATTAATAAAAGTTATTCTATTCTATTCTATATAAACTTCATTTTGTCGCGAGAGTAAACTTTAAACGTACACAATTTCATACAAAATATGTTGAAGCGAAATTTTTAAGGCGGTGAGAGCATAACATTTACTTTAAACTTACGAGGCACTTGAAATTTAAAATCAACTTTACAGATTTAGATTTACTGGTTGTGTATGTGATGCTAAAAAATTTGATGGCAGTGGTATTTTGTAAATTTATTGACCAAATGGCTTTTTCTGGATTTGATAAACGTGCACAGATTTTGTACATTTGCCTCTGACTAGAAAATGGTAGGCTTTGATCATATGCTACCTCTTTTTTACCAACATACAACATATAGATTCTGGAAGAAGAACAAATGAACCGGATAATTCTTGAAAGAATTTTTGCTGAACGATTTTATTGATTATAATAATATTACACTCATAAATAAAGATGAATGTTACAAGGGTAAGTTAATTGTAAGCATGTTTGTTTGTGAAACCAAGTTTTAGCTGTTAGCACAGACCAGTGGTCTCCAAACGTTTTTGATCACACACCCTTTAATCAGCAAAAATAAATAACACACACCCTTAATGAATATGAAGATTATATATATATATATATATATATATATATATATATATGGGAATGAACTCAGAATGGTTCCCTGAGGTTTTTCTGAACATTTGCAGGACTTACACAAAATATGGAACCTGCAAATTGGGAAAAAATGCTACGATTAACATCCTCCCGACGGGCTCATAGAACAAAGGAAAAAGTTCAAATAACAAAATTTTGCATGTGATATTAATCACTTTCAGTATAAGTTAAGGTATATTTTGCATATAATTATCATGTATAAGAAATTCAATACTTCTATATGTGAAAAAGTTAGTTGAGAATAAAATTAAGGTTTCAAAAGTATTTCTGGAAGTAAGTAAAGCTTTTTTTACTTTTATAAAATGAAGTATACGAATATATATATATATATCTTGCTTGCTTTTTGTTTTTTGTTGAGTTTGAACGACGGTTCAGGATCGACCTGCGGTCGACCCCTCTGCAGCATCCCGCCTCATTTGCGGGACTTGGTGAAGGAGGGAATTGCTCTCTGATCGCCTCCTGCCCTCGTAGCCAACCACGCATGGCTGGTCAGGGACTTTGCACAAGAATCTGTCCTGCTGGTTCTTGAAGTTATTCAGGTTGGTGTGCTGGAGATTCCTCACTTCTTTTGGAAGGACATTGAAAAGCTTTGGGCCCCGTATTCTGAGGGTATTTTCCATTCTCGTTTTCATGGCTCCTTGTCCCACCGCAGCTGGGACCGTACAAAATCTGCCTCTTCTCTCATTCCAGTTTGTTTTTATTTCATTTCTGAGGTTAGGGACAGAGCCCTCAAGTATGTTCCATATGTATATTATTGTGTACCGCTCTCGCCTTCTTTCAAGAGAGTAGAGTTCCAGGGATTGTAGTCGAGACCAGTAGTCTTCACCTTCCGTTTCCTCTATCTTAGACGTAAAAGTCCTTTGTATAGCTTCAATGCTCGCAATGTCTCTTTTTCTGTGTGGGCTTGTGAGTACTGAGCATACTCAATTATTGGTAGGACTAGACTCTTCCATAATTTGAGCATGATGTTTGCTTTTCTGCTGCGGAAGCTCCTCCAGATGATTCCCATTATTTTTCTAGCCGTTGTGATTTTGATTTTATAGTGCTCTCTGAATTCTGCATCCGACGACATTATTACTCCAAGATCCCTGACTTGTGGATTTGGTGTTATCTGTTTGACTTGCGGAGTTTTGTACCCTTTTTTCTGTAGCTCTTTGTTATTACCATATCTTAGAAGTTGGAATTTTTCTTCGTTGAACTTCATATTGTTGTCTTCTGCCCACTGGAATAATGTTTCAATGTCGTTTTGTAGTTTTCTTATGTCATCTTCGTTCAATATTTCCTTACATATCTTCGTGTCATCTGCGAAGCATGATACAATACTGTCCTTAATATCTGCATCAATATCTGCAATCATTATTATGAAGAGCAAGGGAGCTAATACTGTCCCTTGTGGGACAGAGCTCACGACTTCCGAGACTTCCGATTTAACTCCGTTTACCACCACTCTTTGCGTTCTTTGCGTCAAGAAATTAAATATCCACCTTCCTAGCTTTCCAGTAATTCCTGTATCCTTAAGTTTGTGTGCTATGATTCTATGGTCACATTTATCGAAGGCTTTAGCAAAATCAGTATATATTACATCAATGTTTTGTCCTCGACACAATGTTCCTAATATTTTCTCCTGGTGGTCTAGTAGCTGTGACAGGCATGATCTACCCGCCCTGAAGCCATGTTGATTTGGGTTGTACAAGTCTTTTTCTTGTAGGTAGTAGGTAATTTTGGCTCTAATTATGCGTTCAAAACACTTTATAAGGTGTGAGGTGAGAGCCACTGGCCGATATATTATATATATATATATATAATATATATATAGTGGACCTAGTTTTAGCCGTTTAAGGTGATAATGATTTAATTGTATGCTAGTGATTAATTGATGCAATGACTGATTGCTTATTAATGAAAGGCTGGGTTAATAATTTATATTGTCATACAGTATCACCGATTGGAATAAGTGGTTATTTAATTAGGCCCACCATACTATTGGAAGTGACAGGTATGGCAGCGAGGGTCACCAGCTTGGATTACACCCAAGCAAATTAATATTAAGGTTATAAAAAGTACCTTATGGTTTTGTATTTTAATTTATTTATATTAATTTTCACAGTGAAAATTACAATGGAAAGACACTGACTAGAAAGCTTAACAATTCTATAATGACCTTTGAAATACGCTCGTTTATGTGAGGCTTAATGCTATACAAAATGGGACACAACCTGAAATATGAAACTTAGTGAATACAAAATAATGCATGCACGTAATAATATAACAAATAGGTTATGTAATACACTGATTAGGGAAGCTACAGATTATGCATAAATGATCTGTGAAAGAGGCCTATTAATGACACAGAAAGAGCGTACGTTTTGGTACACTGAATAGAATAAGTTTCGGTACTTTATTTTTATTATGAAAATAAAGCCGTTATTTATTCACTGTGGTATAACAAAGAATTAACGGTAATTAATCGATAGTTTTACGTTATCCTTATGACATAGACTTAGCTAATAAGATGAAATGTTAATAGCTTAATTGACACGTAATAAGTAATATACTCATCGATGGTATGTAAATGGCATGCAACATAGAACATTGAATGGGCCTAGTAAATGATATAAAGAATGCACGTGCGTTTGGTACATTGAATGGAAAACATGACACTCTGATTAAGTAGGTTAGATGATTGAATGGGCCTAGTAATGATATAAAGAATGCACGTGTGTTTGGGATAGGCCTAATGATAGTTGAGGGAATATACACTGTAAATGAATTAGGCCTGCAGTAGAGAACTTATTTATCGCACAAATATATAAGGGAACACAATAGCGGATGATATGAATTACAGGTTCTGAAGGACACTTGAATTAGGTAATAGGCCTACTGCGTTCTTTCACGAGAGCCAATTGGAACGTTAATTACTCACTTTGGGAGTATAGCCTACCGTTCGGCGGTAGGCTAATGTACGCTTCACAAGAGTACTTAGAATAAGAGGTACTTATCTTACCCGGACGATGTAAACTCTGTTGAAGCGGGTTGAAGAGGAACCTATTACCGTAGACTCGAAATGTCGTTGATCGTCCTCTGTAAGCTGGTCGCTCACGCGTTGGTTGTGTCGTGGATTAGGCCTCTTACGAAAGAGATGTAGGCCCGGTTGTGGTGGATGGAATGAAGAGGATCTTGTAGGAGTAGGCCCGGCTGTTGGTGTCTCTTGGAAGTTTGTTCCGTAAGTCAAGGTATGATGGGCCTAATGGAGTCTCATAGACGACCGTTCTTCGTAAATCGGTAAAAGCTGACCAGATGTGGAGTGATTTGGGTTTGTAGCTTTCGCCGTCGAGTCACGCAATGTGTCCACCTTGAGGATGCTTCTCGTAGCGTTGCAACCTTGCCGGTGCTCTCGAGGATGATTGATAACCGGTTGATGCGGTAATGAAGAGACCAAGGGGAATTCCTGATGCCGTTGTGGTTTGCTGCGGCAGTATTGGTAGATCACTTCCAATGATGCTTCGTTTCTTGAATGTGGTGTTGAAGTGAGCCTTGGTCTTGAGCCGGTTAAAGCTGATGAGGGTGACAACGTACAGAGTAGTCTAACGAAATGGAAGCGCTAATGAAGTGAGAAGGAGTGTGAGTGGGTGCTCGCTTTTATATGTAGTTCCTGTGACGTAGGACTTCGCACCAAATCTCAAGACGCCTTGTCCGCGCGTCCTTTAGTTGAAGAGCTTGCGTTCGCCTTTTGGGAAGGAACAGACGTTTCATTGTTTGACTCTTTGCCCACGTGTGTTTTCCAAGACTCTTTGATGATAGCGTGGAAGGAAAGGATTTGTCTGTCTATTTGTTGGTCTATTTCTTGTCGATCCGCTACATATATCTATATATATATATATGTGGTACAGATTAGAAAGGCCATATATATATATATATATCGGAATGTTTTACACCCGCCTTAGCCCCAGTTTATTTTGTGAAATTGGTTTAAACAATTTGTCTAATTTATTTATTTTCCCTTTGGAGGTTTGAGTTATGGCGAGATAACCTTTCTGTGATTATTGTGACCTTAAGCTTTAGGTTTACTGGGATCTTAATTGAAATAAAGCAGATACTTGTTATTATTATTATTGATAATATATAAATCATGAATCTCGTCTTTATGACCTTTTTGTAGAGTAAAGACAATATATTTCAAAATATTTTAAAGTTTACTTATTAAATTTAAATTTATATTTTTATCTCTATCATTTTTGGTTCACTGGGGACGGTCACTAATTTATATATATATATATATATATATATATATATATATATGAATAGAGGTTTTCTGTGGTGTAGACAGATATTTCAAAACTATCTTTAAACGCAAATAATGGAAGATATATATAGAGTGGTGGGCACCGTTAACCAAAAAGTTAACTTCGATAACGATAATCTGTTAACCCCAATTTTTAACTCCGATAACGATAATCCGATAATTTTACTACAAAGTTAACGGAAGTTAACAATAATCCGTTAACGATAACTATTTCTTTACTAACATTTAAAAAATCAAGGAAAAAAGCTTTAAAACCCATAGAAAATGTTTATTTATGCAAAATCCAACAATAAATAGGTATTTAACTGTATTTTTATCAAGTTTTGCAACTTTTTTGCTTAATAACTTTTTTTTATTTTTAATAAAAAATGTACTGATTACATGTTTTGAAACCCTTGTAACCACTAACCATTAACTAAATTTTAATTTACCAGAGAATTATTATGGCGGGAACTGAAAGGTAAAATTAAATTTTAGGCACATTTATTAAAGACTATGACAAAATGTGCTGGTTGCCCTTCAGAAAGACCAACTTCTCAAAGTTAGGCCCAACTGCCAGTCTTGACCTCTTGGGCCTCCCAACCTCCCCTTGCGAGATCTGGAAGCAGACTGAAGTTATGGCGGTTTGAATTCATTCGCAGAGCGGTGATCTTCCGTGAATGACTCCTCGCAGTTAACGTGTTAACGGACTTTAACAGACTAAATATCGAGTTATCGGAAGTTAACTGGTCCGATAACGATAAATGGAAATTAACTTCCGTTAATAGTCAGTTAAAAAAAGTTAACTTCGTTAATTAACTGTTATCGGATTAACGTTTTAGTGCCCAACACTGTATATATATATATATATATATATATATATATATATATATATGTGTGTGTGTGTGTGTGTAGCATAAAAACAAGAAGTTTCTAATAGAAAATGGGATATTCGCTATAAACCCCTTTAATTAATTAAGGAAGACTTATGTAGTTGAATAATTGGAGGTCTGTATTTATTATTATTATTATTATTATTATTATATATATATATATACAAGCTCAGATGGGGTTGAGAGGTTTCGGTGGATGGAGGGAGGGGGAGATGACCGTGTGTTACTATAAAGGTCCTGCAAATTTTACCGACCGCTTTGTTCAGTCATTTTGCGATGAGAGAGATGGTTTTTAGTCGTTCAAAACTGTCCCTTTGTTTTTATGATATATATATATATATATATATATATATATATAGACACAATTTAAATATATTGTCTTTCGGCTGGAGCTATGTATTTGTTGCACATATCTAAAAACGAATTTATTCTTTTCACACTGTTTTCACTCTCACAAACGTCGATATATACTTTAATTAATTAATAATAATAATAAAATGGGCGAAATACTTTAGCGCTTCACTCCTCTTGACGTCTCAGACTCATTGTCCTCCATCCAGACTGGCTTTGGGTCATTATAATCTTTCGCATCTCTTGTTCAAATGATTTCGTGATGATCGTTTATATGATCAACAAAGAATAAATTTGTGCCATTTCGTTTGGGGCAATACACGTTTACATTATTTGATATGAAAAACATAGAGTTGTCGTGAAGATAAAACTGTCGCCACGTACCATCTCAACTACTTTTCCATTCTGATTACATTTTTATACACGTTCCTTTTTTCTCCGTGAGCTTAAGTGTATTAAGGCCACCTTTGGTGCGGTATTGAACGTTTGACTATCATTTTAAAATATTAATGTACGATATTAGTGAATTTTAGGGTTTTGCTGTCTATTTATCAATTTTGCTTATTGGGGTTAAATTTTATTTTTTTAGTATTTTAAGAGCCCATTATACAAATTTAGCTATCAAATTTGATTTTTGCTTTTATATATATATATATTTTTCCCCGGACATTTCAGTTCGCACCTGTGCAAACAATGGACGTGTCTATCGTTACCAACCCATGGCTATCACCATGGATAGATACCAACCCATGGCTATCACCATGGTTACCACCCGCTCCGGGTCTGGATGCCAATATTTTTTCTGATCATTGGGCCGTGGCTATCACCATAGTTACGAACAGGTCTCGAACCCCAATTGATCATTAGGTCATGGCTATCACCATAGTTACCAATTTTTTCTGGCTATGGTGTTGTTCTTTTTTCCCGTACGATTTGGCAGCAACCGGACGGACTGACGCCTAGGGCTCCCAGCAACCGGACGGACTGGTGCCTAGGGCGCACAGCAATGTTGCAAGATGTTGAAAGATGTTGCAATGCAATGTTGCGAGATGTTGCAAGATGTTGCAGCTTAATATAATTATGTATTTTTTCCTGTACTAATATTTTGATAATACCATGTTTTGTATATTTCCAATATATTTAATATAACTATTTTCCTGTACTAATATTTTGATAATACTATGTTTTGTGTATTTTCAATATATTTTCCATTCTATTATTTGATCATATATATGCACCATTGTATTTCTATTAATTCATGTAAATAAACAGAATGATGTATTGGTGTTTTATTTATTCCTTGTACACAATTATATCATTTGTTTGGTTTCGGATTTCAGAATAGTTAATTAATTGCTATTTGTCAAACAGATAAGTAACAAAGCTGACAACTCAACTTTCTAATCCAACTGGAATATATGGAATAATTAAGTAAATAACGATTCTGCTTAATATAACTATGTATTTTTTCCTGTACTAATATTTTGATAATACTATTTTTTGTATATTTTCAATATATTTAACATAACTGTGTATTTTTCCTGTACTAATATTTTGATAATGCACCGTTTTGTATGATTATATATATTTTCCATTCTATTATTTGATCATATATATGGCCCATTTTATTTCCATTAGTTCATGTAAATAAACAGAATGATGTATTGGTGTTTTATTTATTCCTCGTACACAATTATATCATTTGTTTCTAAAGCGGATTTCAGAATAATTAATTAATTGCTATTTCTCAATTCGGTCTTCTAAGCCAACTGGAATATATGGATTAATTAAATACATAGCGCAATACTCAGCCTTCTAAACTAAATGACTGTGGCGCCCATTGGTTCTGTCTGATTAATATATGGTTTAAATAAATAATTATTGCTATCTGCCAACTCAGCCTTCTAAGCCAACTGGCTGAATAATATATGGAATAATTAAAATAATCATCACTATCTGGCAACTCAGCCTTCTAAGCCAGATGACGGAATAATATAAGGATTAATTAAATAAATATTGCTATCTGGCAACTCAGCATTCTAAGCCTACTGTCTGCTTAATATATGGAATAAATAAATAATTAATGCTATCTGGCAACTCAACCTTCTAAACCAACATTAATATATGCTTTAAATAAATAATTAATGCTATCTGGCAACTCAACCTTCTAAGCCAACATTAATATATGCTTTAAATAAATAATTAATACTATCTGGCAACTCAACCCTCCAAGCCAACATTAATATATGCTTTAAATAAATAATTAATGCTATCTGGCAACTCAGCCAACTGGCTGATCAGGGGCCTATAAGAAAGCGGCAGGGTGGCTGGAGGCAGTGTTGCCAGATCTACAGATATATCTGTAGATCTACAGATTTTATGAAGCAATTCAGATTTTCAGATTTTTTCAATAATTTATGCATAATCAACAGATTTTTAATCCAGCAAGCAATCATTCATTATTTACTTCCAAAATTTACAACAAGGAAATATAGGCCTACAGCTCAATCAATAGGACACAATGTTCTCGGTATTCAGTTTCAGAAGTCGAGTCGACTCGCTTCTGATACGATATACATGCCGATTAAATCATTTAATCGGCGCTGATTGGTGATATTCCTCTACGTCATGGTAGCATGGAATGTTTTTGTTTTGTTGAAAAAAATGATATTTATCTGTTTAAATCTAAAAAGGATTTTTTTTTGTTTCATTTATGTGTATGAATTAAAGAAGTATTCCGGTGTTCTTATAGTTATTACAGCAATAACCAAAAGGTATTTCCTTTGTCACAAAGTAACGGAATTCAATTTGTTTACGTTCATTTACTTTACTTTTTTTTATGTTAAAGTGCCATATTTATATAAGTTTATAAAAATAAACAAAATATTATACAAGATTTTATCATTGATAATACCTTAAGACAGTAAATTAAATAAAAATATGTCAAAATTATTATTTAGATAAATATTATAAATCTACAGATTTCTACAGATTTTTTAATCAGATTTATCAGATTTTTAAAAATTCCATCTGGCAACACTGGCTGGAGGACTCATATGCGCTTGGCGGTCGCCTAGCAAAGACCCTTCCTCTGGGTCCTCTCCTCTTCCTCTCTCTCTCTCTCTCTCTCTTTTTCTCTGCCCCTTTGGGAGGTGAGGCCGCCCCACTTCTCCCCCAAAGAGGCTCCCCCTCTTCCTTTCTCTGCCCCTTTGGGGGGTTCAGCTTGGAAGATAACTCCGCCTCCAAGTTGCATACCCCTTGCAACCCCATTTTGGGGTTGGCAACAAAGGGTTGGCACTCCCCTTTGGGGGGTTCAGCTTGGGGGATAACTCCGCCTCCAAGTTGCATACCCCTTGCAACCCCATTTTGGGGTTGGCAACAAAGGGGTGGGGGTGGCACTCTTGCAACATTATGCAGTTGCTCTGCACTCTGGCTTTTTACAACCATACTACTGATCTTTGAGTGCATCCAGAGGCTGATTTTGCAGAATTGGAGTCTGATCCATGGGTTCTTCTTCCTTCTGGATATCACTTTCATCTATCAAAGCTGGTGATGATGCATGTGACGGCGCAGGTACATCTAGTTCACTTTCATCTATCAAAGCTGATGATGATGCATGTGACGGCGCAGACACATCTTGTTCAGTTTCAGCCTGTGGATCGCGTTTCTCTAGAAATTTTTCAAATGACCCATACATACGTTCAAGTTCTGATTTCCGCTTCGCTTCATGCTGTCTCTTCTGGTAACTGCTGAGATATTTCCGAGCAGTATCTTGCAATCTCTTTAGAGGCATCACTGTCAGTCGATGTCTGAAATATAACAAAATATATAATTAATACGGAATACTATTGTATATGAATACCACTGGCACTGTATATGAAGAGTTATTATGACAAGCCGTATTTAATTTACCACTCAAAACCAAAATATTTTTTTATACTGTACTCATATATTTTCGGGGCCCCTAATAGTGCGGGGCCCAAAGCAGCCGCTTTGCTTGCTTTGCCCAAAGGCCGGCAAGTGTAGGGCGGTCGTCATTATGAAGATATCCATGTGAAAATGGAGTAATGACTCAAAAGGTTTGGGAACCACTGCCTTATCTTATTACACGTTTGTTCAATTAAACCTTGGAAATCAGTGGGTCTTAATATATCGTAACAATCGTGTATCACAACCTAAGATAAGATAGAAGAAGAAATGAACCAGCGGGTGGCAAGACAAGCCCAACCCAGACTTTCATTATAAAACAAATGCTAAATAAAAGTGGGAACGTCGCCGGCTTAGTACAACAACAACAACAACAAACTTTATTTCAGACTCAACAGGTACAAACATTATACAAGTGATCCATAGAACAAAGAAGGTTACGACATAGTTGTAGTAGTACGATAAATAAATATTATAATTTGAGAATCATCATTCATCAATCACATTGAAATGATTACGGATAGTAATGAAACTAAAATTCACTATTTAAAATTAATCTAATCTATAATATCTTTATTCAGAAAGAACACATTATATAAAATATACTTCACATCCATATAGGTTTCCACAATGTTGGCATTAACGCTTAATTTTGCTAAGGGTGTTCCAAAGAACAATAAAGAGTTTGTTGGCACTCTGGCAATCTGCTCATATAAGCAAAATAAAAGAAATAAGAACATACCCATTTTTACATTAGCGGATTTGGGGTCAGGGAAAGAAAAACACTTAATCAAATGAAATTATATTTTTTCATGCTTAGGTACAATAAATCACTTTTAAATGAATATCCTGTGTATTTGAGTGCATTACATGACATAAATTAATGGAAAACAAGACTTATTATTAGGCTGACCATATTTCCTTGAGACAAAAACGGGACATTGGGATGGCAAAAAAGGGACGGGGGTTATGTAATATTCTGTATTCATGAAAAAGTAAGTACATAAACCGGGACAAAATTGACATTTTTATTAAAACGACGGGACGGCCAGGAAATATAAAACAAACGGTACTGTCCCGTTCAAAACGGTTCGTATGGTCAGCCTACTTATTATGTCATTTAGGCTATACAAAACATTCCGCATATTAACTCAAAACTTACATATTGTCTTCATTTTTAACAACACTCATATAAGATAATACATGATAATAAGATAATACTGATGCACACCAAATCAACCATAGGTGAATTTCCATTGTAATAGATGCATTTTTTCAATAGTAAACTTAATGCAGTTAGAACAAAAGATGCTTCCACATTGGGATCGAACTGAGGTAATGCATGATAAATCAGTTTCAGTACACAACATAACATCAAGTCAGTGAAAAAAAAGTATTCTGTTACTTGTAATAGTTCATAAGTTAATGAAATGTGCCTATGAATTCTAGAAATTTAGGTCATCATCTACAGCAATGTCCTCCTCCTCCTCCTCCTCCTCCTCATCATCATCATCATCATCATCATCATTATGAGTTAGCGAGCGTTGACGAGGAAGTAGATTTAGGCGTACGCGTATCTAAGGATTTAAAGGTTAGGAACCAGTGCCTGGAGTCTTGCGCAAAAGCTAATAGGATGTTAGGCTTCATAGCGTGTAATTTCGAATTTAAATCGAAGGATATTATATTGCCCCTTTACAAGTCCCTAGTCAGGCCTCATTTAGAATATGCAGTTCAGTTTTGGTGCCCGTACTTGCGTGAGGATATTGATAGGTTAGAAAGGGTTCAGCGTCGTGCCACGAAACTTATTCCGTCATTGCGCAATAAGCCTTATGAAGATAGGATTAATGAGTTAGACCTGTATTCACTCGAAACTAGGAGATTAAGGGGGAGCTTATTGAAGTTTTCAAAATCGTTAATAACATCGATAACGTAAATTTTGACAAATTGTTCACTTTTGATAATAGTAATACTCGCAATAACGGATTTAAGTTGCGTGGCAGGCGTTTTATTACTAATATCGCTAAAAACTTCTTTACGTTTAAAGTAATTGATAAATGGAATAATCTTCCCGCGTCAGTCGTTCATTCTACCAGCGTTAATATGTTTAAGAACCGTCTTGACAGACATTTTAAAGGTATTAACGTTGTTTAATTTAAAAACCAACAAAGTTAGCAACAGAAGCTCTGGTGGTGCTCGAGGATGAGTCTGTTGACGATGAATGCCAGCTTGTGACATGCCAGCGTGTGATGCCAGCAATAAAATTATTAAAAAAAAAAAAAAAAAAAAAAATTAGACTAACACGAATGTAGATGTAGCTCATAGCGTAAACTAACCCCCTTTTTGTTTAACTTTACCTACTTTTTTTTTTTTTTCTTATCCTCTCCTTACTTTGCATGTCTCTAACTCTTTTCTTGCATGTTTGTAGTTTGCATGGTATGACAGTGAGTTAAGACTGTTTGCATGGTTTGTAAGCGTTCTTATTTTACTTCTTTTCATCTTTCACCCCTCTCCTATTCTCTCCGTCTATCTTTCTGACTTGTCGGCAGTGGCCGGCGGATGATGATGGTGAGACACTTTTCCTCTTTTTCTGAATGAATGTTAACCCATGAGTGATAGGTGTTGCTCTTACTTAACCCCTTATTCTCTTCTCTTCTCTTAACCCGCTACTCTTTCCTTTCTCTCGGGCTAACCTTAGAGTGGATCTTAGGGTCTTTGTTAGCCTTAGCTTCTGTAGAGATCTGTAGAGATTATCATTAGACTAACACGAACGTAGATGTAGCTCGTAGCGTAAACTAACCCACTTTTTGTTTTACTTTACCTACTTTTTTTTTTTCAATCCTCTCCTTACTTGCATGTCTGTAGTTTGCATGGTATGACAGTGAGTTAAGACTATGTTTGCATGGTTTGTAAGCGTTCTTATTTCACTTCTTTTCATCTTTCAACCCTTTCCTATTCTCTTCGACTATTTTTCCGACTTGTCGACAGTGGCCGGCAGATGATGATGGTGAGTCTCTCTTTTTCTGAATGAATTTTAACCCAAGAATGATAGGTTTTGCTACTTACTTAACCCCTTATTCTCCTCTTTTAAACCCCTCCTCTTTCCTTTCTCTCGGGCTAACCTTAGAGTGGATCTTAGGGTCTATGTTAGCCTTAGCTTCTGTAGATCTGTAGATCATCATGATTTGAGTTAAGACTGTGTTTGCATGGTTTGTAAGCGTTCTTATTTTACGTCTTTTCATCTTTCACCCCTTTCCTATTCTCTTCGACTATTTTTCTGACTTGTCGACAGTGGCCGGCGGATGATGATGGTGAGTCTTCTCTCTCTTTTTCTGAATGAATGTTAACTTACGAGTGATAAGCTTTGCTACTTACTTAACCCCTTATTCTCTTCTTTTAACCCCCTACTCTCTTCTTTCTCTCGGGCTAACCTTAGAGTGGATATTAGGGTCTTTGTTAGCCTTAGCTTCTGTAGATCTGTAGATCATCATCATGAACTGGGATTGTCTCCTCACAATTTTCACATTCATGCCCAGTGTCTGAGCAGGTGCTGAGACCTGTGCATTTCAGCCCAGCGCTACGACAATGGCAATGCCTTGTTGAACACTTTGTTTTTGAACACCCACATTTTACAAAATGTGGTACTGCACCTGGTGCTGGAGACTGTGTGGTCATCATTAGTATCCATTCATCAGTTTCCTTCTTCCACCCATACTCTTGTGGAGATGGTAGGATGGGGTTGGCCACCTTATCATTGTTCCATATAATCATCTGGTTGTGGGCCCGCAATATTGCATAGTGTAGTGCATTTTGAGTTGGTGGGAGCTTCTCAGATTGAGCCTGCTTCGTCTTAAAGAGCTACCATCTCAGGTCTTGCACTTTGGATATGACAGTGTTGGGAAGGAACATGTGGCAAATGAATTGTTCAGTGAAAGTTAGTTTCCTCCGTTGGCATTTTACCAATACCAAGGTTTGCCAAAACAGATATAATTTCCTCACTTGCATCAGAGAACACCTTCCAACAAGTCAGCTTTCTTTTGCCAGCAAAACTGCCAGTATTATCAGCTCCACTAAGGGCATGAAATCCTGGGAGTGCTGCTGTTTTATTGGGACCAAGAACTTCAAGAATGGTCCCTAAGGGAATGACTCTTTGCTTATGCCCACTGCCAGTGGGCATAAGCAATTCATTATAGCGTTATAGCAATTCATTATAGCGTTGAATGGCAAGGATAAATACATCAGTGTCTGGTGAATGAATGTGTAATGTTGATGCACCAGATGCTGTGGCATCAAGGGCATGTAGCAAGAGCTTTGTGTTTGCTTCTTCTTGATATCAGTTTATGTAGGTCATATTTTTGTGACTTGCTTTGCATTCGGACCACTAAAGCCACAACAACTCTTCTTTCATTTTCTTGTGCTCTCTCAACCATTTTCTCTGCCAAATAACTGCCAAGAGGCTGAATGCCAACATGAGACAATAATCGTTTTATGGGTACTTTGGCTACGTTTGTTGTATCACTTATATGGTAGAATATTGGTTGTTCGGTCCCTTTCCTCCTAGCACGTGTATCATTCTTCAAAGACAGTAGCACATCATATATGTCAAATATCAGGCGCATCTTATCAGTCTCCATACTTCTGCAAAATATGCCTGGTGAAATGATCAGCTAGTTGAGAGCAGTTCTTTATATCATCTGGTTTGCTTATGGATTGAACTTCTGCGATCGCATCTACAAGTGACACTTTTATGTGCACCATGCTGTGCACATAGCTTCCTTGAAATTCAGCTCAGGTCTAGCTTTACATACAATTATCATACGAGCAAAGAGAGACCTGTCCTCTTGTAGCTCAATTAGTTTGTCTCCTGCCATAACTTTGACTTTTTCCCTGTGCTTTTCCATGTATTGAGTTTCTGTTTCTTCATGGCTGACCAGAGATTCAAGTTCTTTGTTTGATTCTTTCTGTGACAAACTCATCAAACAATTTTCTGTCTATTTCATCTTGTTTACAAAGGTCATCTATGATCTCTTCTGGAAGGACTGCTTTTGTTACCAGGTTGAATAGGCCATTACTGTCTTCAGCAAATGGATTTGTGAAGCTCTTGAGAGTGCAAGTCAGGTCTTCAATGCTCCTTTCCTGGCGTTTATGCAGAGTTACTGCTGAGCCATGATGATGCTGTGATGCAGTTGATAATAAGCCAGCCATCCTGTGAGCTTCTTCAGCAAGCCGTGCCATTTGTGAGAAAGTCAGAAAGAATTTCATGCTAGCACTTGGTTTCAGGGTAATGCCAACCAGTCCTCCAGGAACTTTCCTGGAGCAGTTGACATGCTCCAATTGCGATCAGCACCAATTGCACAGAATGGAATTACTGGAATTTTATTCACAATCTAGTTGCTTTCAAGAAATTCCTCATAGATATCGACATCAGTCGTCTTCAGCTGTTTCATATCTGCTAATATAATAGTATCATGGGGGCATACACGAGCTTCTCATGTGCAAAAAGGTACTTTGTGAATACTTCATGACAATAGGAAATATTTGCCGATAAACTTCAGAGAAGAAACTGCATGTATACATTTTAACTTAGGATAAACATCAGGCCCGTAGCCAAGGGGGGTGTCGAACGAACCCCCCTCCACTTGAGAGGAAAGGTCCACTTTTGTGACCATAGTTATAACTTATGATATGATATTATAATATGTAACATCATTTAGTAAATAAACACTTGCACTTTTTTTGCATTTGTTTAAACTTCACAAGTTACTCTAAACTACTCTAAACTTAACTACTCTAAACCCCCTCCGCGGTGACTAGGTCGTTGCACCAAAAGGTCCGCCGTTCTATAATTTCGATTCCCCCCTTGGGAAGTCCTGGCCACGGGACTGAACATAGATATGAAATTATCACACATAAATGCAGTGGTGGGCACCGTTAACCAAAAAGTTAACTTCGTTAACCGCTAATCCGTTAACCAAAAAGTTAACTTCGTTAACCGTTAATCCGTTAATTCGTTAAACATGTAACGGAAGTTACCGATAAACCGTTAACGTTAACTTTTATTATAAAAAAAATGAAAACACAATATATATATAATTTAATTTTCCCTCTTCTTCTCGTTCTCCATTTTGTCCATGAGATGCATGTTGCCCTTCATGAAAATTAGCATATCAAAGTTTTCATCAGACAGGGATGATCTCTTGGCCCTCAGGATGTCCTTGCCCATAGAGAACAAACGCTCCACTGCAGCACTGGAGGGGATGGCTGTGTTGAACTTGATGAACAAGTCCACAACACTTGCTCACCCAAGAAGGCAGCATCTGTCAGCAAGTCCTTGGAGTTGGTCTCCAGCCAGGTCTTGACCAAGTTCTGGGCCTTGCCCTTGAGTGACCTGTGGCTTCTGCTGCTCTCTTTTGTCTGGATGACAGCACTGAAGAAGTCATCCTCCTCCTCCTCCTCGTTGTTGCTGCCTCCACTGTTGCTGCCCACTTCGTTGGACTGCTGCTTCATGGCCTCCTCGACTGTACCCTCCATGCTTTTCCTCACCCTGGCGACCTTGTGTTGTCATACTTGTCCAACCAGATGAGGCGAAACCTGGGATGGAAGGCAGCAGCAGATTTTAAAGATGTGGTACCTAGAAGTACCGCCAGGACATAAAGGGTTAAGGTGAAAACGCTCCCATTGTAAGACATCAATTGACTTAATTTATGTCATCAAAGTGACATGAGAATTGAAATCTTACCTGATCAGTTTTATGGTTCTTGAAATGTATCAAGGAGACTACTAATAAGGTACTCACAGACATATTATAAATATACATGACTTACTTGACAACGATTATTTTTAAATATTCACTAGCACAAACATGTTGCGCAAGAGACAGACTGCAAATGAAACGAATGTAGTTATTTGTTGTAATTGTTACATATATATTATTGAAAGTGCCTTAAAATGCTCGTGATATTTCTTGAAAGAAGTTGAAACATTCAACTCAAATGGCAAATCTTTCCGCCTGATTTTACAGTCGACCATGTTTTGCTCAAACCAATGCCATAAATAACTACCATATTTGGTAAGACACAAATTGTGGCGACGGAAACAAATATATCGCCTGATTTGCACTGCGGAAATGGAAATTCGTTCATCACTATTAACAGTGGCGGATTAATTGCGCACCTGCTCAGCACTGAAAATAATAGAAACTTTTAAACGTTTATTTATGAATTTTTTGGGTTAACGGACTTGAGTTAACGGAAGTTAAATGTAACGGAAGTTAATTAGTCCGATAATGATTTTCAAAGTTAACTTAAAAGTTAAATCGTTAACGAAAAAGTTAACTTCGTTAATTAACGATTAACGGATTAACGGTTTGTGCCCAGCTTTGCATAAATGAATGTTAACACGTTATAATATTTAGCACTTAAATTCAATTAAACCGTTAGTCCGCTTGTACAACATTACATAATCCGCAACAGTGAAGAAATATTTCTCCCTTCAGGCAGGTGTCCACCCAGTTTGCTTAGAAGATTAAAATTACAGACACATAATCCGTTTATAGTCTAATATGGATGGTTGTTAACTTGTTGCAGATGTAAATAATAAAGAAATGGAAATATTGCATATCAACTAAAATGTGTGTTATCCGAATGACAATGTGATCTTCCAGTCATTCTGACATCCATCTGAGCAAAATTTCAGACTGCCAACAATGTTTTTCTTGTTCTCTGGAGTTCCCTAAAGAGATCCATATAGATGGGTTTGCTTTCATCATTAAAGTCCCACGGGACTTGGATGCATGACATATGCTCCCTGACTATTTAACTTCATTTACTTTTGCAAGAGGAGTGTTTCCAGTTATTTAATGGTGTGTGCACGATTGCAGTATTTTCAGTTACAATCATATATAATGATTTTGTCAAGTTTAGTAAAAGCTTATTTGCTCACATCCATTTATAGACGTGACTTAATTGCCTATTCACTTCGTTCATTAGGAAGTTGATACCGTGGTGTGTAGAAGTGAGTGTTGTATCGTCTGCATACTGAATACAGTTTAATTGTTGATCGATAAAAATCATTTACATGCAAGGATAGATCCTTGTGGAACCCCACTTTCCAATACAACATATTTACTTTAACATACTTGTGACTTAAACCAATTAGCATATTTCCCCTTATGCCATATGTGTTTAATTTATCTAGTAAGATATCATGTGAGAGCGTATCAAAGGCTTTCGATGGGTCAAGGAAAACTAAGATTGTGTCTTTATAGTTTAGGTTTTTATACAATAGATATTTTCTAATAGCATGTTGATGGCGTCTTCTGTGGTGTGGCCTTCTCTCTAAATTCTCTCTAAATTTGGGGGTTCAATGCATGAGGATATACTGTATTGTAGGGCTATTAAATTTTTTCTTTCTTAATTATGAAGGAAATATGCAGTCATATGTTAATATATTGCGAAAGCTGAAGGATATTTGCATTTTATTTATACTGAAAAATACATAAAACAGGTTCCTCCCTCCTTAATTATTATTATATATAAATGGGGGTTTGGAAGTGAGGAGAGAGTAAAGGGGGATGCTTTGCCTGTATTTGTGGAAAGTGTTTCTATTGGTAGGCCAAGTTATCCGTTACCTAATCATCATAATTGAAGAAAGGGGTGGCACGAGTCAATTTCTCAAATCATTAGTAAAATCTTGCGAAGTTTTGAAATTTTCAGCATTTTCCCACAAATTTTTCTTCGGTGAACTTCTTTCTGTCATTGACATTTTATCTACTTTTTTAATTCTTGTTCATTTTAACCCTTTCAGTACCAGTGGGAGTGTAACGTACCACCAGAAATAATAATATACAGTATATTGTACTAAAATGCAACTTTTCTTCAAAATTTTCTACATGTTTATGTAGGCTTAATATAGTTGTCGGAAAAGGAAGTCAAAATGTATGAAATGCAAATGACTTTTAACTAAAATATTTGGTTTTGAATAACAATAAATCTTATACATTTAGTTTAAAGAAAAAATATTTGTGGACGAAGTGGTTAAACATGTGAAATGGATGAATGATGCAAACCACAAGGAAAAGAAAAAAAATATTCCAATACCTTTCGTGCATTCAGCAATACACCTCATCAGAGAATTCCCTGACGAGATGTATTGTTGAATACACGAAAGGCCTTGGAACAATTTTTTCTTTTTCTTTGTGGGTTTGCATCATTCATCCCTTTCACGTGTTTAATTGTGAAATTCATCCCATATACAGTATATAGGCACCCCATATATATATATATATATATATATATATATATATATATATATATGGGGTGCCTATATAACTGTATATGGGATGAATTTCACAATTAAACACGTGAAATGAATAAATAATGCAAATCCACAAGGAAAAGGAAAAATGATTCAAAGATCTTTCGTGTATTCAGAAGTACACCTCGTCAGGGAATGAAGGGAGAATGCGAGATGAAATTATATACATATGTACATTGTACAACGGGACAGAAAAATAAAAAGATTAGCACATGATTAACAAGAGTTGATTAAATGTAAAAGGTATTTTAACAGGATATTATCAATTTTATACATTCCCACACTGTTATTGAAATTATTTTTAACCTTTAAGGACTGAAGGTACAAATTGCTAACGTTTCAAATACAGGCATTCATAACTTAACCCTACAAAAAATTCAGGGCTTAAAGGGTTAAAATAGATAAATGCACATTCTACAATATTCCTTTCAGTTATATCTGTGTTTTTAAGGAGCGCTTTAGAACTATCCCACTTGATACTATGATTACATCTATACATATGGTTAAACAATGCATTAGAATTATTTGCTGTTCTACACGCATATTTATATTCTATTCTGACCATCATCCCTCGATTAAATCTTCTATTTTCTCTGCTATGTTTCTTAGAGCATTGAGAGTTGTCAGTCCTGAATTTTTAGATTCTGAGTTATGCAATATCATGAATATTGGTACTAAATTATGTTATCCTATTTCATTTCTAGATAACTGCCTTAGGAAAGCCAAGAATAGGTGTTATAATAGTGTAACTGTAAAGGAATTTGAGCGTAAAAATATTCTTAGCCTACTAGTACTGTAGACATGTTAAGTGCACGAAATAGGGTGTCCACTTCAAATCATGATGCAAAGGTCCCCTTGGTATGGAAGTTCCTTAGGGTCATAGGAGAGAATTTATCCAAAGACACAAGTTGTATTTATGCACAGACATGCTTAATTTTATGCCTAATCAGCATAAATTATGCTAATGACTGTATTTCTAACTTTTGAAACAATTAACTTAGAAACGTGTGTGTAATGACTCGTTTTCAGCTAAATTCAGCATGAGAAATCCATTTCTGAGGTTATTATGCGGTTTGGAGGTCATTTTGACCCCCAAAATCAAATATGACCGCTGGCCGCCATGTTGAAATTGGAGATTTTCCGGTTTTCAAACTGACGGAGTGAGACACCCCAAACTAACCTGAAACCCCAAAATAACCTCAGAAATGGCTTTCTCATGCTGAATTTAGCTGAAAACGAGTCATCGCACACGTTTCTAAGTTCTATGACCTTTAAAAATTCAATTTCATGTTTCAGATTCACAATGATTAATCCGAAATGAGTGACTCTAAAAGCATGCCTGCCATCATGGACACTCGCGACTGGAGCTTATGCTTCATATGTCAGTCAGACAAAAGCTATGAACCGACTAAGAATCCTTCATCATCTGTGAAATTGAGAAATAAACCTGAAAGACTTTCAGCCTCTTATAAAGAAGTTACGGACAACATCCAGGAGCTCAAGGAATTAGGGGTTGCCTGACTTTGTAGTCGTAGATGACATTGGTGGCGGTGCTCAGAATGTAGTGCAGCTGATGATGTCTAATCAAATAGTGTGGCACAAAAGTTGCAGGAATGCTGTCGACAATCGACAGTGATTGTGCGAGTTCACCGGCTGACGCTGATGTTGGTGCAGTTGCCCCCTGCACACACGAGGAAGCCGACACTCGGATGTTTCGGCATGTGGCTGCAGCTACCTACGCCGGTCATCGTCGAGTGATCGTCCGCACCAGCGACAGCGATGTTGTAGTGTTGGGCGTCTCCACTTTTGTTGCCCCCAGACAGAGGATTCATAAACTCTGGATTGCCTTCGGATCGCGGTGTCACTTCAGGTACAGTCATTTTATTGAGGTGTCTTTAAGCCAGGTGTCTGCAGTGTACCGATAGCTTTTAGATCATGAGACCATTGTCTAACTCATCTCTACATTCCGTGCCAGGTACATTCCAGCGCATGTCATCGCCCGCGGACTTGGACCATCCAAGGCAATGGCACTGCCGGCGTTTCAGGCGTTAACGGGATGCGACACGACCTCAACGTTCTATGGCAAAGGCAAGAAGATGGGCTGGTCAGTGTGGCAGTCCCTCTTCCTCCACAAAGGACGCGACTTCAAGCACATGCCTCCAAGCAGCGACGCTCTGCATCAGCACCTCCTCAGAGTAGCCTATCATACCAGCGCTTTCAAGTGGCCCCAGAGATAAAAATCTAGTGGCGTGAGATCCGGGCTTCTAGCTGGCCATTCCACAGGCCCTCGACGTCCTATCCAATGACCAGGGAATTGTTGGTACAGGTATTCCCTTACTTGGGTGCTGTAATGTGCAGGAGCGCCGTCTTGCTGGAACCATGTTGGGAATTTTCCTTCTTCGTTGAAGACACTGGGAAATGCTTCTTCCTTGAGCATACGTAGGTAGGTGCCTCCAGTGACATGTTCATCGAAAAAGAGGGGGCCTATGATGCGATCCTTCCAAATGCCACACTATACCATCACCCCGAGATGCACCTTGTTCCTTTGAAGAGGTATACCAGTGAGGGTTGTTTTGAGACCAGCAGCGGGTGTTCTGTCGATTTACCTCACCATTTCCATAAAAACAGCCTCGTCACTGAACAGAATGGTGGACGGGAAATTGGCATCCTGAGCATATTGTTCCGTAGCCCATTCACAAATTCCATCCGCCGGTCGGGATCATCTTCGCTTAATTTCTGTAGGATCTGAAGTTTATATGGATGCCATTTGTGAGCTTGAAGAATGCGATGGATGCTACTTTTCGACACTCCTGTCTCGGCGGATAATCGCCGAAGAGACTTATTGGGACTTCTGTTAAAATGAGCCAGGATAGCAGTCGCTGTATCATCGTCAGTGGACCTCCTTGAAGGTCCACTGCGTGGTTTATCTTCTATGGATCCTGTTTCCTTAAACTTTGCAACAAGTCTGCTAACACAACTCTGTGTTATTGGCTCGCGGTCTGGATGCAGTCTGTTAAATTCAGCAGCGGCCTCTCTTTGACTCCGATTTCCCATGAGTAGAATTATCTGGATTCGTTCTTCCTTGCTCACAGACATTATGGCCTGTATAAAGATAAACATATGAATTATGGTTTGTAGAAATAGAAAAATATGAATTTCTCCTATGATGCCGGACTTATGGGACACCCTGTATATAGGCCAAACGGAAAAACGTTAGATATTATGGTAAAACAGCATAAATATGCGTGTAGAACAGCAAATAATTCTAATGCATTGTTTAATCATATGTATAGATGTAATCATAGTATCAAGTGGGATAGTTCTAAAGCGCTCGTTAAAAACACAAATATAATTGAAAGGAATACTCTAGAATGTGCATTTATCCATTTTAAAAATAATTTCAATAACAGTGCGGGAATGTATAAAATTGACAATAAATCATGTGCTAATCTTTTTATTTTTGTCCCGTTGTACATTTGTACATTATTTTCGTCACCTCGTCTTCTCCCTTCATTCCCTGTCGAGGTGTACTTCTGAATACACGAAAGGCCTTGGAATCATTTTTCTTTTTCCTTGTGGGTTTACACCATATATATATATATATATATATATATATATATATATATATATATATATATATATATATTGGGTGGACCTTATTCAGGGGGTAAAACTCAAAATGTTAATTTGGGGGGGGGGGGAGGCACCCCGTACATTTATTTGGATTGACTAAAAAGTAAAGTACACAAAATTTTAAAGGAATCAAATCATGTTAAAGGGTCACTACCAGCCTTTGAAGTTTTTTCCCCTGTGATGCGTGTTGTATAGTATGTGTGCATCATACATACAGCGAGGTACCAAAACAAACAAAAACGTTATGCAATTCTTTCTGAAACATTCAATGAAAAGGAAAAAAGTAAACAAAAATGTACAAATTTACTGCAGAACCTTAGGAAAATAAATTGCTCGAAGCTCACATATTACAGAATCAAAGAACACTCGCTCCTACAGCTTTCATGATGGTGCTATTTTTTTGCATCAGGAAATTTCTTCCTGTGCTCCTTGACCACCAAAAGAAGGTACTGTTTTTGTTCCTTGTTTGTAATGTGGAGCGCTGCAGCCAGATGAATTCTTACATGAGGGCCACACCGCGTTCCGCGATGTTATTGACGACCCAGAACTATTTCCAATTTTTCCATATTTCTTTTCCCTTCAAGAACTCTTCGTCTTGTTTCCATTGGCCTGGATCCTTGGAGAGGAAGGAGTCCGATTTGAGGCCCATGGTTTCGAAAAGCTGGAGGCTGTTGTTCGTGATGAGGTTCTCCAGTGCTTTGGCTTTTGTCTCCAAGTACTTCTCGATTGTTGCGCTGTTCTGCAGATCTTCATTCCCGTGGTTGTCGAGAGCTTGGATCATACGACGCTTAGTCTTCACGGACACATCGTTCTCGAAGAAGGCGAGAGCGACGAGCTTCTCAGATAAATACCAAAGCTGGCGAATGAACTACTTCATTGTGGCGTTCGCCACTTGTGGATCCGAGGTCTTGTATTGAAAAGCCTGAGGAAGCTGTAGGTCGCTCCTTGGAGCGGACACTGGGATGGAGGCTTGGTACCATGCTTTGACGTAAATGGTGGACACGAATATGCACTACTAATTAGTGATGCGGAACTGAAGCTAAACGGTTCCGGGTTCGGGTTCGGCTCCAGCTCAACCCGATCGGTTCCTAGGCAAGAGTGAACCTCACAAGAAAATAGTTATTTATTTCCCTTCAAACACGAATAAATGAAGAAGTGGCGATAATTGGGAAGTATTTTTAGTTTTTACATTAAAAAAACTTGAAATATTTATGAATAACAATAGGGCATGCACTCGATTTAGGTATTTAACAATTGCTTTAATTTTATACTTCATACTACTTTACCTCATACTACTACTACTACTACTTCATACATACTACTTACTACTTTATACTTCATAATACACCTTATACTTCATACTATTTAGAATTTTATACTTTATACTACTTGAAACAGGAATTCATTTAGTTGTAAATGGTGGCCATCATTCACTCGGAAACCATCTATTAATACCAAAATATGTGAACGTTAGCTGAAGAACAATATTGATTTTGTTGCCTTCATTTATTCCTGTGAATGCCATTCACAGAAATAAATGAATTCCAGTTTCCAAGTATAAAATTAAAACAATTGTTAAATACCTAAATCGAGTGCATAGTCTGTTCGGGAAACAAATATTCGCCTCGGCTAACAAAAAACAAACGTAATGATTATGAGAAGTTATCATACCTGCCTTCATACTTACAGGAAACTCATGATTTTTGGCGGTTCTACTTCCGGGTTCATTTCCTCTAAAATTTACCTGTTCCGGCAGTTCCTGGTTCGGGTTTGGGTTCAGTTCCACATCACTGATGCAAAGTGATGTTTCGCGCCCTTCTCTCTGATCATGAGATTAAATTGGTCTTGGAACATGAAGATCTTAAGAGTGTAGATGGTTTTCGCCATCCACCTAGCGCGATGCATCGCTCCTGGAGCCATAAACCGAACTCCTTGAAGTGGCGTCCCTCTGAAATAAATCGTCACCACCTCCAAGAATATCCACCTCACGAATATCCGAGACAGCGGAAGCTGAAGTATCGTCATCCATCGCAGTTTGGAACTTTTCTTTGTCCAGGAATCCCCACTTATCCCGAAATTGCTTGAAGAGCAAGATGTCTGGCCTAGCTGATGTCCCCATGCAAGTTGAGAAGACTGCCTCGCGCACCACCTCGAAGATGTGATGTTTGCAGCCAAAGTGGAGCAAATTTTTCTCCAACTTCTTTTCAAGAAGGACACAGGCTCCATTCGTTTTCCAAGTATTCGAGGCTGTGGTATCGAAGCACATGGCATCGTACCATGCTTTCAGTCTTCCAGGATCGGGTTGCCTTTTCAACTGTAGTAGTCATTGCTACACCAGTTTCACGTCCCACCTTGGGAACTTCCAGAAGCTGCTCCTCTCCTCCTCCAGACAAAAATCAGGAGTCGATTCAAAGTCTCATCCCAGTCATTTCTGGAAGCAGCTTTCCATCCCAGTGGACGGTCAAGGGATGGGTCAGCTCGAATGACTCCTTCATTGTCCGTGCAATTTCCTCCCGGAGTTTTGCTCGCTGCCTCTGAATCGACAAACGGTTCAAACTCAAGCCTGAGATGTCATGACCCAAACTATCCGCGGCTGAAATCAAGAGAAAAAGTGGCTTTTCGGACACTTGAAAAGTCTCTTTCTCAGTCAGATGATGGTGAAAAAAGAGAACCATCACTTCTCTTTTAGATGGAAGCTTCGTGCTAGTGAACTGGGTTTGGCGAGAGCAGACATGGACAGTAATGTATTTGAAAATACTTAAATACGTATTTAAATACATGTATTTATAAATACTTTTTGGAGAGTATATTTAATTACGTATTTAAATATTTTCAAAAAGTATTTAGTATTTGTAAATACCTGTTTTTAAATACATTTTTAAAATACTTTTTTGTGAACTGTTCAATTTTGCGAGGATGTACAGTACTAACCACCCAGTATTTAACTGGTACCACAGAACACAGTAAAACATTTTTCAAGGTGCTTGTGCTTCCAGAAAGTTTCAGACTCAGCAGGCTGGAACGTTCTGGAATTACCTTGAAAAATGGAATTTCCACCCTGCTCTATTGGCGATTGTCACAGACTCACAGCTGCAATGCGGCAGCCGGCAGTCTATCCTGAGGCATCGTCATATGTGGTTGTGTAAAGTCCAGCGCTAACTGTGCAATTAGCCTTAGCCTATTGATCATATTAGAGGAGGACAACATTTGTAACATGGCTGCAGCAAGTGCAAGTGGTGAAAAAGGTGGTGGTAAAATAGAAGTTGTTGTCGGTGGAAGTGAAAATAAAAATAGCGAATCACACCTGCACCCACTTTTTGATGGAAAATATTCCCGAATAACTTCCAAAGATGGTAGTAAAGCGAAGACTTTATGGCTTCTGTACCACAAAACAATTGCAGCGTCTACTTCTGCGACTTCTCGATTTTATTTGACTCTAAGCTTTTGTTAGTGATTTTATGTGCTTTTTGAAAAGTATCTAAATTGTATTTGAAATGTATTTAAATGCATTTTAGGAGTAATGTATTTCGTATTTAATTACTTTCTGAAAACCTGAATTTTATTTAGTATTTAATTACTTTTATTTTCAAGTAATGTATTTATTATTTAAATACATCTAAAGTATTTACTGCCCATGTCTGGGCGAGAGCCTACAAGCCAAATATCCGTGGCCTTCCGAGTCTGCTTAGAACTAGAAATGATGCACAGATGTATTGATTTCGGACCTTTGAACAGAAAAAAGCATTGACATCAGTAAAGCAGAGAATCCGAAAGCTGGTAAGATAAAAGAATAATCGCTTAACTTTCATTACATCAAAAACTAATTATGTATTTCAAACCAATCTTACATAGTTCAATATAAGTAAATAAATAATAAGCTCACCCGTTTTGAAAGGCGAGTGCCAAGTATTCAGAGCTTTGGGTACACCTACCCAGTTGGGGTTCTAAAAAAGGATACAATATTGTTAATACTAGCAATGATACCTATTCAGTTTATTTTTCGGAATTCAAACAATCATTATTACAAAAGAAAATATATTTTAGCTTACCACTTCGATGAAGGCTTCCGAAATTCTAAATCCCTCCTATTGTTTCCTCAAATAATTAATAAAACATTATTACTAATATGTAGTTTAAATTTCCTTTGTTTTTAATTCTTGACCTTTTATACAAAAAGAAACATTTTTTACGTTATCTTAATTTACAAAATGTTTCCTTTTCTGAAAAGAGAAAAGAGCGAATAAGTTTATTAAGTATTTATTAACTTATTCCAAAAATAAATTAAGTGAATCAAAACTAATCCCACTTCAACGAAAAGAGCAAACCAAATAGTTTCAACAAATTTCAGTGGATTGAAACACTATCTATACAGGATAAAATTTAGAAATTTTGGTAGCGACCTCTAAATTTGAATGTATATATATATATATATATACATTCAACTGCAAAGAACACGCAGTATAAATAACGTAAAGAACGACGCTTGTATAGGAGATATTCCGCGCAAGACGAGAAAGAGAAAACAACAAATGAAAAAATGAAGTACCACCTGGGAATCGAACCCGGGATCTTCCGATTGCCGGTCAGACGCGATAACCACTACACCATGGACTTCACTCTTCCAAATGCCGTAATTCCTCTACATACTCGCAGAAACCAATGCCCCAAGGGGGCACCTCCCGCATGCCGTAACATTATATACATTCAACTGCAAAGAACACGCAGTATAAATAACGTAAAGAACGACGCTTGTATAGGAGATATTCCGCGCAAGACGAGAAAGAGAAAACAACAAAAAAAATGAAGTACCACCTGGGAATCGAACCCGGGATCTTCCGATTGCCGGTCAGACGCGATAACCACTACACCATGGACTTCACTCTTCCAATGCCGTAATTCCTCTACATACTCGCAGAAACCAATGCCCCAAGGGGGCACCTCCCATGCCGTAACATTATATACATTCAACTGCAAAGAACACGCAGTATAAATAACGTAAAGAACGACGCTTGTATAGGAGATATTCCGCGCAAGACGAGAAAGAGAAAACAACAAATGAAAAAATGAAGTACCACCTGGGAATCGAACCCGGGATCTTCCGATTGCCGGTCAGACGCGATAACCACTACACCATGGACTTCACTCTTCCAAATGCCGTAATTCCTCTACATACTCGCAGAAACCAATGCCCCAAGGGGCACCTCCCGCATGCCGTAACATTATATACATTCAACTGCAAAGACACGCAGTATAAATAACGTAAAGAACGACGCTTGTATAGGAGATATTCCGCGCAAGACGAGAAAGAGAAAACAACAAATGAAAAAATGAAGTACCACCTGGGAATCGAACCCGGGATCTTCCGATTGCCGGTCAGACGCGATAACCACTACACCATGGACTTCACTCTTCCAAATGCCGTAATTCCTCTACATACTCGCAGAAACCAATGCCCAAGGGGGCACCTCCCGCATGCCGTAACATTATATACATTCAACTGCAAAGAACACGCAGTATAAATAACGTAAAGAACGACGCTTGTATAGGAGATATTCCGCGCAAGACGAGAAAGAGAAAACAACAAATGAAAAAATGAAGTACCACCTGGGAATCGAACCCGGGATCTTCCGATTGCCGGTCAGACGCGATAACCACTACACCATGGACTTCACTCTTCCAAAGCCGTAATTCCTCTACATACTCGCAGAAACCAATGCCCCAAGGGGGCACCTCCCGCATGCCGTAACATTATATACATTCAACTGCAAAGAACACGCAGTATAAATAACGTAAAGAACGACGCTTGTATAGGAGATATTCCGCGCAAGACGAGAAAGAGAAAACAACAAATGAAAAAATGAAGTACCACCTGGGAATCGAACCCGGGATCTTCCGATTGCCGGTCAGACGCGATAACCACTACACCATGGACTTCACTCTTCCAAATGCCGTAATTCCTCTACATACTCGCAGAAACCAATGCCCCAAGGGGGCACCTCCCGCATGCCGTAACATTATATACATTCAACTGCAAAGAACACGCAGTATAAATAACGTAAAGAACGACGCTTGTATAGGAGATATTCCGCGCAAGACGAGAAAGAGAAAACAACAAATGAAAAAATGAAGTACCACCTGGGAATCGAACCCGGGATCTTCCGATTGCCGGTCAGACGCGATAACCACTACACCATGGACTTCACTCTTCCAAATGCCGTAATTCCTCTACATACTCGCAGAAACCAATGCCCCAAGGGGCACCTCCCGCATGCCGTAACATTATATACATTCAACTGCAAAGAACACGCAGTATAAATAACGTAAAGAACGACGCTTGTATAGGAGATATTCCGCGCAAGACGAGAAAGAGAAAACAACAAATGAAAAAATGAAGTACCACCTGGGAATCGAACCCGGGATCTTCCGATTGCCGGTCAGACGCGATAACCACTACACCATGGACTTCACTCTTCCAAATGCCGTAATTCCTCTACATACTCGCAGAAACCAATGCCCCAAGGGGGCACCTCCCGCATGCCGTAACATTATATACATTCAACTGCAAAGAACACGCAGTATAAATAACGTAAAGAACGACGCTTGTATAGGAGATATTCCGCGCAAGACGAGAAAGAGAAAACAACAAATGAAAAAATGAAGTACCACCTGGGAATCGAACCCGGGATCTTCCGATTGCCGGTCAGACGCGATAACCACTACACCATGGACTTCACTCTTCCAAATGCCGTAATTCCTCTACATACTCGCAGAAACCAATGCCCCAAGGGGCACCTCCGCATGCCGTAACATTATATACATTCAACTGCAAAGAACACGCAGTATAAATAACGTAAAGAACGACGCTTGTATAGGAGATATTCCGCGCAAGACGAGAAAGAGAAAACAACAAATGAAAAAATGAAGTACCACCTGGGAATCGAACCCGGGATCTTCCGATTGCCGGTCAGACGCGATAACCACTACACCATGGACTTCACTCTTCCAAATGCCGTAATTCCTCTACATACTCGCAGAAACCAATGCCCCAAGGGGGCACCTCCCGCATGCCGTAACATTATATACATTCAACTGCAAAGAACACGCAGTATAAATAACGTAAAGAACGACGCTTGTATAGGAGATATTCCGCGCAAGACGAGAAAGAGAAAACAACAAATGAAAAAATGAAGTACCACCTGGGAATCGAACCCGGGATCTTCCGATTGCCGGTCAGACGCGATAACCACGACACCATGGACTTCACTCTTCCAAATGCCGTAATTCCTCTACATACTCGCAGAAACCAATGCCCCAAGGGGGCACCTCCCGCATGCCGTAACATTATATACATTCAACTGCAAAGAACACGCAGTATAAATAACGTAAAGAACGACGCTTGTATAGGAGATATTCCGCGCAAGACGAGAAAGAGAAAACAACAAATGAAAAAATGAAGTACCACCTGGAATCGAACCGGGATCTTCCGATTGCCGTCAGACGCGATAACCACTACACCATGGACTTCACTCTTCCAAATGCCGTAATTCCTCTACATACTCGCAGAAACCAATGCCCCAAGGGGCACCTCCCGCATGCCGTAACATTATATACATTCAACTGCAAAGAACACGCAGTATAAATAACGTAAAGAACGACGCTTGTATAGGAGATATTCCGCGCAAGACGAGAAAGAGAAAACAACAAATGAAAAAATGAAGTACCACCTGGGAATCGAACCCGGGATCTTCCGATTGCCGGTCAGACGCGATAACCACTACACCATGGACTTCACTCTTCCAAATGCCGTAATTCCTCTACATACTCGCAGAAACCAATGCCCCAAGGGGGCACCTCCCGCATGCCGTAACATTATATACATTCAACTGCAAAGAACACGCAGTATAAATAACGTAAAGAACGACGCTTGTATAGGAGATATTCCGCGCAAGACGAGAAAGAGAAAACAACAAATGAAAAAATGAAGTACCACCTGGGAATCGAACCCGGGATCTTCCGATTGCCGGTCAGACGCGATAACCACTACACCATGGACTTCACTCTTCCAAATGCCGTAATTCCTCTACATACTCGCAGAAACCAATGCCCCAAGGGGGCACCTCCCGCATGCCGTAACATTATATACATTCAACTGCAAAGAACACGCAGTATAAATAACGTAAAGAACGACGCTTGTATAGGAGATATTCCGCGCAAGACGAGAAAGAGAAAACAACAAATGAAAAAATGAAGTACCACCTGGGAATCGAACCCGGGATCTTCCGATTGCCGGTCAGACGCGATAACCACTACACCATGGACTTCACTCTTCCAAATGCCGTAATTCCTCTACATACTCGCGTCTGACCGGCAATCGGAAGATCCCGGGTTCGATTCCCAGGTGGTACTTCATTTTTTCATTTGTTGTTTTCTCTTTCTCGTCTTGCGCGGAATATCTCCTATACAAGCGTCGTTCTTTACGTTATTTATACTGCGTGTTCTTTGCAGTTGAATGTATATAATGTTACGGCATGCGGGAGGTGCCCCCTTGGGGCATTGGTTTCTGCGAGTATGTAGAGGAATTACGGCATTTGGAAGAGTGAAGTCCATGGTGTAGTGGTTATCGCGTCTGACCGGCAATCGGAAGATCCCGGGTTCGATTCCCAGGTGGTACTTCATTTTTTCATTTGTTGTTTTCTCTTTCTCGTCTTGCGCGGAATATCTCCTATACAAGCGTCGTTCTTTACGTTATTTATACTGCGTGTTCTTTGCAGTTGAATGTATATAATGTTACGGCATGCGGGAGGTGCCCCCTTGGGGCATTGGTTTCTGCGAGTATGTAGAGGAATTACGGCATTTGGAAGAGTGAAGTCCATGGTGTAGTGGTTATCGCGTCTGACCGGCAATCGGAAGATCCCGGGTTCGATTCCCAGGTGGTACTTCATTTTTTCATTTGTTGTTTTCTCTTTCTCGTCTTGCGCGGAATATCTCCTATACAAGCGTCGTTCTTTACGTTATTTATACTGCGTGTTCTTTGCAGTTGAATGTATATAATGTTACGGCATGCGGGAGGTGCCCCCTTGGGGCATTGGTTTCTGCGAGTATGTAGAGGAATTACGGCATTTGGAAGAGTGAAGTCCATGGTGTAGTGGTTATCGCGTCTGACCGGCAATCGGAAGATCCCGGGTTCGATTCCCAGGTGGTACTTCATTTTTTCATTGTTGTTTTCTCTTTCTCGTCTTGCGCGGAATATCTCCTATACAAGCGTCGTTCTTTACGTTATTTATACTGCGTGTTCTTTGCAGTTGAATGTATATAATGTTACGGCATGCGGGAGGTGCCCCCTTGGGGCATTGGTTTCTGCGAGTATGTAGAGGAATTACGGCATTTGGAAGAGTGAAGTCCATGGTGTAGTGGTTATCGCGTCTGATCGGCAATCGGAAGATCCCGGGTTCGATTCCCAGGTGGTACTTCATTTTTCATTTGTTGTTTTCTCTTTCTCGTCTTGCGCGGAATATCTCCTATACAAGCGTCGTTCTTTACGTTATTTATACTGCGTGTTCTTTGCAGTTGAATGTATATAATGTTACGGCATGCGGGAGGTGCCCCCTTGGGGCATTGGTTTCTGCGAGTATGTAGAGGAATTACGGCATTTGGAAGAGTGAAGTCCATGGTGTAGTGGTTATCGCGTCTGACCGGCAATCGGAAGATCCCGGGTTCGATTCCCAGGTGGTACTTCATTTTTTCATTTGTTGTTTTCTCTTTCTCGTCTTGCGCGGAATATCTCCTATACAAGCGTCGTTCTTTACGTTATTTATACTGCGTGTTCTTTGCAGTTGAATGTTATAATGTTACGGCATGCGGGAGGTGCCCCCTTGGGGCATTGGTTTCTGCGAGTATGTAGAGGAATTACGGCATTTGGAAGAGTGAAGTCCATGGTGTAGTGGTTATCGCGTCTGACCGGCAATCGGAAGATCCCGGGTTCGATTCCCAGGTGGTACTTCATTTTTTCATTTGTTGTTTTCTCTTTCTCGTCTTGCGCGGAATATCTCCTATACAAGCGTCGTTCTTTACGTTATTTATACTGCGTGTTCTTTGCAGTTGAATGTATATAATGTTACGGCATGCGGGAGGTGCCCCCTTGGGCATTGGTTTCTGCGAGTATGTAGAGGAATTACGGCATGTGGAAGAGTGAAGTCCATGGTGTAGTGGTTATCGCGTCTGACCGGCAATCGGAAGATCCGGGTTCGATTCCCAGGTGGTACTTCATTTTTTCATTTGTTGTTTTCTCTTTCTCGTCTTGCGCGGAATATCTCCTATACAAGCGTCGTTCTTTACGTTATTTATACTGCGTGTTCTTTGCAGTTGAATGTATATAATGTTACGGCATGCGGAGGTGCCCCCTTGGGGCATTGGTTTCTGCGAGTATGTAGAGGAATTACGGCATTTGGAAGAGTGAAGTCCATGGTGTAGTGGTTATCGCGTCTGACCGGCAATCGGAAGATCCCGGGTTCGATTCCCAGGTGGTACTTCATTTTTTCATTTGTTGTTTTCTCTTTCTCGTCTTGCGCGGAATATCTCCTATACAAGCGTCGTTCTTTACGTTATTTATACTGCGTGTTCTTTGCAGTTGAATGTATATAATGTTACGCATGCGGGAGGTGCCCCTTGGGGCATTGGTTTCTGCGAGTATGTAGAGGAATTACGGCATTTGGAAGAGTGAAGTCCATGGTGTAGTGGTTATCGCGTCTGACCGGCAATCGGAAGATCCCGGGTTCGATTCCCAGGTGGTACTTCATTTTTTCATTTGTTGTTTTCTCTTCTCGTCTTGCGCGGAATATCTCCTATACAAGCGTCGTTCTTTACGTTATTTATACTGCGTGTTCTTTGCAGTTGAATGTATATAATGTTACGGCATGCGGGAGGTGCCCCCTTGGGGCATTGGTTTCTGCGAGTATGTAGAGGAATTACGGCATTTGGAAGAGTGAAGTCCATGGTGTAGTGGTTATCGCGTCTGACCGGCAATCGGAAGATCCCGGGTTCGATTCCCAGGTGGTACTTCATTTTTTCATTTGTTGTTTTCTCTTTCTCGTCTTGCGCGGAATATCTCCTATACAAGCGTCGTTCTTTACGTTATTTATACTGCGTGTTCTTTGCAGTTGAATGTATATAATGTTACGGCATGCGGGGGCCCCCTTGGGGCATTGGTTTCTGCGAGTATGTAGAGGAATTACGGCATTTGGAAGAGTGAAGTCCATGGTGTAGTGGTTATCGCGTCTGACCGGCAATCGGAAGATCCCGGGTTCGATTCCCAGGTGGTACTTCATTTTTTCATTTGTTGTTTTCTCTTTCTCGTCTTGCGCGGAATATCTCCTATACAAGCGTCGTTCTTTACGTTATTTATACTGCGTGTTCTTTGCAGTTGAATGTATATAATGTTACGGCATGCGGGAGGTGCCCCTTGGGGCATTGGTTTCTGCGAGTATGTAGAGGAATTACGGCATTTGGAAGAGTGAAGTCCATGGTGTAGTGGTTATCGCGTCTGACCGGCAATCGGAAGATCCCGGGTTCGATTCCCAGGTGGTACTTCATTTTTTCATTTGTTGTTTTCTCTTTCTCGTCTTGCGCGGAATATCCCTATACAAGCGTCGTTCTTTACGTTATTTATACTGCGTGTTCTTTGCAGTTGAATGTATATAATGTTACGGCATGCGGGAGGTGCCCCCTTGGGCATTGGTTTCTGCGAGTATGTAGAGGAATTACGGCATTTGGAAGAGTGAAGTCCATGGTGTAGTGGTTATCGCGTCTGACCGGCAATCGGAAGATCCGGGTTCGATTCCCAGGTGGTACTTCATTTTTTCATTTGTTGTTTTCTCTTTCTCGTCTTGCGCGGAATATCTCCTATACAAGCGTCGTTCTTTACGTTATTTATACTGCGTGTTCTTTGCAGTTGAATGTATATAATGTTACGGCATGCGGGAGGTGCCCCCTTGGGGCATTGGTTTCTGCGAGTATGTAGAGGAATTACGGCATTTGGAAGAGTGAAGTCCATGGTGTAGTGGTTATCGCGTCTGACCGGCAATCGGAAGATCCCGGGTTCGATTCCCAGGTGTACTTCATTTTTTCATTGTTGTTTTCTCTTTCTCGTCTTGCGCGGAATATCTCCTATACAAGCGTCGTTCTTTACGTTATTTATACTGCGTGTTCTTTGCAGTTGAATGTATATAATGTTACGGCATGCGGGGGTGCCCCCTTGGGGCATTGGTTTCTCGAGTATGTAGAGGAATTACGGCATTTGGAAGAGTGAAGTCCATGGTGTAGTGGTTATCGCGTCTGACCGGCAATCGGAAGATCCCGGGTTCGATTCCCAGGTGGTACTTCATTTTTTCATTTGTTGTTTTCTCTTTCTCGTCTTGCGCGGAATATCTCCTATACAAGCGTCGTTCTTTACGTTATTTATACTGCGTGTTCTTTGCAGTTGAATGTATATAATGTTACGGCATGCGGGAGGTGCCCCCTTGGGGCATTGGTTTCTGCGAGTATGTAGAGGAATTACGGCATTTGGAAGAGTGAAGTCCATGGTGTAGTGGTTATCGCGTCTGACCGGCAATCGGAAGATCCCGGGTTCGATTCCCGGTGGTACTTCATTTTTTCATTTGTTGTTTTCTCTTTCTCGTCTTGCGCGGAATATCTCCTATACAAGCGTCGTTCTTTACGTTATATATATATATATTATATATATATAAGTGATGTATGTCACATCCACATCCGCATAAGATTCAACATCCGCATCCACATATGCGGGATGCGGATGTTGCGGATGTGTACTATTTACTAAAATTGCTATTTTTGAAGCACAATTTGCCCCTCATTCGGTTTAAATACTGAAACTTGTGCAGCCTTCATTTGATCTTTAATGTAACTGGCAATGTCTATTGTGTATCTGTATAATTAATTGTTCATGCTACAAAACACAATGTCATGAGCACACTACTTTCCAAAAGGTGGTGGTTGGGGAAAGTGGTTGGTGGGATGCAAGACGAGTTGGGTCCCTGTCCCGCATCCTGGTAACACACAATTGTGTGGCAAAAACTGTAAAAAATTATAATTACACAATAATATTATCTAACATCTAATATTATCGAATATCTAATATTTATAACTAACCCAAAATCGAAAGTCAATTAAGTATGAATTTAAACTATCATATTATCAAGCTGACAAATTTATGCAGGAACATCTGCATCTGCATCTGTGCGGACGTCAAAGTTTGGCATCCGCATCCGCCGATGTCTAAAATCTGACATTCGATACATCACTAATATATATATTAGGATGGCACTTATTTTCGAACTTTCAATTTTTAATTGGGCACCTCAAGGAATTGAGAGGATTACTGAAAAACTGATCTGAACCAATTTTTTGCAAAATACATTCAAATTTAGAGGTCTATATATATATATATATATATATATATATATATATATATATATATATATATATATATATAACGCCTGCAAAAATGCCCCCCCCCCATATAGAAGGGAGAGCAGAAATCAAGGTCCAGTATCTTCGAGATGCCTGGACACTCTGCGTTTGAAAGATTGGAGGTCAAAGACACGGGAAAGGATAGAATGGTGTCTGTCTGCTCGTTTATATATGTCTAAACGACTAGGGTAATCCGCACCAAATTTAGTATACACATTAGGGAGCACCAGGAAACGTTTTAGTAACACACGCGTCCCTCTCACTCTTCCGTTAGCTGTCTTTCAGGTTTTTTTGGTGTGCAAGGCGCAGCAGGCATTCTAATATATATATATATATATATAAATTGTATAGCTCTATTTTAAATGGCTACCTCATCATCTACACGTAATCTTTTTCTGAAGATTCAGTATACGAGTATATTTAAGATGTTGTCGTGAAACGTCTTTAACCCTTTCGTTCACAAATATTTTTTCTTTTAAACTAAGTATAGGATTTATTGTTATTCAAAACTAAACATTTTAGTAATAAGTCACTTAAACCACAATCATTTTGGGTTCCTTTTCTGACAACAAAATTAAACGTACAGTATATTAAACATCTAGAAGTGTTTGCAGAAAAGTTTTATATCAGTACAATATATATTATTATTTCTTATTTTAGAGTGGGCTGGATTCATCATGGGAGCCAATTTTCAATAAATTCTATGAAGTAGTTTCGGATTTATTGTCTTCTGTTTTCCCAGAAATGTGAAAGGGAGAAAATTGAAGTGGAAAGTTTCTCTTGATTTGTGAAAGTACGATTTTTTGGTTAATTCCACGACCCTCATTGAAGCTGGTTTCACTAGTATTTTCCAGTTCTTCTTCAGAATCCAACTACTCTTTTAGAGTAGGTCTAGTTCAAGCCTAATTCGAGAGGAACCTGCAATAGGTTTTCCTGATTGAGGCCTCTTTATAGGTGCAAAATCGTTATTTTCAAATAGCAAAGGTCTATATAGAAAGAGACTTTTTCTCGGCTCTCTAGCTGTGATAGTAGGGTATGAAATCTGTTTACAGCAAGAACTACCCCACCTATTTGCTTGGAGACATGACTATGTTTCGGTTAAACTAACTAATTCTGGATCAGTCCTACCTTCACGAGGCAGAGAAAAAGGTGTGACTTTGTAGGTCCATCTCGGCCCAGTTCCAACTCGACCCACCATATATATATATATATATATATATATATATATATGCGCCTCGGTGATGTAGTGGTTAGCGTCACTGACTACGAATCCATCGGTCCCGGGATCGAGACCCAGGGACGGCAGGCGGCGCGCAGCAAAACCCAGCTGTTCATCCTTCCACACAATAAAAAGATAATTGGTTGCGAGATAAATGGGTATCCTGGGTAGCCTAGTGGTTAAGACGCAGGCTGTTGGTGGGGCGTGGTTCGGATTTCACGTTAAACTGTAAATCTAAGGTGGAGTGACCTTCGTCAGAATAAACAATTCGGGCGGAAGCAAAACCAAGGTTAACCAAGTATATATATATATATATATATATATATATATATAACTAGGTTAGGTTAGGTAGCAATTAGTTTCCTACATCCTATAATACTATTGAGGATGTCCGCTTTCTTCGGAATCGTGCACAGACTAAACGGCACATCGGAAAATTCTGCAACCACAACCAACTGATAGCCCATGAGCTGCCGATGTGCTCTGTCAAGTTTCCCGGTCCTAGGTCACTCCGAGGCCGAGCACGAGCTATTTAATGTCCATTACAAGTGAATGTAAGTACTTCGAAAACGATACCCAGGTTGAAGAGCACTGTATAATTACACAATCTTCCAAGGTAGTAGTATGACTGAAAAATGTTCGAGTGCATATAGTATGCAATTGCAATCTTGATCAATTGTTGTAAGTGCCAGCCCCCTTCCCCTGGGGGTAATGGGGGAAGGGTAGGGGTGGGGGTAAATGGGGGAGATGGGTGGGGGTAATGAGGGAGAGAGGTGGGGATAATGGGGGAGGGGTGGGGGTAATGGGGGAGAGCAGTTTGGTAGTCCCACTAATAGTTTGGTAGTTCCGATATACAGCTAGCTGTGACATATACTGCTACATATACTGTGACATATACTGCTACCTGCCCAGAGGGCGATAGCGAGCTGCCGCTTGTAAATACTATTAATTAAGGGCCGAGTTGGTTAGGAGAATGGGGCGAGTTGGAAATGGGCCGAGTTCGACTGTACCTAGTACTGTTAATCTAAAAGGTGTCATCATATCTGAAACTAACATTTAAACTTAAGTTTTATTTATGCATGAGGGAGGGGCAGGGACGTCGAGAGGGCGGAGAAGCCGGGATAAATCCCCGGGGCACGGACCTCTAGGGGGCCCGGAAAGAGGGGGGATAAGATCTAAAAATATTAATAAAGCAGAGAGGAAACATAATTAATGAACATACATTTAATAGAGATTATCATAGTCAAACTGAAACAGATAAAATATTATATGCGTTCCACCAATGCCCAAGACTGACTGACAGATCTGGGACCCATTGTAATTGAAAGCCAGTTAGCTCGTACTTTAAATTTCATCAGAATCATTTACCACTCTGCTAGAGAGAAGGCAAAGAAAGTACACTTCTAATTATGAAAATCTTGCAGTAAACAATTGTCTTGTCTGCATAGACTGGTACTGTATATGTAAATTGTATGGTGATAGAATTATATAATTGATTCGAAAAATAAAATGGTCATTTTCTTCTGAGTTGTTTATTCATACTGCATGTTTTGAATAGTGACTTAGACATATAATCAGTTTGCTTGTTATGTACACAAAAAACATTCATAATAAAACACTGAGTAAACAGGGGGGCCCTATACCAATCCTTCCCCGTCAATTCCTGAGGCCTTTCAATTTGGTAGGGAGGCCAGTTGCTGCTCCGTTTCTTCTATTAGTATGTGAGGCGTAGTTTCTCTTCCATTTTCCACCTGTAATTCCGGGTGTTCTCTTTCAGCTACCACACGGTTTTCCCCCTGTAAAACTCCCTTGTAATGCTCTCTCCAAATCCTCTTTGTTTCCTCCACCTAGCTTGTTTTCTGACCTCTCTCATCTTTCACTATTATTTTCTGCGTTCCATTTCTCTCCTCTTACATATACAGTATATCGTTACAGTCTGGAGAAGTTCTGGTCGATTGGAAACTTGCAAACATTAAGCCAATATTTAAAAAGGAGGATAAATCACTCCTGGGAAATAATTATCGTCCCATCAGCCTGACTTCAGTAGTTGGTAAGCTTATAGAGACGATCGTTCTGGACAAAATAGTTAATCACTTAGAAATTAATAAATTAATCAAAGATTCTCAACACGGCTTTCGACGTAATCGTTCTTGTTTTACTAATTTGCTCTGTTTCTTTTATATATATTGTACATATATATGACGAGAGTAAAACAGTAGATCTTATATATCTCCATTTTCAAAAACTGTTTGATAAAGTGCCACATAGAAGATTATTAGCTAAACTTCATTCTCACAGAATTGATGGTAAGCTTTCAGAAAAGCAAAGTGAATCTTAGGATTTATGGGTAGATCGTTTAAGTTTAAGTCGGAGAAAACAATGCTGGCATTATATAATTTTTTAGTACGCCCCCACCTGGAATACTGCGTCCAATTCTGGTTCCCATATTTACGAAAGGACATAGACAGAATGGAGAGAGCGCAGCGACGGGCTACTAAGATGATTCCTAGACTAAGAAACAATTATACGCTGCCCGTTTAGAAACGTTAAATTTATTCTCACTCGTAAAAAGGCGAATTCGAGGAGATTTAATCCAGGTTTTAAAAATGATTAAATGTTTGATAATGTCGACGCCAAAAAGCATTTCACCTTCAGGAATGCAAACAGAACTCGCGGTAATGGCTCCAAATTAGTGGGTAAACATTTTAATTCTAATGAAACTAAACATTTTTTCGTCAATCGTATAGTTAATTTGTAGAATGGATTGCCAGCCAGCATAGTTCAAAGTAATTCGATCGAATCCTTTAACCCTTTACCGTCCGATTTTTTTGTAGGGTTAAGTTATGAATGCGTGTATTTGAGAGGTTATAAATTCGTCTGTTTGAGCAGTAAAGGTTAAAAAGAAACTAGATGCTTATCTTGTCTTAAATACCCCGCTGGAAGCATATTTTAGCGCATAGAAATGTAGAATTTTCACTTGGATTCCCTCCTCTGTAATTTAAAATTTTACTTCATCTCCAACTTCTTTCCTACCTCTCAACCTCTTTTCTCTGCTTTGCTTTGAAACATTTACTTGTCTTTAAATTTTCTTCCTTCTTTAAATTTCCTTCCTTCTTTCAACCATCCTTCTTAAAAAGACAGCCTCATAGGGACCAGCCGGTCTGTTGCTGTTTGGTGTCCTTTGTATTCTTTTGTATTAAAGTTGAGGCATGAGGTTAAAATCAGACATGACAAAGCTGGTTTAACCTTCACTACTGATAATATTGTAGGCCTTCCATACGAATTCAGTCTTTCAACTAACGTTGACATGTTTTCCTAATAAACCCAAGTGGGTATCCTAGTCACAGCTGTAATTCGAATAATTCTATAAGTTACATTTATCTGAAATATAGTATTTCCATATTTTCAATTTTAAAAATTTGTATGAATGAGTATGTTCTGTTATGGCAATACTATATTTCGGATGAATTTTCAACGATTAAAAATACCAAAACTAAAATTAAAGCTAGGTTTGAGACCAGAAGTGGTTAGATACTGTGCTTATTACGGATGTAATTTTATTCATTCTCAACCACAAGAACAACATTACATTCCATTACTTTCCACGCGACAAAAGTCGTTGCCATTTGTGATCAAATTAATGTGGAAGGACAGATCTTTCCATAAATCATCTGATCAGCTTCACAAAAGTTGTTAGTTATGCACCCTTTATTTTTCGAATAAGCAGTACTGCAGTCGATTACGTTTAAAGTTAAAAACGGATGCACTACCTGATATAGGCCTAAGATTATTTCCCGAAACTTCTAATTTAGGTATAGTAATGATAAATTACTAAGTTATCTTAGGGTTAAGTTTTTATACATATTTATGCAGGAAGGAGGGGGCCAAGAGCGAATGCCCGAAAAATCCAACACCCCCCGCCCCCAAATAGAGAAGAAGCAGAGAGCCAAAATCAAGGTCCCGAGTTTTCGAGATGCCTAGACACTCCGCGTTTGAAAGATGGAAGGTCATAGACAGGGTGAAAGATGGCTTGAGAGAGATTGTTCCAGAGTTAACTGGTTGAGTAGATGAAAGATTGAAAATACAGATTAACCATTGCGTTAGAGAGTTGGACAGAAAAGGAGTGAGAAAGTGAGGCAACATTGCGGCGAAGAGAGAGGGGGATTGAAGACAGTGAGTAAGAGGCGGGGAATTGATGAGATGAAAAGCCTTTGATTCCACCCGATCAAGTACGCTTGTGCGGGTTGAGCCACCCTATACATGAGAAGCATACTCCATACAGGGACGGACAAGACCTCTGTACAGAGACAGCAACTGAGCGGAGGTGGTACAGCACACCTAACCTCTTAGAAGCTGGTTTGGAAAGAAAGTATATGTGATCTTTCCAGGAAAGACCACAAGAAAAGGAAACGCCAAGAATGTTAAAAGAAGAGGAAGGATTGAATTGTGTGTTGTTGAAGGTAAGGGGATAGTCGTGTGGAACATTGTGACAGGTAGACAGATGCAGGAACTGAGTTTTTGAGGCATTGAAAGCCACGAGGTTTTCTCTGCCCCAATCAGAGATAGCAGAAAGATCAGAGGTCAGGTGTTCCACAGCCGTCCTACGCTATTCATGAAGTGACTGTTGAGAGGGTCGTTTTGGGGAGCGGGTGGAGAAATGAAGAATGGAATCATCGGCATAGGAGTGAATAGGATAGGAAGTGCGAATTAAAAGATCATTAATAAATAAAAGGAAAAGAGTGGGTGACAGGACAGAACCCTGAGGAACACCACTGTTGATAATTTCAGCAGAAAAACAGTGGTCATCTTCAACCACAGCTATAGATCGGCCAGAAAGGAAATTAGAGATGAAGGCACAGATAGAAGAATAGAAACCAAGGAGGACAGTTCGGAAATTAAGGATTTATGCCAGACTCTATCAAAAGCTTTTGCTATGTCTAGCGCAATAGCAAAAGTTTCACCGAAATCCCGAAAGGAGGATAACCAAGAGTCAGAGAGATATGCAAGAAGATCGCCAGTAGAGCGTTCCTTGCGGAACCCATACTGACAATTTGAAAATGATTGTGAGATGAGAGGTGTTTAAGAATCTTCCTATTAAGGATAGATTAAAAACTTTAGAAAAGCAAGAATCAAAGCCATTGGACGATAGTTGGAGGATTGAGAGCGGTCACCCTTCTTTGGGACACGTTGAATGAAAGCGAACTTCCAGCAGGAAGGAAAAGTACCAGAGAATAGAATATGGAACGTACGCCTCCATGCCCGAGAGAATCACCTACGTGATGCGCTCGGCACACTCGGAAGGGCCCCGGCTACGGAAGCAGTAATCATTCCATGAGAAATCAGAGAAGTACTGCCTAAGGGCCTCCCAATCAGCGGCGCCGAAGTGCCAAAGGGGTCTCCTTTTGGGAGGCTCGAAAGGCCAAACTGGAGCGATAGGACAGGAAACAGATATAAGATTATGGACGGAGGAGCTCAATGAAGAAAAATGTTTGAGAGGTAAGAAGGATGAGTGGTGAGAAATAAATCCAGAATGTTGGGCCTATTCCCAAGGTGATCGGGGATACGAGTAGAGTGCTAGTTCACCATTGATGTTAGTGAAATGGGAGGAAAGCCAAAGGTGGAGGTGAACATTGAAATCTCCTAAAATGGAGATTTCAGCAAAGGGAGAGCGGGATAAAATGTATTCCAGTTTGGAAATGAGGCAGTCAAAGAATTTTGGATAGTCAGTAGAATTAGGAGGAAGGTAAACAGTGCAGATGTGTTCAGTTTCAAATTGGCAGAGGGTATAGAATTCGGAAGATTCGAGTTCGGGAATACGAGAACAAGTTAGGTCATTGCGTACCTATACGCAACAACCACCTTTGGAGTGAAATTGAGTATAGAGAAAATAAGAGGGTACAGAGAAGGGGTTGCTGTCAGTCGTCCCAAACACGAATATTGCTGAAGTTTTTGAAAAGTGAATCAGGCAGAGGCCCAGAACATCTCGAATGGGCGGTAGCAGATCCAGCCCCGCTGCTGCCCGGGTCTGCATTCCCGGTATCGGCAGCGGGAAAGCCAGAAGTGGGGACGTTTATGGTCTCCTCTCCAGGGGACTTCAAGGCTCTTGAAGTTGATGCCATTTTTTTTTTTTAAATTTTGAAAAGATTATATAGTGTGTAAGATGCATGTACAGTGGCGGTCCTAGCTTACATGACGCCCTGGGCGAACCTCACCTTCAGCGCTCCCCCCCCTGTTCGCCAACACACACACATTCGAGTCCCCCCAAAATAAAGGACAGACATAACTCTTTCACAAAATAACTTTTTATTGGACTAATTGTTGGAACTTCAGAACCAAAACAAAGACTCAAATTTCTGAATTTTACAAATCCTTCATCACGTAAATAGAATAACTCACTTGAGAGAATGTAATTATGATACTATGAACAGGAAAAATACAAATTAAATTGCACAACTGCCATAAATAAACTAGAGAATCAAATTTCTAAATTGTACAAATGCTCTATCACATAAATAGAATAAGACACTTAAGAGAGGGTAATTATTATGCTACACTTTGAACAAGAAACAAAATAAATTGCACCACAGCACAACTGCCATCTAAAGCCTGACTCTTCTTACCTTCCTTGATGCAAAGTCATGAATTAAATCATCATATGAAATCTGCTCAGCAATTGTATGATTTATACTGATGATGGCCAGACCGGTAAGGCGTTCCTGTGACATAGTTGACCTCAGGTAGGATTTGATGAGCTTCAGCTTTGAAAAGCTCCTCTCTGCTTCAGCAACAGTGACTGGAAGAGTAAGACCAATTCTGAGAGCAGTCCACAAATTTGGATATATTTCAGAGAGCTCCCTTTCATGGATAAATGTCAGCAGTTCAAGCAAGGATATGGTCTTTGATGGCAAGTCAGGCAAGTTCTTCAGCTCCTGTGCAAGCTCTCTGCCATCCAAGTCAGATTGTCCCTTAAAGTGTAGTGTAGTACTAAGGTTCACACATTGTTCTGTCAGCTCCTCAAATGTGAGATTTTGGAAATGTGTCAGCACTCCAAACTTCTCTTCCAGAATTTCCAACGTGGAAAATCTTTCCTGAATGGCTGATGTTGCAGCATCAACCACTGCATTGAAAAATGTCACCTCCAGCTTCTTCAAAGCATCAATCAAGGGCTCATCAGATGCTTCATAATATACATTTCACTATTTAACCAAACCCAGAAAAATAACATTACATATGTTAAAGTATGGGCCTTTATTCCCAATAATATTAATCTGGAAGCATTTTGCATTGTTTAGGTCTTTTATGGGAAGGTTTATGGAAAATGCAATAGATGGTTTTTATTAATAAAAATATATTTATTGATCTTTTATTATTTATTTTATTTTATTTTTTATTTTTATTTATTTCTTTATTTATTTATTCTTATTTTTATTTTTATTTTTTGCAGGCGCTCATGCCGCCCCTCCACAAATGCCGCCCTGTGCGGCTGCCCATATTGCCCATATGAGGAACCGCCACTGTGCATGTACGTATATGTAGTGAGGAATAGGGAGAGAAGTGTGCGTTTAAGAGCATGCTGGACTGCTCACAGAGTAGATGAGGCACGGAAAAAGATGAGCTAAGGGGGACAGTGACAGGAGAAACGGGAGTTCCAGCACTCCCTATCTTCTGTCTAACGTCTCCCCCGGAGTACTTTCCTGGTCGATTAGTGTCTACAATCTCCTTAAATGTAACCTTGTTTAACCTTGTTTGGGTTCCGTGCGTCGGTTTTTCTTCACACGAAGGTCAAGCTGGTGGCCCCGCCTCTAGTCCTGGCTTGGTGGAGGAGCGAGTTGCTCTCTTGCGCTCTCCATCGTACATAGCCAGGTACACCCGGCTCATCTGGTACCGTCCTGAGCCAGGCATCTAGTCTTCTCTTGAAGACTTCAACTTTGACCCTTGTAATGTTTCTGAGGTTCTTTGGAAGCTGGTTGAAAATTCTTGGCCCCCTGACAACCAAGCTATTTTCCTTCAGAGTTGAGGAGTCCCTTGTCGGGCCTTTAATTTGGGAACACTACACATTCTGCCTGTCCTATTTTCCAGCGTTGTCTGGGTGGTAGTTGGGTTTTGTTTGAGGTTTGGTACCAGTTTTTCGATAATTTTCCATATGTAGATTATGGTTATATATATATATATATATATATATATATATATATATATATATATGCAGTATATCCATTTGTGGAAAGTATTGTCAGCTGTCGTAGTTCAAAGTAATTCGGTTGAATCCTTATCTTGCTAAGAAAAGGATTCGACGCTTATCTTGCTTTAAACCCCATGTTAGAAGCATTTGTTAGAGCATAGAAGTAGTGTTGATTTTTTACTTGGATTCCTTCCTCTTTACTTTAAAATTTTCACTTTATCTTTAAATTTCCTCCCTTCCTTTCAACCTCTTTTCTTTGTTTTGCTTTAAAGCTTTCACTCGTCTTCAAATTTTCTTACATCTTTTAACCTTCCTCCTTAAACAGACATTCTCGTAGGGGCCATCCGGTGTTTTGTTGTTTGGTGGCCTTTGTATTCCTTTGTATTCCTTTGTATTTCTTTGATATTTGAGTTGGTTATTAACATTCATTATTTTCCTATTTTCCCTGAATTTTTCCATTTTGTGTCACGAGCTTATCAGCTGTTTAACTCGCTAACGTGTATGAAAATTTTTGAATGGCTTCAACAGACTAAGTATAGATGGAGTTTGGTTTTACTGACACTAAAAAGGTTAACATTTATATTATTATCAATTATATAAGAAGTATAACTGTATTGTATTTAAAGATTCAGTTTTTTAATCTCCCGAATTTCTTGGGTATTTTTTTTTTTTTTTCTGGGAAACGGGAACTGGGATTCTCCCAGAATTCCGGGAAATCGAATTCCAGTATTAACCTTTTATCGCGCACCGTGACTTTACTGATTTTGTTCTGGCTAACGCCAGACGATTTTATTCAGTCTCAGAAAGACCTCTCTATGCAATAAAGGGTTAAGAGACGTTTGCTTAATCCTTTACTGCGCAGAGATCTTTCCGAGACTGAATAAAATCGTCTGGCATTAGCCAGAACAAAATCAGTAAAGTTTCACTGCCCGACAAAGGGTTAAACATTAAACTGCTGACATTACACTGTTGTCCAAAATACCACAATACTGTATACCCATTCAGTCAATGTACCCTTTATAAACGATAAGTATGTTTTGGGGGTTGTTTGACTCTTTTCGTAACAGCAAAGGTCATATAACTGAAGGGACTTACAGCTTTACTTGGGATCTGAATATGGGTCGCTATATCATCTGGACGCAAAGGACGGTCGCTATCCATTTTACAACGCAGACCTAATGTCACTTAACGACCGTATTCCAGACTATGAGAATTAACATGGCCACACCACTACACTGATACCTCTATACTTAATGGTCGGAATAATGCACTGAGGATCGAAGCGTTCTCCGGGATGTCACCATACCCAACTTTTGTCCTCGGATGCAAACAGTGTGTTGCAAGATTCATCACTCCACAGGATTCGTTTTCACCGTTTTATTCCTTTGTTTCGATCAGCTTTGAACCAGAGTTGTGGCTCGTGGGCAGATGCCTTTCCATAGAATCCTTCTGCAGGAAATCCTCTACATACAGAAGACGCTTGCCGAAAGACCCGTTCGCTCATTGACCCTCTGGGAGATGGATTTTAGGCTACGCAGCCGGTCTTCCCTCGTTACACGTTTGGACGTTCGCCGCGCGCGATAATCCGATATGTCATCATTTTTTTACTTTCCTTGTCCGGGCTCCACACACAAACGTGTTTCCCAATGATTCATTTTCAAAATAATATTATTTCATCCTAAAACTTAAACGTGCATAATGTTAATTTAATTTCATACTAAATTTGTATGATCTTCAAATCTTATTATTTTATGTTTCTAAATAAATTCATCATAATTTTCATGTCATAGCCTACTTTTGTATAAGTTTATATGGGATAGTCCTACTATTGAGCCCAAAACTGTGGGATTTCAGATCTGTATTTTAGAGTTTATATTCATAATATAATAATACAATTATAACTAAGATTTAAACATTTTATTATTATTATTATTATTATTATATTATTATTATTAATTTGTAAATTCTAGTTTAATAAATATTTACGATAAAAAGTAACGAAACTTTTTTAATTATTGTACGAAACAGGGATGTGGAAATTTTTTGCTGTGGAAACCAATGACAGTGCTGTGCGCGTTACTTTATAAATGTAATGCCGTTACCGTTACTACAGTCTAAATGTAACGCCGTTATCGTTAAAGTTACCATTTTTAAAAAGTAACTAGTAACGGCACCGTTACTCGTACCGTTACTTTTAATGAAATGTAAATATATTATATATATATATATATATATATATATAACGTAAAGAACGACGCTTGTATAGGAGATATTCCGCGCAAGACGAGAGAGAGAGAACGGAACAAATGAAAAAATGAGGTAACCACCTGGGAATCGAACCCGGGATCTTCCGATTGCCGGTCAGACGCGATACCATTACACCATGGACCTCACCCTTCCAAATGCCGTAATTCTTCTACATACTCGCAGAAACCAATGCCCCAAGGGGGCACCTCCCGCATGCCGTAACATTATATACATTCAACTGCAAAGAACACGCAGTATAAATAACGTAAAGAACGACGCTTGTATAGGAGATATTCCGCGCAAGACGAGAGAGAGAGAACGGAACAAATGAAAAAATGAGGTAACCACCTGGGAATCGAACCCGGGATCTTCCGATTGCCGGTCAGACGCGATACCATTACACCATGGACCTCACCCTTCCAAATGCCGTAATTCTTCTACATACTCGCAGAAACCAATGCCCCAAGGGGGCACCTCCCGCATGCCGTAACATTATATACATTCAACTGCAAAGAACACGCAGTATAAATAACGTAAAGAACGACGCTTGTATAGGAGATATTCCGCGCAAGACGAGAGAGAGAGAACGGAACAAATGAAAAAATGAGGTAACCACCTGGGAATCGAACCCGGGATCTTCCGATTGCCGGTCAGACGCGATACCATTACACCATGGACCTCACCCTTCCAAATGCCGTAATTCTTCTACATACTCGCAGAAACCAATGCCCCAAGGGGCACCTCCCGCATGCCGTAACATTATATACATTCAACTGCAAAGAACACGCAGTATAAATAACGTAAAGAACGACGCTTGTATAGGAGATATTCCGCGCAAGACGAGAGAGAGAGAACGGAACAAATGAAAAAATGAGGTAACCACCTGGGAATCGAACCCGGGATCTTCCGATTGCCGGTCAGACGCGATACCATTACACCATGGACCTCACCCTTCCAAATGCCGTAATTCTTCTACATACTCGCAGAAACCAATGCCCCAAGGGGCACCTCCCGCATGCCGTAACATTATATACATTCAACTGCAAAGAACACGCAGTATAAATAACGTAAAGAACGACGCTTGTATAGGAGATATTCCGCGCAAGACGAGAGAGAGAGAACGGAACAAATGAAAAAATGAGGTAACCACCTGGGAATCGAACCCGGGATCTTCCGATTGCCGGTCAGACGCGATACCATTACACCATGGACCTCACCCTTCCAAATGCCGTAATTCTTCTACATACTCGCAGAAACCAATGCCCCAAGGGGGCACCTCCCGCATCCGTAACATTATATACATTCAACTGCAAAGAACACGCAGTATAAATAACGTAAAGAACGACGCTTGTATAGGAGATATTCCGCGCAAGACGAGAGAGAGAGAACGGAACAAATGAAAAAATGAGGTAACCACCTGGGAATCGAACCCGGGATCTTCCGATTGCCGGTCAGACGCGATACCATTACACCATGGACCTCACCCTTCCAAATGCCGTAATTCTTCTACATACTCGCAGAAACCAATGCCCCAAGGGGGCACCTCCCGCATGCCGTAACATTATATACATTCAACTGCAAAGAACACGCAGTATAAATAACGTAAAGAACGACGCTTGTATAGGAGATATTCCGCGCAAGACGAGAGAGAGAGAACGGAACAAATGAAAAAATGAGGTAACCACCTGGGAATCGAACCCGGGATCTTCCGATTGCCGGTCAGACGCGATACCATTACACCATGGACCTCACCCTTCCAAATGCCGTAATTCTTCTACATACTCGCAGAAACCAATGCCCCAAGGGGGCACCTCCCGCATGCCGTAACATTATATACATTCAACTGCAAAGAACACGCAGTATAAATAACGTAAAGAACGACGCTTGTATAGGAGATATTCCGCGCAAGACGAGAGAGAGAGAACGGAACAAATGAAAAAATGAGGTAACCACCTGGAAGGGTGAGGTCCATGGTGTAATGGTATCGCGTCTGACCGGCAATCGGAAGATCCCGGGTTCGATTCCCAGGTGGTTACCTCATTTTTTCATTTGTTCCGTTCTCTCTCTCTCGTCTTGCGCGGAATATCTCCTATACAAGCGTCGTTCTTTACGTTATTTATACTGCGTGTTCTTTGCAGTTGAATGTATATAATGTTACGGCATGCGGGAGGTGCCCCCTTGGGGCATTGGTTTCTGCGAGTATGTAGAAGAATTACGGCATTTGGAAGGGTGAGGTCCATGTGTAATGGTATCGCGTCTGACCGGCAATCGGAAGATCCCGGGTTCGATTCCCAGGTGGTTACCTCATTTTTTCATTTGTTCCGTTCTCTCTCTCTCGTCTTGCGCGGAATATCTCCTATACAAGCGTCGTTCTTTACGTTATTTATACTGCGTGTTCTTTGCAGTTGAATGTATATAATGTTACGGCATGCGGGAGGGAGGTGCCCCCTTGGGGCATTGGTTTCTGCGAGTATGTAGAAGAATTACGGCATTTGGAAGGGTGAGGTCCATGGTGTAATGGTATCGCGTCTGACCGGCAATCGGAAGATCCCGGGTTCGATTCCCAGGTGGTTACCTCATTTTTTCATTTGTTCCGTTCTCTCTCTCTCGTCTTGCGCGGAATATCTCCTATACAAGCGTCGTTCTTTACGTTATTTATACTGCGTGTTCTTTGCAGTTGAATGTGTATATATATATATATATATATATATATATATGCATACCGTCGTTGCATAGGTATATTATAATTTATATATACATAAAATATTATATTATATAAACATTCGCTTGTGCGAGTATGTGTTCGTTTGTATCCACTAGTTAATGCATAGGCTATGAAGTCTGTACATGCCTTCATTGCGTTGTTATGACTTATAAGGCACAATATTTTCAAAAAAAGTGAAACAAAATTACTTCAAGATTTATTACTAGGAATTGCAACATAACAGAGGATGTAGCAATTTGTAGCATACTATTGATACTAATTTACTAATGCTAGAATATACCAGGAAAGTTTTGCAAAACAATAATACGAAATACTAAGAAATGAATCAAATGAGTTATTGTGCATGGCAATGATAATTGAAATTTATTAGCTAAATATACAAACTTAAGAACTATTATTCAAAAGATCTTATTAGCCTTTAGAAAACAAGCTTCTCAAAAGTTGCATCTAAGAGCGAGCCTCGTTTCGGACGCAGTATATCCTTCCCTACTGAAAAAACCCGCTCAACAGTGGCACTAGATGGTATAAGAGTGTTAAGTTTAATAAAGTTAGTGGATGGGAAGAATGCAGAGTTAACGTGTGTGAAGGCCCAGATGAGAGGAATGACGAAACCTTTATTGAACTTAGGTCCCTCCCTGCTCCAGGGTTCTTCGCCTTTTACTTTGACAGTGCTGTCAGTGTAGGGGGAGAGAGTGGATGGGGGTAGGCTGCCAGTATGCCAACGGCCACATGCACACCTCGCTCATAGTGAAGCGACAAATTTTAACGGTTAATGAATAATGAGTGAGGATCGAAAGAAACTAATTGCGAGCTACGATAAAAAAGTAACGAGTAACGACTAACGAGTGTATTTCCCTAAAAAAGTAACGTCGTTACTGAAAGAGTCACTTGATTTGAAATGTAACGCCGTTACTGCTACTGTTACTAAAAAGTACCGCGTTACGTAACGGCCCATTACTTGTACGCGTCACTGCCCAGCTCTGCCAATGAAGAGATTCTTTAGTTCGTAGTATTTGGCAACTATCGGCCTTAGTTATGCAAACTTTTAATCTTTTTACGTATTTAGAGAGACATAATTAAACTATTTTACAAAAGTTGATATCTTAATATAAGGACAATACATTCAAAATGCTCAAATTTACATTAACAAACAATTACAATTTCATTTTGAATAAAAATATTTAAAAAGTGGCTGTTACCAGGAATTTCTCAGATAGAAGCAGTTAATTTTTTGAGTTCACTCAACTTTCATTAAAGCGTATGCAAACTCTGCCCATGAAACAGCTGTTTAAATAAAGCGGTGTCCAGTCTATTCCATGAGGTCCGTGGTTTATGCTGGTTAACTGATGTTTATCTTTTACGAATTTAACAATCTACCATGCTGATTTTATCTTTTTAAACTCCTCATGATAACTTCATACTGCAATGCCTCCTTATGCGAAAGAATAAAGAGTTTTTTGTTTTGTTTTACAGTATATATAAATTAAATTTAATAATAATTTGTTGAATTAATTATAAATTACAATAAAAAGCATTTCTAATTTAAATTTATAATACGTGATACGTAGATAAGATACGCATTAATATAAATTGAAAATATAATTACGTGTATGCAAATTAAAATTGAAAAGGAAGCTAAAATGGTGTTTCAAAATTTACTTCCGGTATTCAGGGTCGCCCGAATAAAAGGGATGAACATTGAACACTGCCGCGAAAATTATTCTTTTTCGTAATGGAATTTAGTTCTGCTGCAAGGGTACTTATTTATTCTATCAGAGTATACAGTAAAGTACTTGAACTGAACTGGAAAAATAGTACACATATAAAAATTATGCAACATTTATCTCCAACGTAGCTGCATTAAGTTAGGGTTTTCTTCGCGTTAAAAATGTACTATCTTTTGCACGACTCCGCTAAGCGTCAACAAATGCCATAGGGGGCTCAGATTCAAAGTAGGTGGGCCCCATTGTTCGACACTCCCCTTTACCTTCCCCGCGTTGAAGGAGGGAAGCGAACTTGGTCACTTCAGCTCAATTTCCCAAACATGAACCACGACGACATTAAATGATGTACTCGGAAATGTAAAATTTAATGCCATTTTAGATTCCGCCCGCCTGTATGGCGTTCACAGAAAATGAAATCCATTTAATTTTCACCAGTTACTGACTTTTCGTACGTTATAATGTAGTTAAAATTTCTTAAGCAAACATCGATTAATCCTTAGCGCCAAGCGGCACTTTACTCATTTCGTTCTGGCTAACGCCAGACGATTTTATTCAGTCTCAGAAAAGACTTCCGGGCATGAAAGGAATAAATCTGCGTAAATTACTTGAATTTTATCTTAAAAGCGATGTAGTCAATTTAGTTAAAATGATGTTGATTACACTGTGTAACACTGATTCTGTTTATATAGAATTTTTTATGTTTTTATATGCATTTGTGGGCGCTGAGTCCAAATCTGGCCTTGGTTTGTGTATCATCACTGGTTTCAGAGATAATCCATTTTTCATGTTTTACCAGTATAATGTTATTATGGGCGCAGCAATATCAGAATAATCAGGAATTGTTGAGAACAATCCGGATGTTCGTTGACAGTTTCTTGCTCTAGAAATTGCCCGAAACTTCCACTGTGCTATATAAAGAAGAGCGCAGAGTCTGAGAAGTCAGTAAGTGTGAGCACACAAAGAAAGCAGGTTGTTTGTCTGATGGTTACCAGCATTGAGGTACTGTGTTTCTGTGCTTCTCTGTGCTGACGATTTGAGTGTTATCGATCCTTTTTTATTGCGAACATTATTTCAGTGTTGTGAATACATCTTTTTTCTGGAATCTGTAATCTGTTGCCGATTTAATAACTCTTCTCTCTACGAGTATATCTGCAGGTTATGATTAATGTAGTACAGTTTGGTAAAGAGAATGGCAACTAGAGCTTGTAAACACTTGCCGGATATATTCTGCTACGTTTGTGGGTATTACATAGGCCCCAAGCAAGTATCGCACAAGATTGTGAAAGGCACCAAGTTCTGGATCGCGTATCGGCTCTATTTTGGTATGCCTATGGGTGACCAAGATAAGCCCTGGGCACCCCATGTGATCTGTGGAAGCTGCCGCTCCACACTTGAAGGGTGGCTGTGGGGAGTACGCAAGGCAATGCCCTTTGCGGTACCCAGAATATGGAGAGAACCAAAGAGCCACCACGACGATTGCTACTACTGCATGGTAGATGTTTCTAAGTACAGGAAAGTTAAAGGAAGGCAGACTCTTCAGTATCCAAGCATAGCGTCATCCATAGCTCCTGTACCACATGGCGAAGATCTTCCAATACCACGTCCACCAGAACAGGTATCTATCCATTACTTTACCTTCTGTATTTACAGACTGTGGGTCATTATGTGTCGATTTTTCTTAGTGCTGATGCTCTTCTACATATATAACTATGCCTATATTTTGTTTCTTTGCTTTGCAGGTTGAAAATGAGGATGCAGCTAGCTCATCTGAGATGTCGGCTGGTGAGGACAGTCATGGTGAAGAATATACAGTAACTTTCAGTACAAGCCCTCACTTTCCAAATCAGAGGGAATTGGACGACTTAATTAGAGATTTGGGTCTGACGAAATCAGGGTCTAAGCTTCTGACCTCCAGACTCAAAGAGTGGAATTTGCTTGGAGAAGACTGTAAGAGCACTGTATACCGAAAGCGGCATGAAGAGTTTGCAAGGTTCTACGATGTCAATGGCTCTCTCTGTTATTGCAGCGAGGTTAATGGTCTATTCACAGCTATTGGGTTAACACATATACCCTCAGAGTGGCGCCTGTTTATTGACAGTTCAACTCGGAGTTTAAAAGCTGTGCTACTCCACAATGGGAACAAATATCCATCTATACCAGTTGCACATTCTGTTCAAATGAAAGAGGACTATGAAAATGTCAAACAGCTGCTCACTCAAATCAGGTATGAACAATATAACTGGGACGTGTGTGGTGATTTCAAAATGATTGGTTTCCTGTTAGGTTTACAAGGAGGGTTTACTAAATATTCATGTTTTCTTTGCCTGTGGGATAGCAGGGCTTCAACTGAGCACTATAAAACAGTTCAGTGGCCTCCACGTGAAGGACTGCAACCAGGAAAGTACAATGTACTCAGGGAACCTCTTGTGAAGCCTGACATAGTTCTGCTACCACCTCTCCATATTAAGTTGGGTCTAATTAAGCAGTTTGTAACTACGTTAGATTTTGGAGGGGAAGTTTTCCAACAGATTCGGGTCATGTTCCCTAAACTCTCTGAGGCCAAAGTCAAGGCTGGCATATTTGTAGGACCACAAATCAAGGCGCTGTTGAATTCAAAGACCCTTGAAGCCAAGATGACTCCGATCGAAAAAGAGGCTTGGTGTGCTTTCCGTGATGTGGTTCGTGGGTTTTTAGGCAACCATAAAGCACCAAACTATAAGGAGTTAGTGTCAAACTTGATTAAGTGCTATGGCAAAATGGGGTGCCGTATGTCTTTAAAATTACACTATCTGCATTCACATCTAGACTTTTTTCGTGATAACCTGGGCGATGTGAGTGAAGAACTTGGCGAAAGATTCCATCAAGATATTCAAACGATGGAGAAAAGGTACCAGGGTCATTGGGATGCTTCCATGATGGGAGACTACGTATGCTCGCTGATCAGAAAGGATAAAAATGTTCATACGCGGAAGTCGCGTTCTTCAGTGCATTTTTAAGGAACGCACACTGCATAACGAGGTTTGTTATTCTCTTATCGGTTCTCCTCATGATATATATTATATCCTTTGCACCATTTTAGGTTTGTCAAACAATTTTGGCTCAATAAACATTAATTTCCAATAGTGTTTTTATTTTCAGAAAATATTTATGTTAGCCTTCTTTATATACTTTGCCATATGAAAAGTGTGATAACCTATATTTTTGAAACGGTTGATGATAGAGCAAAACCAATATCATTTTTGGAATCAGCGCCCCGAAATCATTAAGAAATGACAGAAAAATCATAATAAACAGAAAATTTTTCAAATTTTGTTACCCAGTGTTATGTAAGTTCGTTTTGTTTTCTTAAAACTATTATTTCATGGATTCTACCGTATCTATGCAATTTTTCAGCGTCTGTAGTTTAGTAGGTAACACCGTTTCTCGATAAATGAAGTGAAGACATTGAGGTCGGTGTTCGAACCCCGATGATGCTGGTAATAATAACACAGGGGTTTGAGCAATGGGCCGCATACGATGGCCTGAGCTCACATCGTAGTTATCAATGATCTCAAGTGCGTCTACGATATTGCTATAGTGCTCTATTAGTTGTGATAGGCGCAATCTTCCTGATCGGAATTCGTGCTTGCTCTCATTGCATCTTTCTTGTGTCTCCAAAAATTCATCTATTCTCTTCCAAACTATTCTTTCAAATATTTTGGTGAGATGTGATGTCAATGACACCAGTCTATAGTTCTTTGCTTGAGACCTATCCCCCCTTTATAAATAGGGACAATGTTCGCTCTTTTTAGTATGCTCGGTATTTCTCCTGTGTCCAGGGATTTTCTCCATACCCAATAAAGGGGTTATTTGTTACGTGACAAATTTTTAAACATCATAAGAGAAACTCTCTCTTGGATTGGGATGGTCATGGATAAGGTGGAGTAACTAGTGAAAAAGATCGTCAAAATTATAGGAGAGTTCCAGTACCTTTCTTTTCCAGGGGGGGGGGGGAGAAAAAAGTACTTTTCCGTTATACCTCCGCAATTTTAATAAGCCCCCACTGTCAATCGCCCTTGACGATTGGTTAGGTTTAGTCGTGATATTTTCGTTGTTTTGTATATATATATATATATACTTGTAGGTTATCTCCCCCCCACCAATTTTGACAGAATATTTTCGTTAAAACTAACGAACATATCACGACTTAATCTAACCAATTATCAAGGGCGTACAGTTGATCTATTATTAATTATAACATTGTTTGTTTCTGGAATAGTATTTACTATTTACTAATAGATCAACTGTACGCCCTTCATAATTGGTTAGGTTAAGTCGTGATATTTTCGTTAGTTTTAACGAAAATATTCTGTCAAAATTGGTGGTGGGGAGATAACTTACAATTACCTATATATATATATATATATATATATATTATCTATATATATGATGAAAAACCAACGGTATTGGAAGTGATCTGTGTTTATCCATCTGCGTTTATGGAATCTTGTCTCAACAAGGCAAAACGAACTTTCTATCATGTCAATAATAACACTCGTACTTTGTAAAAAAATATTTTAGTACTTCTATTTTTCCCGGGCTTTTTAGGCATTGCTAATGTACTTAAACTTTTGGATATTAATGTAGTATTTTCATATAACAATATTGTGAAAAATATCATAGTAAAAATAGCCCTACCAATAATTCAGGCATTATCTATAAAATTGGTTGTAAACAATGTGATTCCTTTTACATAGGTCAGACGGGAAAGGATTTGCACACACGTATAAAACAGCATCAATATTCCGTTAGAACAGGACAGTTGTCCAGTGCTCTTTTTGTCCATTTGTCAGAGTTATCCCACTGTATTGATTGGAATAATGCTTCAATTTTATTCCACTCTAGCAACATTGTTAATAGAAATATTCTTGAGTCTGCCATTATCCAACTTTCAAATAACTTCAACATAAGCAAAGGTCTTTTTCAACTCGATCCTGTTGTTTTGAATTCCTTCAAAACAGATTTAGATAAGAAGGGTAGAACGCTAAATCTTTGGTAAACTTGTATGCTACTTTATTAACTTTTAATTTTCATTTTATTTTTACATACATCGAAACTTAACCATAAAAGGCAGAGTGTTAAAGGCAGATTTCCAGTATAAATTTGTATTTTTATAATTCATTTGATCTTGTGCTAAAAATCGATATTTTTTCCTTACAAATCTGTATGCCTCTCTGATAATCCTTTAATTTTTAATTTTTACTTCTCCGTTTATTGCATATATTATATATATTATTTATTTTTTTATTTTATTTTTTATTTTTTTTTTCTCTCTGTAACCTATATATAGGCTGTAACCCTTTTATGTACTTCAGTGTTCCTGAGGATGTCATTAGACGAAAACGCTTGAGCACCATTTTGTGTTTCCTTTCCTTCGTGGTTTTAGTCATCATAAATATTTTTCAAGTGTTACTTTCGTGAAATAATTTTCATATATATATATATATATATATATATATATATATTGACGATTGGTTAGGTTAAGTCGTAATATTTTCGTTAGTTTTAACGAAAATATCACGACTTAACCTAACCAATCGTCGAGGGCGATTGACATAATAAATTTCTAAAAATATATTAATAAGCATTGCATTAATATAGTAAAAACTTACCATTTGCGGGGTATAACCGAAAAGTAAAATATATATATATATATATATATATATATAAATATATAAAGGGTGTCAGGAAATGATTGCCCCCCCCCCCTGTACAGAAGAAACTGAAAGGAATAGAAAAAAACAGACAAAACCACGCGAAAGAGCGTTTAATTTTGAATAAAAAACACTTGTTTTAATATCGGGTGTTGCCCCCATTTGCAGCTCTGACGGCCATTAATCGACGGGGGTATGATCCCAGAAGTGTCTCAAAGAGATCGGTATCATGACTCATTTCTTCAAGGACTTCGTTGATCTTTGCAGTCATAATTTCTGTTGAATACCGATTCTGAATGGGTTGTTCCAGCATTAAGGACTCCACCCGATCCTTCATGATGGATCCGACATGTTCACAGACATTAAGATCGGAAGAATTGCCAGGCCATTCAATATTTCCGAAAAAATCAATGTTATTGTCCTTAAGCAGTTGTTGAGTCACAAGTGCTTTCATACAGGGGGCTTTGTCGTGAAGAAAGGTTGCCTGTTCAATATCCAAAACACACTCGAGATCTTTCAAAAACGGAATTACATGTTGGGCTAAAATTACATTTCGAAAATAAGGCCCATCCCAACTGGTTCCTCTTGGTTTGATAACCCAGATGAGCTTCCGAATAGAGAACATAATGAAAACACCCACACATGCTGGATTTTTTACTATTTCTCGATACTTCTGGTCGTCTGGGTCTTCATCAGGAGTTGTTGCCCAAACCCGATCATTCTGAAAATTTGGTTTCTGGAGACATAAACGAAGAATTCATCGCTGACAACCAAGTGAAGGAAATCGTCTTCCGTCCATTCCTCAAGATAATCACAAAACCATAGCCGATCTTCAATATTAAGATCACTCTTCCGTGGCTTAGCTATTTCATGCCAAGCACTCAAGCCTTGGCGAACTCGAAATTGATGCACAAGTTTGCGGACCCGATATATATATATTTTAACTGCAAACACGCAGTATAATTAACGTAAAGAACGACGCTTGTATAGGAGAATATCCGCGCAAGATGAGGAGGGAGAACGAAACAAATGAAAAAATGAGGAGAATTACGGCATTTGATCGAGTGAGGTCCATGGTGTAATGGTTATCATATCTGACCGGCAATCGGAAGATCCCGGGTTCGATTCCCGGGTGGTTACCTCATTTTTTCATTTGTTTCGTTCTCCTTCCTCATCTTGCGCGGAATATTCTCCTATACAAGCGTCGTTCTTTACGTTAATTATACTACGTGTTTGCAGTTAAAATGTATATAATGTACGGCATGCGGAAGGTGCCCCCTTGGGGCATTGGTTTCTGCGCGTATGTAGGAGAATTACGGCATTTGATCGAGTGAGGCCCATGGTGTAATGGTTATCATATCTGACCGGCAATCGGAAAATCCCGGGTTCGATTCCCGGGTGGTTACCTCATTTTTTCATTTGTTTCGTTCTCCCTCCTCATCTTGCGCGGTTTATTCTCCTATACAAGCGTCGTTCTTTACGTTAATTATACTGCGTGTTTGCAGTTAAAATGTATATAATGTACGGCATGCGGGAGGTGCCCCCTTGGGGCATTGGTTTCTGCGCGTATGTAGGAGAATTACGGCATTTGATCGAGTGAGGCCCATGGTGTAATGGTTATCATATCTGACCGGCAATCGGAAGATCCCGGGTTCGATTCCCGGGTTGTTACCTCATTTTTTCATTTGTTTCGTTCTCCCTCCTCATCTTGCGCGGTTTATTCTCCTATACAAGCGTCGTTCTTTACGTTAATTATACTGCGTGTTTGCAGTTAAAATGTATATAATGTACGGCATGCGGGAGGTGCCCCTTGGGGCATTGGTTTCTGCGCGTATGTAGGAGAATTACGGCATTTGATCGAGTGAGGCCCATGGTGTAATGGTTATCATATCTGACCGGCAATCGGAAGATCCCGGGTTCGATTCCCGGGTTGTTACCTCATTTTTTCATTTGTTTCGTTCTCCCTCCTCATCTTGCGCGGTTTATTCTCATATACAAGCGTCGTTCTTTACGTTAATTATACTGCGTATTTGCAGTTAAAATTTATATAATGTACGGCATGCGGGAGGTGCCCCCTTGGGGCATTGGTTTCTGCGCGTATGTAGGAGAATTACGGCATTTGATCGAGTGAGGCCCATGGTGTAATGGTTATCATATCTGACCGGCAATCGGAAGATCCCGGGTTCGATTCCCGGGTGGTTACCTCATTTTTTCATTTGTTTCGTTCTCCCTCCTCATTTTGCGCGGAATATTCTCCTATACAAGCGTCGTTCTTTACGTTAATTATACTGCGTGTTTGCAGTTAAAAAAATATATATATCGGGTCCGCAAAAAAAAAGGAGCATGACGAAAATTGCTCTCACGCCCGCATTTTTTACCGGACCCTTAAATGTTATATATCTAGCTAAAGATAAAAGAGCCCAGAGTTGTATAAAACAAATTTCATCAAAATCGGTCATAAAATAAAGATTTTATGGCCACAAACGTGCAATGACTAAAAAAAGTGAATTTCCGCGTAAAAATTTAATTTTTTTCTCATTTTAAATTATTTTTTTCAGATGCCTAAATAATTTTAATCAATAAAAATGATAATATGCCCTTTTCTAAAGAAGATAAAATATTAATAAAACATTATAGACTTGATAAAAATTATGGCGCAATAAAATTATTACGAGAGTTTCCGAATAAACCATGGTCGAAAGGAGGTTTGGACAAGCTGTTAAGATAAATCGACGAAACTGAAAGTACTGAAAGGAAACAAGGAAGCGGGAGGCCAAGATCAGTTCGAACCGAAGAAAACATCAGAGATGTGGAACTAAGAATTTGTAGTCAAGAAGGCAGACCAGGGACTCACGTGACACCGTCAAGAATTGCTGATGAGTTGAGCATATCCGAAAGTAGCGTCAGAAACATTATTAAAAACGACCTTGAATTAAAACCTTATAAACGGATACACGGGCAGAAATTAACTGAAGTTAACGAACAGAAAAGAGTTGTTTGTTCTGAACGCATGTTAAGAAATATCACTCCCGAAAAAGTAGACCTCGGCTTTTTTACTGACGAAAAGAAGTTTACGGTAGAACCACCGCGAAATTCCCAAAATGACAGAGTGTATTCAAGAGTTAATCGTAAAAATGAAATACCAGATGATAGACTTTATGCTACCCGTAATCATTTTTCTGCCAGCGTAATGGTATGGGTCGGTGTGTCTAAACTAGGCAAGACATCTGTTTTTTTCGTAGAGCCAAACATCAAAGTAGACGCCCGCTATTACACTGAAACTTTGTTGGAACAAATGCTGCCCGAAATGAGACGATTGGCGAATAATGGTTACTTCTTATTCCAACAGGATGGCGCTCGGGCGCATACCGCTAAGTCAACTATTGAATTTTTAGAAAATAATGTTCCTGAATTGCTTTACCCAAAAGATTGGCTCCCTAATAGTCCAGATTTGAATCCCGTAGACTACGGAATATGGGAAATGTTGGCTGAGAAAGTGTACAAGCATAAGATCCGAAATGTCGAACATTTGAAAGAAGTTATCGTACAAAAATGGGAAGAAATTACCCAAGATCAAGTAGATAAAGCTATAGATCAATTTAGGCCCCGATTACGAAGGGTTGTAGAGGTTTCTGGCACACATATCGAACAATTTTTTAGTCTTATAATTTCGTTTTCTTTGGAAATTGTAAAATTATATGACATGTTGTAATAAAACTTTTATATTTTTTTTAATTTTTGACGTATTGACATGAAATTTGGTACTAACTTAGTTTATTTGTTGCTTATTTGCCTAAAATAAGTTATTTGTCATTATGTGTAAAAATAAATGTACAGTAAACATTTTCGTCATGCTCCTTTTTTTTTTGCGGACCCTGTATATATATATTATATATATATATATATATATATATATATAACTAAACCCCATATAGCGCCAAACAAAATTCTCGCTGCAGTAGCTCATATGCTTCAACTCTTGCAGTTTTTCTCTCAAATGGACACGCTCCCGAGTTTCTCTCGCTGGAAATGTTGTGAGTTACTCGCCAGTAGACACAGCTTTATTTTAATAATTCTTCAGGCGTAACCTCTGAAGAAAATATAATTATAACGAACTAAAATTATATGATTATGAGTTCTGGACTTAGTTATTCATACCTTACAACTAATTAATGTCAAACCATTTAATGTCCTTTAATTTAGATCACATCAAACTGCGACTGAATAGATTTGTCTTAATTTAGTTCCCGATTTTTAAGTCTAAATATTAGTGTTCTTCAGTTCACTCTCGGCGTAAGCCTTACCTACATTGCGCAGGTTCGACTTCACCGAAGTATATTCTGTGCAAGTTGACTTTATACTATATTTGTTAACGTTTACTTAAAACTGTAAAATCTAATTGTATATGTTTATTTCCGTATGATCGAGACTTTCTAACCTGACTTAACAACGTAAAGTAACTTAATTTGACTTATAACCTACTGTGACCCTAAATTAGTGGACGTTATGCGTGCAATTGTTGTTTTTGCAGGTCGAATTTATGCACGTATATTAATTCCTTTTCGATTTCATAGATGTATATTTTATAGAAGCTGGTACTATGCAAGTCGCAACACCACACACACACACACACACACACACACACATATATATATATATATATATATATATATATATATATATATTATATATTATATATGATACACACAGACCGTGCATGGAACAAGGAACTCTTCTGGGATAATTAAATATATATATATATGGGAATGAACTATAGTTTTTTCTTTTTCATGATGTTAGCCCGACGTGGGCAACGGGTCACTCGCAAAGAGGTCCCAAAAATATAGCTTCTCTCACCAGCTATCTGCAAAGCAGATAGGATCCAGCCTTGGGACAGGATCTAGAGTTTAAAGCAGCGTAGCCCCACTATATTTAGAACCTCAATATAAGCAAAAGACTCGTTGCATTCACGTCGGATTGAATACATCAAAGAAAAAGGGGTAACCTTAAAGTGCAATAAATAAAGTTTTGAAATTACAGCGTTTCTAGTAAATAAATTATACACTTCAAGTAGCTTTTTTGGCTCTCCACATCAACGAAAACTTATTTCACTATAATAGTCGAGAGAGTAGTCAGAAAAAACTACGAGTTTGTAGATCACAAGAACCAACATGGAATCCGCTCAGGAAGATCGTGCCTATCACAACTAACAGAACATTATAGAAATATCATTAATGTACTCGAAAATATTGACATTTAGTATGTATTAAACACAGGCTTTACCAAAGCATTCGACAGATGTGATCATGAAATAATAGCACATAAAATTATATACACGGAAATAGCAGACAAAGTAGGAAAATGGATATATAACTTCCTGAAAGAACGTCAGCAAATTGTTATTTTTCAAGGAACATCATTAGAATTGGAGGTACGTAGCTCAGTACCACAAGAAACGGTATTTCATTCCTAATCATGATAACCGATATAGATAATGAAGTAACCATTAATAGTGCTGACGATACAAAAGTTAATAGAAAGACAAGCATTTCAGGTAATATAGTCCGTAGAAGCGAACACGAATAGAATACAGAGATGATCAAAAGCCAGTTAACAGTATGAATTCTAATACCAAAAAATGTTCAACTCTTTAAGATAGAATAAAAGTGAGAAACTAAAATCTGCTGATTACTATGACCTGGAGTCCAAGATGGACAGGAAATTCAGAGAAACTCAAAAGCAAAAATTTAGGAGTTATAATAACGACGAATGCAAAATTTTAGAAACAAAATAAGAAAGCAATAAACAAAGCGGAGAATAACTGGATACCGAGAACCTTTAAAAGAAAGGACAAGGATGTAATGGTCCTTTACTGAAAACAGTGATCGTACCAAAACTGGAATATTGTTAAGTCTTAACGTCCTCATATAAAAGAAAAGAAATTAGAAGCAATTTAGAGAAGCTTCACAGCCAAGATCAATCGATGCAAAGAACTAAATTGATGGAAAAAATTACATAAATTATTAAATATATATTTATTGGAAAGAAAACAAAGATGCAGAAATACGCAGTTGAGAAACTAGTTCCAAATCTCAAACTGAACACTATGATTAATAATTATCAAACAACATTGGAAAACAGTAAAGGTAGAATGTGCACAATATTGTGGAGCATCCCTAAACTGAAAGCAAAATAAGAAACATCTCCAATTATGGAGGAGAATAGCTTTGTGGTCAGAGAGCCAAAACTATTTAACAACTACAAAAAATAAGGAATATTACTGGTGTCGAAAGAAAAGACACCTGACTCAAAACGATTCCAGATAAGCCGGGTGTGCCTGGCTATGTGAGATGTAAAATTCGAGAAACAACTTTCACCAAGCCAACTCCCAAGGGCAAGGCCACAAAGCCACGAACATGACTGACCTTCGTGCGATGAAGGATCGTTCCATGAAACTCCTGCCATATATATGCTCGTGTATATACTAGAACGCCCGCTCTGCCTTGCGCAGTAAAACGCCCCCGAAACACACCCTGGTGGGGGGGCACTAGGAGGAGTGGGTGTGTTACTAAAACTTTCCCTGGTTCCCCCTTAATATGCATACAAAATTTGGTGCAGATCACCCTAGCCCTTTAGGAAGCTCCGTTCCAGGCACCCCTCCCTCAGTGGTGAGGACTGGGAGGGGTGGGTGTGTTAGTAAAACCTTCCCTGGTTCTCCCGTAATGTGTATACCAAATTTGGTGCAGATTACCCCAGCCGTTTAGGCGTGTATAAACGAACATAGAACAGACAGACAGACATCATCATCATCATCATTATTCATCATCAATATCATCATCACCATCATCTGCATATATAGATGAGAGAGAGAGAGAGAGGAATTTCTTTTATGACTCGTCAATCAATATTAGTGTCTTTTTTCATCTTCTATGAATTTACTTTGTCACGCAAAATATTTTAACCTGAATCAATGATCCAGATTTTCTTCCCTGAACGTGTTTTACAGGTGGTTTGAAAAATCGTACGTTTGGCAAGAAAGCGTTCATTAAAACAAACAGGAGCAAAAACATGCGAGACGAGAGTCGCGACTCGCGTGTCTCGCTCTCAGAGACTCAGAGTCTCAGTTGTCAATAAGGCAAGTAAAGGGTGAGCCGGTGGAGAGAATTAGTGTCTAGTCAACGTCTCTCAGTTATTAGGGTACCGACACGTGTTTTAATAAGCATTTTCATTATTTATTTAACCCTTGTTAATATAAAATTCAGTAAGCACAAACAACGTGAGCGTGGTGAAGTATCCCTAACAATAAGAAAAACTGTCATTGAGAATATGCAATTTACACGCACACAATTGATTCTTTGTACGATATCTGCGTAATTCTTGTGACAGTGGATTTATTTAACCATTTGCCAGAATTATTAAAACATTTGTAATATTACAGTAGTAGTAACAGTTTCAGAAATAAAACATGAAAATAATCAGAAGAGGATATTTCAGATGTACACTCATTATCATATGTTTATGTTCGTGGTATCTTCTATTTAAAAAATATCGTTTGTCTTCAAAGGCAGAAGAAAAGGATTCGCTGAATTATTTGGTATGATAATACTTTAGTATCACTATTAGTCTAACTAATAGTTATTATTATTCAGAAATGTATCGTAGGAGTAAGTGTTAAATATGCGTAGAAGGACATTTTGTAAAACAATATAAGGTTATTATTGAAAACACGCCGTCGGATGTCCGAGGTTTTTTTTTTTTTTTGCATAAAAAAGCTTTTTTCTGATGTATTTTGTGGTGCTTTGTACAGATATGATTTTTGTTTCAGTCTCAAATGATTCTTGATTGTTAGGTTATGTTTGGTTTGGTTTCCTTATATAATTTCAGTGTCGTTTTCTAATATCGATGTATTTTTTTTTTTCAAATATGGTCTTCGTTTCAATTGCTAATGATTATATTAGATTAAGTTTTTCCCTCATATAATTTTTAGTGAGAGCATTTCCGACAAAAAATATGTTGTTACCGTACTTATTAGAATAAAAAAACACTGACAATTAGATGAGGAAACCTAACCTAGAAGCCTGAGTTAACCTTGATTTTACTTCCGTCCGAATTGTTCATTCTGACGCAGGTCAAGCTTGGTGCTCCACCTTAGGTCTACAGCTGAACGTGGGATCCGAACCACCACCCACCAGGGATGTCAGAAATTACAAAGTCCTCGCCCGGAGTCTATGGCCAAGGCTACATGAGCGACTTTGTCGCTGTGTCAGAGTCGCATGGTGTTGCAGCGATACAATTGCAGTAGCTGTTGCAAATTATCATACATGGGATGCGATAAGTCGCTGCGATTTCTTGGTTTTTAGGCCAAGGTTTATACGAGCGACTTTGTCGCTGCGACGAAGTTGTAAGGACAAATCACAAGGAATAGGTACTGTTTCCTATGGGGCAAACTACGCGGCCGACAGTCGCTGCGACAATTATTCTCTGTTGCATTCGGCTGCGTTATATTGTTCCAAGTGCGGTAGGCTACGCGAGCGATTTTGTCACAGCGTCACTGCCACGTGGAACTAAAAACAAAGAAATCGCAGCAACTTGTCGCAGCCCATGTAGTTTGCAACAGCCACTGCGATTGTGTCGCTACGACACCTCGCAACTCTGACGCAGCGACAACGTCACTCGTGTTGCTATGGCCTTAGAGTTTATGCATTCCTCCCTCCGGGGGAGGAGGAATTAAAGATCGTACTAGCTATTAATTGCAAATAAATGGCGATTAGTTGTCAGTTGAACCAATATGCTAACTATTTTAATTGCCCATCAAAATGCGTTTAGAAATCAAGGATGAAGCAACATCTGTCCCAGAAGAAATGGCTTAGTACTACATACCATGAATGTATACTGTGAATGTACTGTTGAACTCGGTCTGACGTTTAATGCAAAAACAGTATTTTTACTGTGGATTCTAAAATGGTCAGAATCAAGATATAAATGTAACGCAGAATTTATAAAATCTGAACTGTAGTTCTGCTTCATTTGTCATGTATACGAATATATATATATATATATATATAATATATTATATATATATGGTTCTGTAGATATCTTGTGTGAAAATGTGTGCGCATAAATATAACGGTTTTTGGACCACCGGTTTTGCCGATGAAGAGAGAATATTGTCCGATTGAATGTTAGTGATAGGGCCCGGATGTTCAAGCAGACTGCCATAAATGTTTTTTTTTTTTTGCCTTATTTTACGTTTATAGGAAAAATGCCTTTTTCGTCATAAAGTGCCTAATTTGCCTTTTTTCCATTATTTTCTAATATTATTCTATTAGTTCCAAAAGAGACCTGATCAGTTTGTTTATATATATATATATATGATGAATAAAACCACGAAGGAAAGGAAACAGAATGGTGCTCAAGCGCTTTCGTCTAATGACATCCTCCTCAGTGTTCCTGAGTATGTTATTAGACGAAAGCGCTTGAGCACCATTCTGTGTTTCCTTTCCTTCGTGGTTTTATTCATCATAAATATTTTTCACGTGTTACTTTCGTGAAATAATTTTCACACACACACACACAAACTGAGCATGTATAATAGTATTATTTTATATTAAGAAGTTTTTGAAATTTAAATCGTTATCATTATTTTGTAACCAACATTTTCATTACCTACTACGAGAACTACGTTGGGAGGAGGGTGTTATCTATGGAAGTGCCCTGGAGGAAGAAGAAAGGAAGATCGAGGATGAGGTGGAGAGATCGCATCAGGATGGACATGAGCGAGAAGAACCTGACGGAGGAGATGGCGCAGGATAAGGCGGAGTGGAGGAGAAGTATCTGCAACAGCGACCCCATATAAGTGGGACTAATAATGCTGCAGAAGAAGAAGATTTTCATTAGCTACTGTTTTGTTCATTGCAATGACGTTGTAATATGATATTTTCAATCTTTCATCTACGCGACTCTGGAACAGTCTTCCTCAATCCATCTTTCCTCCTGTCTATAACCTCCATGGAATCTTTCAAACGCAGTGTGTGTGTAGGCATCTCAAAAACCCTGGACCTTGATTATGGCTTTCTATCTTCTATGGGGGAGGGGGAGAGGAGGCGCTCTTGCGGGCATTCGCCCTTGGCCCCTCCTCCCTGCATAAAAAAAGAATTATTCGTGTATTATTCGTGTATTATTCTATATTAAACTTTATTTTTGGAAATGAAATATTGTTATTATGCGTAACTAACATTTGCATCACGAACTGTTTTGTTCAGTAAGGGCGTTGTAATATGTATTATGCATATATAAAGGTATTGTTCTAGATTAAACGTTTTTTGAAAGCAAATTTATAAATGCCGTTTGGGGGAGGGAGGGGTTACTTCACATTTTGAATGTTTATTTTACCTATTTGTCTGCCTTTTTTTAAAGGTTTTTAGTGCTTAAATATCCGGGCTCTAGATAATGTAAATTTGCTTTTATATACTTTTATGTAATAAGATTTTAATGAACACATACAGTGTGCTGATAACGCGGGGTTACGTTTCAAGAGACCCGGCAATATTGCGGTTCGCGTTGTCCATTGTTAAATATCTTGTGGAAAAAATAGGTTAGGCTCCAAAATCTCCCAAACTATACGACTGTACTAAAATATGATAATATTATACTGTAGTATATCGATCTGTAAATAACATTTATTAATAATTAAATATATAGCAGACACGCAAATCCACATAAAATAAAATATAACAGCTCCACGTCACACACGATACACGTCACACAATCTCAAGTTTTTGGCTCGTGTCTGCCCGAGGTTGCTGGACGTCTTGCTTGAATTTTGTCAGTTTTCATCTTGGCCGCTTAATCGAAAATAATTGTCCTATTTTTTTTTTCGTGTTATTCGCGTACTGCATTATCAAACACCGTGCTATCAGCGTATTCTAATGTAATTGATATAACCGATTAATTTTTAATTTCTATGTCATATACTCAGTAACAGTTAAAGCACCAATTACAGAAAAAGATTGTTATGACGTATCAGGTGAACAATATTCTCAGAAATATAATCAATGCATAAAATATGACAATACTCTGATTTTATATATATATATACACGAAGAACACCACGAGTGCTACGGTATACAGGTCACTCTTCCGTGAACATGCAATCCAACATCCGTACACAGTCTCCATTTATACAGATGGCTCCCGTTCGGAGACTGGTGCGGCCGCCTCAGCAGTGATACTGGCCCAGCCACTTTCTCGAGGCGTCAGCCTGCCCCGCGAGACCTCCGTTTTCTCGGCTGAACTTTTCGCGATTAAGGAGACCCTCGACATAGTGCGCACTCACTCTGCCAGCTCCTTCGTCATTTATTCAGATTCCCAAAGCACACTTCTCTCCCTAGAGAGATTTAACCCCTCCCCCACCCGCTCGTCTGTACCATTCAGCAAATCTCCCATTTTCTTTCTAACAACCTTCCGACACAAGACAATCGCCTTCTGCTGGGTCCCGGCACATGTCGGCATCCAGGGTAACGAGGAGGCGGACCGCACGGCAAAGTCGGCCTGCTTACTACCGGCCCCCTCCCGGCCCCTCCCTTTCACCGACTTCTTCCCGACTCTCCGCTCCCACTTCCGTTCCATCTGGCAACGGGAATGGGACTAGGCCACACAAAACAAACTTCACAAGATCAAACCGCAAGTAGGATACTGGGCCTCCTCCTTCCACCGGTCCCGGCATAAAGAAGTGATTATAGCCCGTCTCCGTATAGGACACACGCATTACTCATGGTCACCTTATGGCTAAATCACCAGCCCCGCTATGCCCTACCTGCCACACTCCCATCACTGTCGTGCATCTCCTGGTCGAATGCCCAAACTTATCCGCGCTTCGTTGTAGATATTTCTCTCACTTGGCCGAAATTCCCATACCCGAGCGTCTACAATTCATGCTCGCTGAGGACCCCCTTTTTTCGGGGGAAGCGATTTCCCGCTTCCTCACTTATTCCCACCTGCTTCAACGGGTCTGAGATCAGACCCCTCATACACACTACCCAGCAACTGAACATTACATCCCCCCCCCCCCCCCCCGTCAATCATCCCCATCTCAGTAACACCACTCACCCACTGCCTCGCTGAGATATATACCAGTTATTATACCACACTAAGTATGAATCGGCGGTAAAATAAAGAAAAAAAAATATATATATATATTTTCTTTAATTGCTTGTAAAGACTATGACTTAATTGCGATAAATGAATCGTGGCTTAGCACTGAAACACGTGACTGTAGGGGAGTATCAAATTAGAGGTTATAGACTTTTTGTTAAAAACAGAATAGGTAGGGAGGCGAGGAGGCGGTGTTGTGTTGTATATCAAAGATAATATTGCGAACGTTATAGAAGTAAAACACACAATTCCAGAACCGATAGATTCGACTATAGCAGAACTTAAATTGAACGATTTCAAACTTCTTGTTGCAGTTATTTATAGACCCCCTAATCAAACAGCTAATACGGACGTTATATCACCCATAACTAAAGTTATGGGTGATTTTAATTGCGCCAACGTGAATTACGATACAGTGCAGGGAGACGCTGAAGGTAATCGTTTAGTTAATTTTCTCGAGGATAGCTTTCTTATTCCAAAGGTTGGGGAACCTATGAGGTTGGACAGTATTTTAGATTTAGTAATAACTACGGATGATAGGCTAATCACGGATTTTCAAGTAATATAACCGTTAAGCAATAGCGATCACAATATGGTAGAGTTTGTCCTCTCAGTAAGTCACTCGAAACCAGCTAACGCGACTAAAATTCCGAACTTCCAGCACGCAGACTTGTAAATTTAGAAATGAATTGTCACACGTCATTTGGGATCTCCAACGCAAAACTAATATGGGAATCGTTTGAAACAGTATTTAGGACTATAAATGAGGAATGTGTACCGTATAAAATTAAGCGTGCGAAAGTAAACAACAAACCCTTGTGGTATACTTCTAGAGTAGGAGATATTATAAAGAGTAGAGATAGGGCTTATAGGCTACATAAGTGCGATAAAGACAATTTGTGGTTACGAAACAACTACATATCTCTAAGGCGTGAAGCGAAAAGTGTAATAAAAAAGTCCAAGCGCGAATTTGAAATCTCCATAGCTCGTGACGTCAAAGAAAACCCCAAACGATTCTTTCAATACGTCAACAATAGGAATCCAGTAAAAAGTGTCTTGGGGCCGTTGAAAAATTTTAACGGAGAGCTAGTTTCTGAAAACAAGCAAATGGCCACCTTGCTAAACGAATTTTTTACGTCAGTTTTTACTATAGAAGATGTAATGAATATCCTTACGGTCATAGACATAATACCTTCTGATAATGATGATACTTTGGATAATATTGTGGTTAGTGAAAGGGAGGTAATGCGCTATGTTGATAAAATGAAAATGCGTAAATCACGGGGGCCGGATTTCATATATCCCATACAACTAAAAGAATTAAAAGAAAGCATTGTTGTGCCGCTAACAAAGATTTTTAATGCGTCTATTTCTGAGGGGTGCGTACCAGATAATTTCAAGTTAGCAAATGTAACACCTATCTTTAAGAAAGGCGATAAAGGTGTGGCGAGAAATTATAGGCCAATCAGTTTAACGTCTGTTGTAGGTAAGCTACTGGAATCAATAATTAGGGATCATATAGTCGAACACTTAGAATTGCATAATTTGGTTAGAAATACGCAGCACGGTTTTAGGCGAAACAAATCTTGCTTAACTAATATTTTAGAATTTTTTCAAAGCGTGGTTGAAGTTTACGATAGTCATCGGGCGGTTGATGTAGTGTATTTAGATTTTCAAAAAGCGTTTGATACCGTACCACACAAAAGACTCATTGAAAAAACTAAGGCTCATGGAATCAGGGGTGTAGTAATAAATTGGATAGAAGAGTGGTTGCGAGGTAGGAAACAGAGGGTGGTCGTTGATAGAGCGGAGTCGTGTTGGGCTAATGTAGCGAGCGGCGTTCCTCAGGGTTCTGTATTGGGCCCCTTGCTTTTTCTTATATATTATATTTCTTATATTTAGATGTCGGCCTTGTCAGTACAGTTTCAAAGTTTGCGGATGACACGAAGTTGGGTGGTAGGGCGATTAATGACGAAGATAGAGGTAAAATCCAGGAAGATCTGAATAAAATCATCGATTGGTCAGTCATGTGGCAAATGAGCTTTAACGTCGATAAGTGCAAAATTTTACACATAGGTTCGCGTAACGGTAATTTTGTGTATAGTATGTCAGGGAAGGAGTTAGCAAGCGTAGAGCAGGAAAAAGATTTAGGAGTTATAGTCACTGGTGATTTAAAAGTAGAGAAACAAAGTACAGCAGCGGTCAATAAAGCGAACAAAGTGCTAGGTTTTATAGCTCGGAATTTTGAGTACAAATCGCGCGATATTATTGTTCCTCTTTATAATAGACTTTAAGACCACAATTTCTTATTGTCAAGATACATAAAAATGGAAAACTTAAAAAAAAATAAGGCATCTCCAAATGTAGCTCTGTTTGCAATGCTCGCTACAGTCGCTAATAATTGTAGCCATTCAGAAATTATACGATCAACACTCAGTGAGTTAGTACAATCTTGAAATATTTTGCTAGATCATCTTCACATCATAACTTTCCATATTATCATAAATACTTGAAATATTGCCGGTATATTAAAATGAGAAATAAGAACTGCATGAAATAAGAAATAAAAAGTTATTGGGCTAATGTATGGTGCCCAGGAAATCTTGTTCTGGCAACTGTCTGACTGTGTGACGTGGCAAGTGTAAACACACAGCGTGTCGGTGTTGTGGTGTGGCCGCGTGTGATAGATGAACGTGCTTAATGCTTAATAATTCCCTTTTATTAGGTAAGTGAAGTGAACTATATCTTTGTTGATTAATTTTGAGTAGAATCTTGCTTTTCCTTATGGATTTAAAAAAAAAGAAGAGATACAGACTAGTTTGAGGCTACGGTAGGTTGGTTACCTTTGGAAGAACTTTAGGCCTAGACTAGGCTAGATCGTTGAGCCTTCCCAAAGCATGGGAAGCATCCAAATATCACACCTCTAGGTGCAAATACCTTCAGCCTAACAATCTTAAGGCCTCGTGAGGCCTTCCCTAAAAAGGTCTCGGCCTTCCCTAAAAAGGCCTCGGCCTCGAGGCATTTGAAAAATGTATGTCCTCGGCCTCGTCCCCATGCCTGATATACTGTATATATATATATATATATTATATATAATATATATATATATATATATAGAGAGAGAGAGAGAGAGAGAGAGAGGAGAGTTACAAGGAGTTACAAGGAAAAGAAGTATCTCAAAAGGCCTTGCGGCCCATACCGAGGAGGGACCAATGACAACGGGTGCCAGGGAAAATTTTCTATACACTCAAATAGTGTGCAAGATTTGGTCTAACTTTTTCTTGAAATGATCCACAGTGGAACTGTTCACAACTTCTGAAGGTAAACTGTTCCACGTGTCACAGATCTTATACGTAAAGTAATTCCCACACACACTAGTCCTAAACCGTTTCAAATCCAACTTCCAACCATTGTTGCGAGTTGGGTTATCATTTAAACTAAACATGCTTCTAAAATCGACATCGTTGAACCCGCGTAAGAGCTTGAAAACCTCGATCAGTTAACCGCGCAGCCTCCGAGTTTCCAGCGAAAACAAGTTCAGGACGCGTAAGCGTCGATTGTAGCCCATATGCCTAACGGAAGGGATTAACTTTGTGGCCCTCGCCTGCACTCGTTCCAGCCTCTCAATATCTTTCCTGAGGGCAGAACTGCACAGCATACTCCAGGTGCGGCCGAACCAGGGAATTGTACAGAGAGAGCACAATCTCCTTGTTCCGAAACTGACATTGCCTCCTGATATAACCCAACAGCTCCTGGGCTTTCTTTTCCACCTTTTCGCACTGTTTGGTAAACTTAAGGTCGCTCCTAATTAGCACACCCAAGTCCTTTTCCAAATCAGTCGCCTCGATATTACTCCCCAACATCGAGTAGTCCTACTTGGGATTGGCGTAGCCAATGTACATCACCTTGCATTTACCCAAGTTAAACGGCATTTGCCACTTTTCGGACCACTCTCCTATCCTACCTAGGTCCGCACGCAGCTGCTCGATCGCCTCCGGCGTCCCAACATTGGCCCCAAGCTTGGTGTCATCAGCGAATTTGGCGATCCGACTGACGATGCCACCGTCTATATCATTTATGTAAATGATAAACAACAGCGATCCCAAAACGGAACCCTGAGGAACCCCGCTAGTGACCGAGGCCCAACCCGAACTAACCCCTTTAATTACAACCCTCTGCCGCCTATTCTTCAGCCAGTTTTCAATCTACCTACCTACTTCCCCACCGATACCCAGCGCGCGCACTTTGGCCATTAGCCGGCGGTGAGGTACCTTATCAAAGACTTTCTGAAAGTCGAGATAAAGTATATCAATCGCCCTACTCTTATCATACTCACTCAACATGACGTGGAAAAACTCGAGCAAGTTGGTGAGACACGACCTATGCCGTCTAAACCCATGTTGGGAGTCTCCAAGCAGCTTGTAGGAATACAAATGGTCAACGATCCTATCCGCTATTATCCCCTCTAATAATTTACCTACAACTGAAGTGAGACTAATGGGACGATAGTTCCCTGGACTTTCGTGATCCCCTTTCTTAAAGATAGGGGTCACGTTGGCTTCCCTCTAGTCACCAGGCACCTCGCCCGTCTCCAACGATTTGTTGAAGACTGTAGCCAGGTGGGGAGCCACCTGGTCGCGCACCTCCCGCAACACTGGGGAGAAACTGGTCTGGCCCAGGAGCCTTAAACGCGCTCAGTTTGTCTATTCTATCGGCAACGACTGTCGCGGTACATCGAACACTATCCAGGCCAGCACCTTCGTGCCTGACGCCTTGCTCGGGGATGATGCGGGTGTCCTCCCTGGTGAACACTCCCGCAAAGTACTCATTAAGCACATTGGCGATGTCCGTGTCGGAGGTCCGCAGGACGCCGCTTCGGTCGTTTAACGGACCTATCATGCTTCTAATGGGCTTTCTACTATTAACATAACTGAAGAACTCATTAGGGTTCCCCTTGAAGAGGCTTGCCACCCGTAGTTCTTCGTTACGTTTCGCTAGCCTAACCTTCGCCTTCACTTCCCTACACAGGTGGACATACGCTTCAGTGTTCTCATGGGAACGATTGGCCTTCGCCCTCCTATACGCTACTTTCCTATTTCGGATAGCCAAAGCGATGTCACGATTGAACCACTTAGGCTGCGTTGAAGCAGGGGTGACCGATTTTGAGGGTATGGCAGCAGACTGCAGCACCATAAACTCGTCCCGGAATGCACTCCACACTCCCTCAACATCGCCGCCGACCTCTAACCCCATCTCACCTACGCTATCCCGGAGGCTAACAAAGTCCGCCCGCCGTAGATCAAGCTTACTGCCTCTGGAGTTACTACGCTTCACCCGAGGGACGCGCACACAACCTAATCAGACCGTGATCACTCCCGCCCAACGATTCGTCAACGGTGAGGCCAGTGACGAGGTTGTCTTCGGTCGTGAATACTAAGTCTAGAACGCTTTCGCCTCGTGTAGGCTCATTGACCCAGAGAGAGAGAGAGAGAGAGAAGAAAGGGGGCGTACGAAAAGAGTAAAAGAAGTGTGAAGAGTCTAGTGTGGCAGAAGAAACAGGGAGTAAGTAATGAGTTTGGAAGGAGGATGAGTGAGAACTGTGTAGAGAATAATGTTGATTTCTTTGTATGGTATTGGTATAATACGTTCAATAATGACCTTGCATTTGTCATATTGATAATGATAATTTAAGATTAATACATACAGCACTTTAACTATTCATAATACTTATTTATTTATTTATTTATTATTAATTAAATAATAACTACCTGTTGTATTTTTAATAATAGCCCAGTCAAGCCTAAAGCTTAAGGACCAAATAAAAGAAAATAAATAGTCCAGCTTCATAATTACTTATGTCATTGTAAATTGTAAAACCAATGTATTTATTTTATTATTAATGAAGGTTATTCAATTCAATTCATTTCAAAAAAGTTGCTATGGAAGGAAGTGCAGAAATGAAACTAAGAAAGTGGGTGTAGATGTACGGAATAGATAGAAGGAATATTTCGAGGATTTGATGCGTGGAAGAGATGAGAGGAGTATAAATATAAATATGGTGGGATTTGGTGGTGTGAGGAGGATATGTGACAGAATGCCTAAGAACATAGCCATAGATGAAGCGAAAGCGGTGGTTTACAAGCTGAAAAATGGAAAAGCGGCAGGTGTGACTGGGATATATGGAGAAATGATTAAGTATGGGGGTTTAAAAAGGTTAGAGTGGTTGTGGTGCACATGTCAGATTGTAGGGACAAATGGGAGTGTGCCTGAAGACTGGAGAAAAGCAATAATTGTTCCATTGTACAAAATGAAAGGTGAAAGAAGTGATTAGCAGTGAGACACGTGAATGAGAAAGCATGCGAAAGGGATTGCAAAATATACGTGGCTTTTATGAATCTTGAGAAAGCGTATGATAAATACAGAAGCTTTGTGGCAGGTCTTGGGTGTATATGAGGTAGGTGATAGACTCATGATTGCAGTGAAGATTTTCTATGATGGAAGCAATGCATGTGTGAGAGTACATGAAGAAATGAGTGAATGGTTTGATATAAGTGTTGGTGTGCGTCAAGGATGTATGATGTCTCCGTGGTTGTTCAATCTGTTTATTGGTGGAGTGATGAAAGAGGTGAAAGTGCGAATGGTTGAAAGAGGAATGACTCTGGTGTGTGATGGGAGTAGGTGGGGCCTGTTGAAACTGTTGTATGGGATGATGTTGTGCTCTGCTCAGAGTGTGTGTGACATGCAAGAGGTTGTAGTGGCATGGTTGCAAAAACGAAGAGAGGGGGAAAAGCAAAATTTTAATCTCAAAAGGGGGTGGGGGTACCACAGCCCCCTAACTCCCAATGTTGCTTTGAACATATAGTAACCTAACCTAACCTTGAATATAGACCATAGTGACGTAACCTAACCTAAACTGGAAAATAAATGAAAAAATAAAATAATCAAACTTAACCTAACCAACACATATATATATATGAATAAAAATGAGGGATGCCACACACCCGAATTATATATGTATGACCACGTACTATGAACTTTGGTGGGCACCGTTTTAATAGATAAAAAAAATTTCAAAGTGCACCTAACCTAACTTAACCTAACGTACCTTATGGTCGAACCCTTCTACAGCGTTCCTCTTCACTTGTTAAGAAAGAGACGAAGTATGAAGAAGGAAACCACTCTTCAGGAAGACATAAATTTGTATTTCTTAACACCATTATATACAGTTTCGGCTGCTCGCGAGCCTTTGTCAATTGGTAATAACCGCGTAAACAGAGAACAGAGTTTATATACAGCTGGACGTTAATTATTATCAGGGATAAGCTGACTGAACCTTCCCATACTCTTATCAGGGGATAGTTAAGTGACCCCCCCCCCCCCTCCGACCCAGCTTTGACCTGATGGATGTACCTGTACTGCCTGGGGATTTTTGGATGGTAAAGTTACAAAATTCTTAATTTTATGACATAAAATTTTAATTTTATTACATATATGTAATCAAATTAAGAATTTTGTAACATTATCATCCAAAAATCCCCAGGCAGCGCAGGTACATCCATTAGGTCAAAGCTGGGTTGGAGGGGGCACTTAACTATCCCCTGATAAGAATATGAGAAGGTTCAGTCAGCTAATTCCTGATAATTAACTTCCAGGTGTACATAAACTCTCTTCTCTGTTTGTGCGGCCATTACCAACTGACAAAGGCAAGCGAGGAGTCGAAACTGTATTGATGTTAAGAAATAAAAATGTGAGTCTTCCTGAAGAGTGGTTTCCTTCTTCATCCTTCGTCGCGACAGTGCGTTATTTTACATTATATATATATATATATATATATATATATATATATATAACCTGTTGCTTCTACTCCGCACCTCGTCGTAAATGCATTTTGTGGGCTTGGCTTAATTCACTCGGCATTCTTCGTTTTATCTCTTTGGTCACAGTTGTGTAAATATACTCCATACCCTGGTGAAGGATCAACACAAAAAATGAATCATTAAAATATAATGTAGTAAGTTCTTTCTCTCTCTCTTCGGATGACCCATTGACAACACTCAGAGATCACATAATACAGACAGCATTGTGACCTTGTGAGAACTAAAACCCACTTTCCATTGTATATAATCTATCTATAAATAAAAAACCTTTGCATAGTTTTGAGCGGAGTAACAAATATTTTTTGAGCGGAGTAACAAATATTTCTTTCGCTCAGTCGCCTGTTATGATTGGCTGACTCGCGTAAAGTGGGCGGAGCTAATGTCTCGCTCAGTCGCCCGTTAGAGTTGGATCTATCAAGATGAGCGGCGTTAAAGATCACGAATTGATCACAAGCCCTACCCGTAGGGTAGTGAGTCGAAGGCGCGGCTTGTTTAATTATATAATAATCCTTATTATAATTTTCTTATGTTAATCTATACTATAATAAGAGAGCTGTCCGTCTGTCTGTCCGTCTGTCCGTCACACTCAGAAATTGTGAGAAAAAATTGTGAGAAAAAAATTCAGAAATTGTAAAAAAAATTCAGAAATTGTATTACGGGCGGCAATGTGAAGCTCAAGATTTTCATGACTGTTCTTTTCTGTAGTTTAGTAATGGGGGAAGGGTGGGGGTAATGGGGGATGGGTGGGGTAATGGGGAGGGGGTTAGCCCCCAAGTTGTATGAATGGGGGTGAGGAGGTTTTGGGAGATACCAGATTCAGAAATGTTGACACAATGTGAAGCTCAAAATTTTCACGGCTGGGTTCTTTTTTTGTAGTTTAGCCTGTCTAACCGTCAGCGAAGCGGCGGGAACTGTACTAGTCATTATAAATTGAACGGTGATTTGAAAGGGTTTCAACATCAATTAAAACAAAAGCCCATTCCACTGACCGCCAGCCCTGCAAAGCCTAGCAAAGCCTAGTGCCACCCCTGAATATATCTAGGGCGTACTATTTATTGATTTTAGAACTTAGTTATAGCAATTAAAATTTATTTTGTAATATACAGTCATAGTATTAGTTAATAGTTAAAAAATATATTTACATTATACTGGGTGATCCAGATAAATGGGACCCATAAAAAAAGCCAAATATTCTTAATATTTAATTCCTTTCATAAAAACTATATATATCATTCGAAAGAGTAGAGTTACAAGTTTATTATGAAATATTTATTTTTTTAAAATGACTCCTTTCAAATGTGCTCCATTAGTTGCCAAGCATTCCAGTGTTCTCGCTTGTAAGTTCTGTATCACTTTTGCAAGAGTGTGCGGTGGTATGGCCTGTATCTCATTTGTGATGGCGGCCTTCAATTCTTGCAAGGTCGTTGGGTTATTTCTGTAGACCCTACTCTTTAAATATCCCCAGAGATAATAATCTAAGGGAGAAAAATCCGGAGACCTTGCGGGCCATTCAACGTCTCCAAATCTTGAGATTAACTCGCCTGGAAACGTTTGACGCAAAACTGCCATGCAGTTCCTCGTGGTATGGCAGGTAGCTCCGTCTTGTTGGAACCAGTGGTTTTCTAGACAAAGATCTCTTAATTTAGGAATAAGGAAATCGGTCAACATTTTTTCGTAGCGATCACCATTTACAGTGACCGTGTTTCCGGTGGAATCCTCGAAAAAGTACGGCCCTATGATCTGAGATGCAGTAAGACCACACCAAACAGTTACACGCTGACTATGCAACGGGACTTCGGTAATATTCAATGGATTTTCTGTTGCCCAGAAACGACAATTTTGTTTGTTTACAGTTCCATTCAAGTGAAAATGGGCTTCGTCTGACATAATCAAAGTTGCTAGAAAATTGGTGGTCATTTACCTTCTGTTGGATCCATTGACAGAATTGTCGTCTTCGTGCGAAATCTCCATCGTTTAGTTGTTGCACTGTTTGAATTTTATATGGAAAGAGCATTAAATTTTGCTTGAATATACGGTGTGTTGTTCCATATCCAACTCCTAACAGCTGAGAAGCACGTCTGATGCTTATGCTAGGATTATCCTGTACAATTTCATGAGTTCTGTTAATGATCTCGTCTATCCTTGCTGTGCGCACTCTTCCAGTTGGTTTTCTTTTTCCAATGCTGCCAGTTAGGGAAAAATTTCTGACACCACACCGACGGATTACTTTCTTAGAAGGTGATTTTGACATTTGAAAATTTGTCTTGAAAGATCTTTGAGCTGAAACTACACTTCTTCCATGCTCATAATATTGCTCAGTTATGAAACGCAGCTGTTCCACAGTCCATGCAGTCATCTTGAAGGGTTAGTTTTAACTAACACTTTTATTTTGTTTTGTATCTTATCTTGTCTTGTATTGTCAAAACCTATACAATCCTGTACAAACTTGTAACTATCCTCTTTCGAATGATGCGTATGATTTTATAAAAGGACTTATACTTTAAGAGTTACAGGGGTTTCTTTTGGGTCCCATTTCTCTGGATCACCCTTTATAAGATGAAAATAAAATATTAAAATTAGTATTAGGTAGCTAGACCAACTAACGACAACTGTGTTTTAAACTACAAGTGGTATGTTGGCATCGAAGCAGAGTGCACTGCAATTGCATGCAACATTGTGACGTCGCAACGTTGTATGCAACATTACATTGCGACATTTACAACATATTTGCAACATTGCAGGAAAATAGGTGCCAAAGCCAGGAAAGTCGGGGTAGGTGGTGCCAAACCTAAAAAATAAACGAATAAAGCCTATCCCCCCAGCAACACCCTATCTCAGCCTACAACCAACCATACTATGGACTTTAGAGATCATCAGTAGCACGATGTCACATCAATAACAAATTATGGACTTTAGCTGCCACAAAATACAAAACATTTCATTTATATATGGTCATCCCATAAGTAATGTCGTTTTTTTACTTTTATTTCCAAATGAAAATAAAACTACATCAAAATAAATTTTAATCAATTATATATTTTCCTTCACTTTCTATGCCTCTCTGCCACCTCTTTACAAGCATTTCAATTCCATGTTGATAAAATTCCTTCGGTTTAGAAGTAAAAAATTCGGAGAGGGCAATGTTGATAATCTCGAAACTTTCAAGTTCTTTCCCATGAAGATAGTTTTGAAGATTTCTGAATAGGTGGTAATCTGATGGTGCAAGGTCTGGTGAATACGGAGGATGTGGAATTTGTTCCCAACCAAGCTGTTCAATTTTGGCAGTGGTGATTCGAGCAGTATGAGGACGCGCGCTGTCTTGTTGAAACACAACACCCTTGCGATTGGCCAAAGAAGAACGTTTTGTTTGCAATGCAGCGCTCAATCTTTGAAGTTGCTGACAGGAGACTTCGGCTGTAATTGTTTGATTGGGCTGCAACAGTTCAAAATAAACCACTCCTTGAATATCCCACCAAACGCACAGCAAAACCTTCCTGGGATGCAGATGTTCTCTTGGCTGTGGTGTAGCAGATTCCCCAGCACTAACCGACTTCCGATGACGCTTAACATTGTGATAAAGCACCCATTTTTCATCCCCAGTAATGAGTCGATTCAGAAACGGTGCTTGAAGTTGCCAAGAATGCAATGAAGAGCAAATGTTCACACGATCTCTACAGTTGTCTGGTGACAACGTATGGGAAACCCACTTCCCAAGTTTCGACACTTTTCTCAGTCGTTGCAGGTGGCGATGAACTGTGGAACCGGTTGAATTTAGTGAGTGGGCAAGTTCTTCAACAGTTACAGCAGGATTTTCTTCAAGCTATCAGAAGTTCATCATTGAACTCAACAGGTCGACCCGAGCGCGCTTCATCAGTTAAGCTATAGTCACCAGACCTAAACTTCTGGAACCATCGTTGACATTTCCTTACATTTAACGCTTCCTCCCCATAAATATCCTGAATATTTTTTGCGGCTGCAGTCGCGTTATTTCCTTTTCTAGACTCATAAAGCATTATATGCCTGTGTTTCTCTGACACCTCCATCTTATCCGTAAGGGTGAAATAAACGAAGATTGTTAACGCGATGAAACTTCGCTTAGACTGAGAAGTAACATATCTAAACACAAAAATTCGAGTTTTCCACTAAATATACACAGAAACATGTGCAAACACAAAGCGAGTTTAGCAATGCAAAAAAAAAGACATTACTTATGGGATGACCTGATTTATATATATATATATATATATACACACAAACTCAGAATGGTCCCCTGAGAAATTTATATATGTGTATATTAAACGGACGTGTTACGTGCCTTAAAAAGTGGACGCTCACTGTCCCGGTTGAGGTTTAAGTTTTGTTTTTTTGGCTAAAAATACAATAGTTACCCTTTTTCTTTGATTTATTCAATCCGACGTGAATGCAACGAGTCTTTTACTTATATAAAGGTTCTGAATGTAGTGGGACTAGGCTTGCTTTAAACCCTAGATCCATGTCCCAAAGCTGGATCCTGTCTGCTTTGCAGATAGCTGGTGAGGGAAGCTATATTTATGGGACCTCTTTGCGAGAGACCCGTTGCCCACGTCGGGCTAGCATCATGAAAAAGAAAAACTATGGTATTTGTCATTTACCATTACTTATTCGGACTATAGTGGATTTAATTTTCCCAGAAGAGTTCCTTGTTCCATGCACGGTCTGTGTTTAACATATATATATATATATATATAAAAGTGGAATGAGGGATTGATAAGGGTGAAGGGGAATATGTTAAGGATAAATAAGAAAGTAGGTGTGGCCTATGTGTATATATACACTAGTGGTGTACTGATCAATCAGCATCGGCCAAATTTAGCCGATTCTTCTACCGATTCTTTAAAGTTTTAAAATTTTTATTACAAAAGAAAATCTATATTTATAGAAAATTAAACAGGCAAAAACACTATTTATGATAATTAAGTTACTCAGAAATTTACATTTTCTCTAAGTAGCACATCTCTAAATATTATAAACTATCGTAATCTCCTACTCTATATTAATAATAATTCTATATTAAGTACTTTATAATTTTTATATTAAACCATCTTATTATGTTAATTTTATTTTAAGTATTTCAATAATTTTATAAACCCAAATTGTGTCTCCATTTTTTTTATTAAAATTGAAATTTTAATTCAAATTTTTTTGGTTGTTTATATTGTTGAAGAAAGAAAATACAAAGGAATACAAAGGGGAGTCTCTCTAAGAAAGAGGGTTGAAAGAATAAAGAAAATTTAAAGACAAGTAAAAGTTTCAAAGCAAAGCAGAGAAAAGAAGTTGAGAGGTAGGAAAGAAGTTGGAGAAGAAGTGACAATTTTAAAGTACAGAGGAGGGAATCCAAGTGAAAATTCTACATTTCTATGTGCTGAAAGATGTTTGGGGTGTTTAAGGCAAGATAAGCATCTAGTGTCTTTTTAAAGGATTCGATCGAATTACTTTGAACTACGCTGGCTGCCAATCCATTCCACAAATTAACTATACGATTGGAGAAAAAAAATGTTTTAGTTTTATTAGAATTAAAATATTTACCCACTAATTCGGAACCATTACCGCGAGTTCTGTCTGCATTCCTGAAGGTGAAATACTTTTTGACGTCAACATTATCAAAACCTTTAAAATCATTTTAAACACCTGGATTAAATCTCCTCGAATTCGTCTTTGTACAAGTGAGAATAAATTTAACGTTTCAAAACGGGCCACTTATGATTTGTTTCTAAGTCTAGGAGTAGCCCGTCGCTGCACTCTCTCCATTCTGTCTATGTCCTGTCGCAAATATGGGAACCAGAATTTGACGCAGTATTCCAGATGGGGCCGCACTAAGGAATTATATAATGTCAGCATTGTTTTCTCCAACTTAAACTCAAACAATCTACCAATAAATTCTAAGATTCTATTTGCTTTCCTGACAGCTTCGATGCATTGCTTGTTCGGTTTAAGAGTGTCGGCAACAGTAATACCTAAATCTTTCTCTTCCGTAACACTAGTTGGTTTCTGGTCTCGCGTAAAATACTTTTCTTTCATATTGTTTCTACCGATATTTAGCGATACCCAAACTGTCAAATTTCCGCTCACTCGAGTAATTTATTAATGTCTTCTTGAATCTCCAAATGTTCTGCCACTGATTTTGTTCGTCCGTAAATTTTGAAATTATACTCTTAATTTCCAAGTCTATGCCATTAATATAAATAATAAAAAGAACCAGTCCCAGAACTGATCCCTGAGGAACGCCGCTAGTTACACTTTTCCAGTTAGAAGCTTTGCCATTAATGACCACGCTTTGTTTACATCCAAGCCAATTTTCTATCCATTTGAGAACATTACCATCAATTCCGTGAGAATGACGTTTAGCTAATAATCTTCTATGTGGCACTTCATCAAACGCTTTTTGAAAATTGAGATATAAAATATCTACTGTTTTACTCTCGTCATATCATATATAAGAAAAATAATAAGTACTTTCTCAGTAAAAACTAAAAAATAACAAAATGATACAATATAAAACTAAAAAATTATACTGTATAAAACTATAAAGATACAATTATTAAAAGGGCGTTACTTTTGCCGCACCCGCGGGTGCGGCAAAAATAACGCCCTTTTTAGTTTATTCTCTTTTATTGAAGGAAATAAATCAATTACAGCATTTTAAGAGAAATAATAAGGTTTTTAAGAAAAATACAGCATTTTAAGAAAAATAATAAGTACTTTCTCAGTAAAAACTAAAAAATAACTGGAATTTAATTAATTTTGTGGTTGGCTCAATACACCTTAAAAAAATGATACAATTATTAAAAGGGCGTTACTTTTGCCGCACCCGGTATATAGAGCGCCTCGGTGGTGTAGTGCTTAGCGTCGCTGACTACGAATCCATCGGCCCCGGGTTCGAGACCCGACGGCAGCCGGCGCGCAGCAAAACCCAGCTGTTCATCCTTCCACACAAAGAAAGTGGTTGGTAGATAAATGGGTACCCTCGGTGGCCAAGTGGTTAAGACGTTGGGCTGCTGATGGGGCGTGGTTCGGATTCCACGTTAAACTGTAGGTCTAAAGTGGAGTGAAAAGCTTGACCTTCGTCAGAATGAACAATTCGGGCGGAAGCTAACTAAAGGTTAACCAAAGGTGTGCATATATATACATATATATGTAATTTCTTTCGTATACAGTACTCATGCCGGCGAGTTGGTGTTATTTTTCGTTACATCATCGCCGACGTTTAAGATATGCTCAGTATGTCGCTTCCTTGCACCAACAATGAAATTTATACTGCTGAAGCCCACGATTCTTTTCAAATGCTTAATTATCCTTCGATCAGTGGCATCCTCTCCCTCACCCTCAATTCGTTGAGAGAAAGGAATGTTTCTAAATCTCACGTAGAAGGATATAAATGACGTGTTACCTTTTCAGTCACAAGGATAGTTCACTTCTCAAGATATTAGATTTCCTTTACAAAGCAGAGTAAAATAGAATTCAATGTTGTATCACTACACTGGCTTAGAGAGTTATTAACGAACGATGCTTTCATAAAAAAAAGCTAAGGACCCGAACCGAACCGACTGCCCCAAGGGCGAAACATCGATTCCCTGTCCAAAGGGCCCGAGGCACGACCGACCCTCTCAAAGTGTTTGCATTTTGCCTGAAAACTCCCGTGGTGCCACACACACACACACACACACACACACACACACACACACACACACCGATTTGACAAAAATAAACAAAAACAAACACCCCCCATGCTGATGACAAAAATAAATAGACAGCGTTTAAGTAAACATAAAAACTTTGATAAGATAAGAGACAACAATATTAGTAGATATTTATCAGATATGAAAGGCAACTTGTCTTTCGGGTCGCACATTTGCACCTTTTGATAACGGCTAAAATTTTAGTATGATTTAAGTTGTTGGATAAAGAAAAATAATTTAATAAAATATATAAAATTGCAAAACATTTTGAAAATAGAACCAACCTACCTTAATTATAGACTCGAATAAAGGATAAATAAAAGTCGGATCTGCACAAAGTATCTATTAATAATATTTTTAGTATATACAAGCAGAGCTTTCGGCTCCCTGCCCTACGGGCGGGGCTTGTGCTTTGCAAACTCGCCTACGGCGAGGGCACGTTAGAGTTACCTCTTTTGGGGGAGGTCATTCTCCCTCTCCCCCTCAAAACCTCTCACCCCCTTTATGCAACTTGGGGGCTAACCCCCACCCCTTGTTGCATAACCCCCACCCTCTCCCCCATTACCCCAAGGGGGGATTGGCATCTTGCAACAATTACTCAATATTGCAATTGCATATGCACTCGAACATTTTGCGGTCATACTACTAGCTTGGAAGATTGTGTAATACTGTTTTAATTTTTTTAAAAATTTTGAAAGAAATTTTTCCAAAAATGAAGGGTTTTTTTTTTAATAGTTATAGATTATATACGCTTCTGCATATTTTTACATTTACTCGAATTCTTCCTAATTACTGTCTTTTATACAATGTCCTTTACATCCAAAATTTAAATAATTGCACTCCTCTCTTACACCATGCTGAAATCCTCATTATACTTTTAAAAAGCCCTCCCAACACATTTCAACACAACCCACATTTCATTATTCTTTGTACTAAGCGTCTAATAAAAGTATATGTCCTAATAGTCTCTAAGTTCCCTTTAGTATTTAAGTCTATTTTAAAAATTTATAAAAATCTTGTAATCATATCTATTGTATCATCATAATTATGTCTAGTTAGTAGATTTCGGCCTGTAAAGCGTGCACGTTTGGTTAAGGCTGTTTACAACTGTATGCAGCAGCCGTATCTAATAATGAAATATAATAATTTTATGTTGAACCTAGTATAACTTGAGGATTGATACTCCCATTCAAGAACGCAGTTATAAAATTATAAACATGTTACATTTAAAGATTGTAGCCTGATTACGAGTACGCAGGAGACCACTATACAGTACTTTACGAAAGTTTGAGCGAAGAGTACAACTTTATCGGGAGAAAGACGACAACTGAGCCGTCGGAATGGAAAAGAGGAGGGAAAGACGAAGCAAAGTTGTAAATTAGGCCCTCCTTGTATTCTAAAATATACAAATTACGGTAATAAATTAAGCGAAGATAGAAAACAATGTATCATTATTCATAAAATAGGACGTTCTTGTTAGCTGTCACTCTACACACAAATGTATAAATATTTAGTGTTTATTGTTGATATATCTGTATAGTAGGAAAGTGACTCAGTCATCGAAGCGATGTAGATGGGGGTTGTATATGTTGCTACCAGGCTTGGGGTCAAGTATTTATTTGTATTTGATACTTGGTACTTAAGTACCAAGTTTTAGGTTTTTGTACTTGGAAGAAAAAAGTATTTCTCAAGTATTTTAGATGCAATGTAAAACTTTTTCCCCGACCCATTTTAAATTCTTAGCTGATGTATAGTTCACTAGTAGGCTAGTAGCCTATTAGGTGATATACTGTATACAGTGGACCCCCGCTATCCGAGGATCTCGATAACCGAGGTTTCGCACGATCGAGATTTTCCATAAGGAACAATTCATCCGCTAACCGAGATTTGTTCCCCTGATCGAGATACCGACCAACATCACAGGTTTGTTCTAGAATGTCCGCAAGCGATGAAAAAGTATGGAAAGCGATCCCATCCATGGCAGAGCCTACACAACATACAGTAACATCAATTCAGCGCTCCTCCCATACTGAACTCAACTCCAAGAAATGACCAAACCCAAGCCGACACCGATTGATAGGTTTTCAAACCAAAGAGGACTTCTTCTATCGAACAAGATGAACCAAAACCATCAACTTAAGGGATCTCTTCAAGCTCTCAAAAACATGACCAATTGCCTGAACCACCAGATGCCTTTATGGAAGGAGACTCTCCTTCCAAACAATAAAACAACACCACCATCTTTCCAGTCAATCTTTCCAGCAAGCCAAGTCAAATTGTTGTTTTGGTGAGTGTTAATTTTTGAGTGCATGTTAATTTAATTTAATTAATATAGTACTGTATTCATTATAATTTAATTCTTTATTTTCAGAAAATAACACATCATAATACTGTACTTAAATACTATTAATTTAAATTAAAAATACTGTAGGGCCTTAAAAGTCAGATTTTGTGGTGATAAGGGTCAGTTTTTAGCTTTCTGGAACCAGTTAGCCTTAACATGTAAAGTATGGTCCCGTTAACCGAGGTTCCGCTATCCGAGGTGTTTTTTGGAACCAATTAATCTCGGATAGTGGGGGTCCGCTACGTTCTTTACTGATAAAGACAACACGTTTATTGTTGATGTAACCTGAGTCATATAATGTATGCAATACATGGGCCTTGTGAAGGGTTTTAATGTTTTTGTGTATTGCAATAAAATGATCAATAAAATGCGGAAATAATTTTTTATTCATTTCTTCTGCAGAAGTACTTGGAATTACTTGATCAAATTTCATATATCAAGTTGCCTGGTTGCTACTAAAACATTTGACGAGAATTATGAACATTTGAAATCTAAAATATAAATTTTAAATTTATTTAATTTTATTTTAATTATTTGGTCTTTACCTTTACAACTTTTTAACATCCCGGACAGAAAAGTTGTTGTCGTGTGTGTGTGTGTGTGTGTTAAATATTTAATTCAACCATGCTAAAAAATTGTTTATTCGCTACAAACGATATATATATATATATATATATATATATATATATATATATATATATATATATATATATATATATATTTTTCTTTTTTTTTCATACCCAAACGCCTCTCCCATCGCAGTGAGGTCGCGTCAGGAACAGGCAGGAAGTGCCTCAATCGCTCACATTCACTTCATCAGCTGACATGACAATAATGCACCTGCCTCAGGGCAACATTATCCATAATCCAGGCCTGCAGACTACTCCACGGTTTACCAAGACCGCTTCATACACCCTGAGGCGGCACATTGCCACCCCGTCGCACCCCCATATACCACATCGCTCCACTTTCTTCTATCTAGCGCGCATCTTTCACCTTCCCAGACGTCCAGTCCCCGCTGGTCCAAAGCTTCCTTCACTCCCATCCTTCCATCTCCTCCTCGATCTACTCTTTCCCCTTTTCCCCTCCGCCTCTGACACGTAAATTCTCTTTAGCATCCTCTCCTCACTCATCCTCTCCATATGCCCAAATCATTTTAACACCCCCTCATCTGCTCTCTCCACAAGATTCCTTCGACTCCCATACCACTCACGGATAACAGTGTTTCTCACACGATTAATCCTCCTCGCCCAACAGATCGTCCCCAATATTTCATTTCCAGTACATCCACCCTTTTCCTTCGCATTTGCCACCCAATCCTCACATCCATACAACAGTGTTGGCACTATTATACCTTCATACATACCCATCTTCGCACCCACAGACACTTATTTCTCTTTTCAAACACTTCTTAGGGCACTCAGTAACTTTGCCTCTTCTTCCACCCTGTGACTCACCTCCGCCTCCATAGTCCCATTCCTCGCCATATCCATCCCTAATTACCTGAAACATGCCACGATACATGCACTCCGCCAATCGTGAGGCACCTCGCCTCTGTCCATACACATATTAAACAGACGCACTAACCAATCAACACTATATTCACCGCCTTTTTTGAAGCGCTCTACAGCGATCCCATCCACTCCTACCGCGTTTCCACCTTTCATCCTGCCTAGGACCTCCACCACCTCCTCCCTACGGACCAACCCATTCGCCACAACTCATACTCTGAACCCCCTCTCTGCCTAAACATACCACATCTGCTTCCCTATCTTCCTACACGTTTAATAATCCCTCAAAATACTCACTCCACCTTGTCTTCACATCTTCTCTATCTGTCATCACTTCCCCATTGACTCTTTTCACAGTCATGCTCATCTGCCCTCTCATTTTCCTCACACTATGCACTTCTTTCCAAAACATCTTGTTCTCCCTGAAATTTTCTGACACTGTCATACCCCATCTCTCATTTGCTCTCTCTTTCAGCTCTTGCACTTTTCTCTTTACTTCTTGCCTCTTCCTCTTATACTCTTCCCAATCACCCACACTTCTGCTCTGCAAGTACCGAGCATATACTTCCCTCTTTTACTTCACCAACATTTCCGCCTCCACATTCCACCATCCACTACCCTGTCGTTTATGTCCAACCCCACTCTTCCGTACACCACACACTTCAGTCGCACACTTCAGCACCGCTTCACTATATATCTGCCACTCCTCTCCCACACCCCTTGTTTCACTCTCCCACTCTGCACCATTCCTCATTCAGTCTCTCCTGATACGTCCATTTACAATCCCTTTTCCCCAGTTCACTCACTTTCACTACCTCTCTCACAGGCACACTACCCCTCCTTACTCCACGCCCACCACAAATCTTCACTTTCGCATCCACCAAAAAGTGGTCAGACATTCCACCTGCCAATCCTCTCAACACATTCACATCTAAAAACCTCGTCAACACATAATCCATTAGTGCCCTATCACCTAGGACACCGCTCACCCACGTGTACTTACGTACATCTCTTTTACGGAGCCATGTATTCCCAATCATCATTTCTTTCCGTACACGATTTAACTAACCTTTCCCCACTTCCATTCACAACAGGCACACCATGCGCCCCAACTATACCCTCAATTGGCACATCCCCTACTCTCGCATTCAAGTCCCCTTGCACGACAACTCGGTCCCTCCCATCAAAACTATCCAAACCCTCACCCAGAACGCATTCCGTATCTCTTCATTCTTCTCACTCCCAGGTCAATACACACTAACAATCACCAATATATATATATATATATATATATAAGGTTTGTTCAAAACGTATCCGGACTGATGCGATTATAGACAGAATATGGTACTTGCAGAGTTTGGGCTCAATCTCCCTCAAAGTACGCTCCTTCCGAAGCCACGAAGCCACACACTTTGCCCAACGATCCTGTCACTGTTGAAAACATTTTTCGAAAGCACTTTTCGGAATGGCCAAAAGCTGCTCCGTCGAATTTCTTTTAATGGTCTCAACATCATCGAATCGGTGTCCTTTCAGGGTTTGAGCTTCGGAAACAGAAAAAAGTCGCATGGAGCCAAATCTGGCGAATATGGAGGCTGCTGTACTTGCCGGGGTGGAGGGGGGGTAGAGTTTTTGCCCAAAAATTGCTGGACAAATTGCGACGAGTGAGATGGCGCGTTATCATGATGAAGCATTCAGTCTCCGGACTCCCACTTTTGCCGCCGTTTCCTCCGAACTGCTTCACGTAGACGTCTCAAAACTTTAATGTAAAATTCCTTGTTGATTGTTTGTCCCTGTGGAGCATATTCATGGTGCACAACACCTTCACAATAAAAAAAACAAGTAACATGAAGAAATCGCCGCGAAACAAAACACGTTTAACTTTATCGGCTCCCCAGTGGACTGACGTTACACAACGAAGTGCAACCCTCTCACTCAACTTGTCTTGACATGCAGAGACATGTTTAGCACAGTCACAACTCCAAGCGTGACCTTGTTATAAAAATAAACACCCTTTCCAGATACATTTTGAACAATCCTCGTATATTGTACAGGGTGTCCATAAAGTCACGCATCATAGGAACATAAGCAATGTCTATTTATTTATGTCTCCATCAGGCCAAATATGTTGAACATTCAAAGAAACCTGCTTTTTCGTTTACAAACATGTTTTGAGATTGGTGGGAATCATTTCGAACAAATAAATAAAATAAATGTATTTTCCTGTGATGCGTGACTTTATGGACACTCTGTATTTTAAATTATTTGATTGATAAATGATGTAGCTCTCTGTTTTCATGAACCCACTGATGTAGCAGTTGTCCGCAACCGCACATATTCTCAGCTCCGCAACCAACCGCATTTATCAGTGCGGTTATTGCGGTTGTTTGAGAATATCTTCTTACTAGGACAACCAAAGGCTATAAATGTTAGTGTAATGGCTATAAATGCTATAAACGTCGCCAAATGCTGTTCCTGTCATGCCTCATGCCTTCACTCAAGGATGCAAAAAATTAAAAGTTGTTAGACTGTGGTGGAACCATCATGGAGCGATCTACGAGTGCAGTGTGGAAGTACTTCTCGAGAGTGTCAAACGATGTAGTGAAGTGTCATATGTAATAAGGACTATTCACAAAAGGGAAGGAGCACCAATAACTTAAAAAACCATCTGCGTTCAATGCACAAGAAGGAATATAATGAAGTGATATCTAGTGAAGATGAAGCTAATGAATAGTCAAAGAAGAAAAAGGAATCAAAAGTGTCTCTTACACCCCTACAGGAAATGAAGTGTGCAGTAAAAGAAAAGAATCAGACGATTGAAAGTTGCTTCGAAAAAGTCAAAATTTGGGATGCGAAACATTCCAAACAAAATCATTGGATTATCGCATAGCCGAAATGATAATAATGGATGACTTGCCATTCAGCCACGTTGAGGACTTAGGTTTCATGAGACTCATGGCTGAAACAGCTCCACAGTATAAAGTGAAACAGCGTCACTTCTACACTGATCTTGTGTACAACGATATCTATGACTTTGTTTCAAAGAAAGTCTTCAAAATTCTTGAACCTCTAAAAGATTCGAAAGTATCATTGCCAACGGATGCATGATCAGACACGTCTGCTGGAGTGTCTTTACTCTCTTTGGCATGCCATGCAGTGAATCAAGACTTCAAGAGAACCAATTTGGTGCTCAGCGTAATGCCACTTGAAGATCGCCACACTGGAGAATACTTGTCAAAAAAATTTGAGCAGATGCTTCAGAAGTGAGATATTACCCATTCATCCATCCATTGTGTAATGCGCGACTCAGGAACAAACATGATAAAAGTTTTGTTTCTCACTGGCGTTCCATAATATCGATTGCACGGTTCATAAACTGCAACTTGTAATCAAAAGTGGATTATCCTCACAAAAATCTCTCAGTGACTTGTTAGCTGAACTTCGATCCATCATTACTCATTTCAACCATTCTACGATGCCGCAGGATGAGTTAAAAAAATATTCAGAAACTCTTAAATCAACCTGAGCTTAGTCATTCATGATGTCGCCACACGGTGGAACAGCACTTATCACATGATGCAGAGAAAACTGAAATTGAAGAAACCACTGAGTCTATATACCGCTGCTAACTCCAAAATGCAACAACTCACTAACGTCGACTTCACTCAAGATCTTGTCAAACTGTGTGGCTGTGATGGAACCATTCGATGATATCACAAAAAGATTGAGTAGTTCCACCTGTTCCATATCTGAGGTTATTCCCCTCGTCGTTTCCTTGAAAAATGTGCCGCAACCTCGAAGTGGTGATTCTGAAGCTGATCGTAGAATCAAAACAATGAAGGAGATAATGCGCACAGAGCTAGCAAGGAGATTTGATGGTCTAGAAGCAAATGACATGTATTCTTTGGCTACCTATTTGGATCCAGGGTACAAAGCAAAAATTTTCCCGTTTCACATGTCACAAAAGGTGTTCAGGAAAAATTGGGATAGCTTTGTGATGAAATGGACAAGACTCAAACATCATCGGACTCGGAGACAGCCAGTGAACCACGGGCAAAGAAACCACTGATTGATTTAGGCCAAGCATCAGATTGTACGAGTAAATCAATAACAATAATGGAATAATGGACTCAATGAGTGCTCTATTGGCTTCCAGTAGTGATGACGAGACCGAAACTGAGTCAAGCAGAGACTCGCAAAAAATGATCGAGAAATATCAAAAAGAGAAAAGGCTTGGACAAGATGATGCTTTGGCTTGGTGGAGGTCAAATCAAAAGAAATACAAAAATTTGAGCAAACTGGTTCGGACATACCTTGGATGTCCTCCCTCAAGTGTTCCCAGTGAACAATTATTTAGTGGAGCAGGGATCATCTACGATGAAAAAAGGAATAGGCTGGAGGGGGACAAAGCTGAAAAACTTTTATTTTTGAAATACAGTCTCCCAGCAATTCAATTTAAATATAACGATTAAATAGTGTATATATTTGTTATAATTATAATCACCACTTTCAAATGGGCGGTGGTTGGTGGAATGCAAAACGTGTTGGGTCCTCGTCCCGCATCCTGGAAACACTTTTTACAGTTTAGATTATAGTCATTATATTGTAGACTATGAAAAGTGTGGCTAAAACGCGATATTTTATTGTGTTGTTTATTCTTAGGTAATATTATGATGTTATAAGGTACATAACCGCAACCGCGCGGAGCTCTATTTGTAAGCTCCGCAACCGCAACCGCAGAGCTATGAAAAATGACAACCGCTACATTACTATTTTGTAGTATATTCAGCTTCAGAGACTTTAGATAAATAGTAAACACTTACAGTATCTGTTAAAGAAAACTTAAAAGTTAAATCTTTTAATTTTATTTATAACTCCATAGTGTTTGTTAACACGTGTTCCCAAATGGGGACAATGGCGGTTAATGGCTTAATTAGACAATGTAATTCGATATTTTTCACCCACTGGAGAATTTATTACCCGGAAAAGTATAATTATTACAACGTGTTGCGTTGCATGTTTGTTGTGACAAGTTCATTATAGATAATAAATGTATGTTTAGTTTACAGAAGAGACAGTAAATGCATATTTTTAAAATAAAGGAAAAAACAAAATGTTTATTTAGGAAAGATTTTAAGAACACGATTTTATATATGAAATATATATACTTAAGACCTATAATCTATTGAACTTTGTTTTAGTCTCTCTCTCTCTCTCTCTCTCTCTCTCTCTCTCTCTCTCTCTCTCTCTCTCTCTCTCTCTCTCTCTGAGAAAGTGACCTAAATTAACGAATTAGGGATATTAAGGTTTTAACACATTGGATGCCAAAGGTAATTTCGGAAAATTTCCCTTGGGACCAAATATAATTTTTGGTGGTATATTTCAGCAAATATCGGACGTGTTAGGGTCAAAAACATCAAATTTTTGTATTTCTCGGTGTCATTTTTCTTTTAATTTCATGGCTCCCAGTAAACAAATATTTTTGTCTATACTCGTATGTAAAATTTACCATTCTTTGCTTTTTTTTCAGAATTTACTTAGGTTTATTACTCTTTTACCCCAAAAAAGTGGTGCTGAGTATATAATTTAGCATTTTTTTACTATTACGGCGAACTCAAAGTCTTGGAAAAGATTGCTACAGTAGATCAAAATAAATCCGATGACCATTCAGTTGCTGATCCGAATTATAGTCCAGATGAATTATCAGAAGACGATACAGACGATGAAAGAGAAAAAGGTGCCGAAGTGAAATGCTCATAGACGAAGATGATAAGAATTTAGAGGATCTAAAACGAGGCACAGACGATGTTCAAAATCAAGTAGTTTGGGCTGAATACCAAAACAGAACCTAAAATTTACTTTTACTGGTAATTCCGGCGTACAAAAAGACCTGTCGGAAGATACTATTTCGTCAATAAAAGTATTCAAACTTTTAGTTGACGACGAAGTGATATATCATTTGTTCAAGAAACAAACGGTATGGTGAAACTTCTGCAAGGTATTCAAGAATACAATTTTGGAAACCTACCAACAAAAAGGAAATTAAGAATTTTCTTGGCTTGAATGTTTGGATGGGCTTGGTATGCATTGGTAAAATTGCTAATTACCGGTCCACTGATGCTATTTACAAAAATGAGGTAGCAGTTAATATAATGTCTAAAAATAAGTTTCAGATATTGCTAAAAATTCTTCACTTTGCTGACAAAAAAACCATTGAACCAAGCAACAGACTTGGAAAAATATCCAACAGTTTGTCAGTATATCATCCGTTCAGAGCCGAGGGTTAGCGATAAAAAGCTTCGCAAGGGACCATACTTTGAGAAATCCATAATAAATCCAATGCTTTGTGAATCACATTTGCGTGCCATGATTTGAACTGAGGTAGGATGTGTCGCACAACCGTAAATATACTGTGTGTGTGTATATATATATATATATATATATATATATATATATATATATATATATATATTCGTTATTTTAATTTATTAATTTTTTCTTAGCCCTGGTGTCTATTTACCTTTGTCACCCCGTCTTAGTTCTCTCTTCTATGAAAAATGTTATTAAATTTATAATTGTTTGTAAGTTTACTAAAAAATATTATTAATAAACAAAAGTGTCTAGATGTGTTTCATTTAACCTTTATTCGATTATGTCCGGTGTTTGTATGATGAAAAGCGTTTATAGTATGATATAACTTATATTTATATATATATATATTTCAATTTTTTTATTTTTATGATTTTTGATTCTGCGAACACGATGTTCAGTGTAACGCAATTGTTCCATGCCCGTCCCCCAAAAAATATTTCTCTATTTCTGCAAACCATAATTCATATTTTTCTCTTTCTACAGGCCATAATGTCTGTGTGAGCAAGGAAGAACGAATCCAGATAATTCTACTCATAGGAAATCGGAGTCAAAGAGAGGCCGCTGCTGAATTTAACAGACTGCATCCAGATCGCGAGCCAATAACACGGAGTTGTGTTAGCAGACTTGTTGCAAAGTTTAAGGAAACAGGATCCATAGAAGATAAACCACGTAGTGGACCTTCAAGGAGGTCCACTGACGATGATACAGCGACTGCTATCCTGGCTCATTTTAACAGAAGTCCCAATTAGTCTCTTCGGAGATTGTCCGCCGAGACAGGAGTGTCGAAAAGTAGCATCCATCGCATTCTTCAGGCTCACAAATGGCATCGCGAAGATGATTCCGACCGGCGGATGGAATTTTGTGAATGGGCTACGGAACAATATGCTCGGGATGCCAATTTCCCGTCCACCATTCTGTTCAGTGACGAGGCTGTTTTTTATGGAAATGGTGAGGTAAATCGACAGAACACCCGCTACTGGTCTCAAAACAACCCTCACTGGTATACCTCTTCAAAGGAACAAGGTGCATCTCGGGTGATGGTATGGTGTGGCATTTGGAAGGATCGCATCATAGGCCCCCTCTTTTTCGATGAACATGTCACTGGAGGCACCTACCTACGTATGCTCAAGGAAGAAGCATTTTCCAGTGTCTTGAACGAAGAAGGAAATTTCCCAACATGGTTCCAGCAAGACGGCGTTCCTGCACATTACAGCACCCAAGTAAGGGAATACCTGTACCAACAATTCCCTGGTCATTGGATAGGACGTCGAGGGCCTATGGAATGGCCAGCTAGAAGCCCGGATCTCACGCCACTAGATGTTTATCTCTGGGGCCACTTGAAAACGCTGGTATACGCAGAGAAAATTAGGAGTGTTGAACATTTGCGGCAGCGCATTATTGGGGCATGTAACACCATTACTCCTGACATCATTCACCGTGTGCTTGCTGACTGGGTATCACGTCTGAATTTGTGTATTGAAAACAATGGTGGACATATTGAGCACGTTCTGTAAATAAAAGCTTTTGTTTTGCCTTTTTTTATTATTTTTCCTATGATGCCGGACTTATGGGACACCCTGTGTATATATATATTATATATATATAATATATATATATATATATATATATATATATGAACATTATTTCACGAAAGTAACACGTGAAAAATATTTATGATGAATAAAACCACGAAGGAAAGGAAACACAAAAAGGTGCTCAAGCGCTTTCGTCTAATGACATCTTCAGGAACAATGAAGTACATAAAAGGTTACGGCCTATATATAGGTTACAGAAAAAAAAAAAATAATAATAAATAAATAACATACACACAAACACACATATATATATATATATATATACATACACAGCTACACACACACACACACACACACATATATATATATATTATATATATATATATATATATATATATGCAATAAACAGAGAAGTAAAAATAAAAATTAAAAATTAAAGGATTAACAACGAGGCATACAGATTTGTAAGGAAAAATATCGATTTTTAGCACAAGATCAAATGAATTATAAAAATACAAATTTATACTGGAAATCTGCCCGGGTTTTAACACTTTGCCTTTTATAGTCAAGTTTCGATATATATAAAAATAAAATGAAGATTAAAAGTTAATAAAGTAGCATACAAGTTTACCAAAGATTTAGCGTCCTACCCTTTTTATCTAAATCTGTTTTGAAGGAATTCAAAACAACAGGATCGAGTTGAAAAAGACCTTTGCTTATGTTGAAGTTATTTGAAAGTTGGATAATGGCAGACTCAAGAATATTTCTATTAACAATGTTGCTAGAGCGAAATAAAACTAAAGCATTATTCCAATCAATACAGTGGGATAACTCTGACAAATGGACAAAAAGAGCACTGGACAACTTTCCTGTTCTAACGGAATATTGATGCTGTTTTATACGTGTGTGCAAATCCTTTCCCGTCTGACCTATGTAAAAGGAACCACATTGTTTATACCCAATTTTATAGATAATGCCTAAATTATTGGTAGGGCTATTTTTTACTATGATATTTTTCACAATATTGTTATATGAAAATACTACATTAATATCCAAAAGTTTAAGTACATTAGCAATGCCTAAAAAGCCCGGGAAAAATGGAAGTACTAAAATATTTTTTGACAAAGTACGAGTGTTATTATTGACACGATAGAAAGTTCGTTTTGCCTTGTTGAGACAAGATTCCATAAACGCAGATGGATAACACAGATCACTTCCAATACCGTTGATTTTTTCCAATTCGGCATCGATGTATTCCGGACTGGCGATCCTAAGGGCGCGGAGAAACATTGATGAAAAAATGGCCTTCTTAGTGGGGGTGTCATGTCCCGAGTAAAAGTGTACGTAGGACAAATTGTTTGTTGTTTTCCGATAGATACTAAACTTAAAACCTGGGCTTTCCCTATGTACACGCACATCCAAAAATGGGATTGAATTGTCTTGTTCCACTTCTAAAGTAAACTTAATGGAGGGGACTTGATCATTTAACTGAAGGAGGAAGTTATCCAGGTCACGAGTCATGGGCCAGATACACAAAATATCGTCGACGTACCGCAACCAAGGGATGCCAACCCCCAGGATTCTCGGAATGTAAGCAATTTCGAAATACTCCATATAAATATTGGAGAGGAGGGGCGATAAGGGGTTGCCCATGGCCATCCCAAACACTTGTTGATAATACTCGTTATTGAAAGTGAATTTACAGTCTTTGATGCAAAGCTTAATAAGCTCCAAAACAATGTGTGAAGGTAGTGGCAGGTCATACTTATGTAATTCTTGGGAGAGAAAGTCAAGCATATCATCAATCGGCACTTTTGTAAACAATGAACAAACGTCAAAACTGATCAATCTATCGTTAGTTTCAGTACGTGCATTATTCAATTTTTCATAAGATCCATGGAATTTTTTACATGTGAATCAGAGATAGTTCCGAGAATGGGGGACAAGACTTTGACAAGCCATTTGGAGAGTTTATAAGTAATAGAGCCCACCGAGCTAATAATAGGGCGCATAGGGTTGCCAGGTTTGTGGGTTTTAATAAGACCGTAAAGGTAGGGCAGAGAAGGTGAAGTGGACATGAAAAGCGGAATTAAGTCCTTATGATCTTTGAGAATGCGTTTCAAGCCACTATTAAATGATTTGATGACGTCATCCTGCAGGTTCTTCCTAAGTTTGCTGTATGTGGCGGGGTCCTGGAGAAGCTCGTTCATCTTTCAGATGTAGTCCACTTTGTCCATAATAACTATGGTGTTAGCCTTGTCTGCTTTAGTAATATGGAGCTCCCCATCTTTTTTTAATTGTGAGAGGCCATCGCGAAAACGTTTAGGAAAGTTATCTTCGTAATTACCATTCGCCGCACTATAAACGAGGCCTTTAACTATGTTAAACAAATACTGAGGGAGATTACACTGTTTTTCAAAACACGCGAGACTGTAACAAATTTGTAAAACCGAAGGTTTTTTAACAATAAAAAAGGACATACCATATCCAAGGGCACTTTTTGCATCGTCACTAATGTTTTTCGAAGAAAGGTTCAAAACACACTTTGAGCTTGCTTTTTTACTCCACAGACTATTTCGAATGAGACTTTTAATTTTCCGATCCAAAATGTTAGTTTTATTTCGCTCTAGCAACATTGTTAATAGAAATATTCTTGAGTCTGCCATTATCCAACTTTCAAATAACTTCAACATAAGCAAAGGTCTTTTTCAACTCGATCCTGTTGTTTTGAATTCCTTCAAAACAGATTTAGATAAAAAGGGTAGGACGCTAAATCTTTGGTAAACTTGTATGCTACTTTATTAACTTTTAATCTTCATTTTATTTTTATATATATCGAAACTTGACTATAAAAGGCAAAGTGTTAAAACCCGGGCAGATTTCCAGTATAAATTTGTATTTATAATTCATTTGATCTTGTGCTAAAAATCGATATTTTTCCTTACAAATCTGTATGCCTCGTTGTTAATCCTTTAATTTTTAATTTTAATTTTTACTTCTCTGTTTATTGCATATATATATATATATATATATATATAATATATATATATATGTGTGTGTGTGTAGATGTGTATGTATATATATATATGTGTGTTTGTGTGTATGTATGTTATTTATTTATTTATTTATTTATTTATTTTTCTTTCTGTAACCTATATATAGGCCGTAACCTTTTATGTACTTCAGTGTTCCTGAGGATGTCATTAGACGAAAGCGCTTGAGCACCTTTTTGTGTTTCCTTTCCTTCGTGGTTTTATTCATCATATATATATATATATATATATATATATATATATAATAAACAGAAACACCAGAGAAAAAATAAACATCCTTCAAGGTTTAATAGTACCAACGTTTCGGAATGCATTAATTCCATCTTCAGGGCTAAAACAATTAAATGCCAAATCACATACATAATACAAATTGCTTAATAACAATTTAAAAAAAGTTAAAATTATAAAAAGTAGCTAAGAAAATGCAAAACATTAAAACTAAAAGGTAAATAAATGTGAAGTTAAAAAGTTACAATTATAAAGTAGCTCGGAAAAATATAAAAGCATTAAAACTGAAAGGTAAATGATTCATCAGAATTTAGGTCTGGTTTTAATTTATAAATAAACAAAGATTCCATAATTTTGAGCTTAAAGTCAGAACTTCCGGCAGCAAATACGGCGGAATTAGACTGAGAAATTGGGTGGTTATTGTTGTGCGAGTGGTTACGTATGAGAGAATTAGGTGGTTTGCCAAGAGGTAAATTTGTACGGACCGATTTACCGAGATGTTCGTAAATACAGGATTTTAAATGTCTTTTAGTTTTACCTATATATATGACCCCATACAGTGGTCACACTTGTATTGATAAACTATGGAAGACTTAAGAAGTGTAGGAATAACATCCTTGTATTTAAATAAATGCTAAATTGATTTAGACGGGGTGAATATAATTTTTATACATAGTTGTGGGTAGAATTCCTTGAGCAATTTTAAAAGTTTGTTTCTAATGTTAAAACTTGAGGTTCCCATATAAGGCAAAGTGAAATACAGGATATCTTTGGGGACTGCAATTAAGTCTCTAGTTGTGGGGTTTATTAGTCTTTAAGGTTCTGCCTATTGTACTCTCCAACAGTCTAGAAGGGAAATTATTCTTGGTAAGGAGTTTTCGGATGAAATCTAGTTCATCGTGTAGTTTAAAGTAGTCTGAACAGATATTGAAAGCTCTGTTAGTCAGAGTCGAAATTAAATTTCGTTTGAAACCTAAAGGGATAAAGGAAGAAAAGTTCGTAGTAAGATTGGTGAATGTCGGCTTTCGGTAAACGGAAGTTTCAAAAGAGGAATTAGTTTTTATTATCTTAATGTCCAAAAAGGACAGAGAGCTATTAGATTCAGCTTCTGAAGTAAATTCAATATTAGGGTGTTTAGAATTAAGGTAATTACGAAACAAAGGGATATGGTCTGGTGATTTGAACAGGAGAAAAGTGTCGTCAATATATCTTCTATAAAAAACCGGTTTGAAGTTGGAAGGACACTCATTCAGCCATTTGACTTCATGATGACAAAGAAATGCGTTAGCTAAGGTGGGACCAAGAGGCAGACCCATTTGAACACCTTCAGTCTGTTTAAAATATTCACCGTTGAATATAAATATAAGGTCTTCCACGGAAAAGTTTAGTAGTTCTTTCATTTGACCTCTATTAAAACCCTGCACAGTATCAATATTATTAAAAAGATTGTCAATACATATATCAATAGTTTCTACAACAGGCACATTGGTAAATAAAGATTTTACATCGAAGCTAGCCATTGTCTAAGAATTATTATTTAATGAGGTAATTTCTCTAACGAAAGAAAAAGAATCCCGTGCTGTATATAAATTATGAGTTATAGGTCAAAATATGATAATAAAAACCTACTCTAATAGACAGAGTTTATTTCCACAACAGTTTCGATGCCCACTGGCATCCTCTTCGGGTGGAAATAAACTCTGTCTATTAAAGTGGGTTTTTATTATCATATCGCAGAAACAATACGGCTGCGAAGTCTCACACAGCGCATGCAGTTAACCAGGGGTATAGTGGCAAATTTTAAGGTGCAGGAGCTCTAAGGAAATACCTGCATGTTGGTACATAATTTTAAATTCTGCTATTATTTCCTTGTACCGGTACATCAGTTAATCAGGTGAGAAATTGGATTTATAGCGAAAATTCCAGAAAAATCTTGCCATAATTAAAGCGATTTTAATTAACGTAAGTCAACTGCAGGAGGTTTGGACAAGCTTTCTCAAGAAAATCGATAAAACAGATGTTAAAAGATGGCATACAAACCATAAAATTACCTAGTACTAACATACTAAAATTTTATGGTTCTATGTACCGTATTTGCCGAGATATGAAGGATTTAAAAGGTCTCCCTTTTTTTTTTTGCCGACCTGACAATGCAGTAGTAGTGTAAATGAAGAATTTCCAGTGGCAGAAAGAAATGTTCAATAAATCCGTAATTTTCATTAGTTTTCTTTGAAATCCGCAGCCAAAGTTCGAGGTCTCCCTTTTTTTTTGCCCACCCTATATATATATATTAGTGATGTATGTCACATCCACACAAAATTCAGCATCCACATCCGCACCTGCGGGATGCGGATGTTGTGGATGTGTACTATTTACTAAATTGCTATTTTTGAAGCACAATTTGCCCCTCATTCAGTTTAAATACTGAGACTTATGCAGCCTTCATTTAATCTTTAATGTAACTGGCAGTGTCTGTTGTGTATTTGTATAATTAATTGTTCATGCTACAATGCATAACAATGACAGACAGGAGATGAGACAGGAGAAAATTTATGTGGCACCAAATGCTTCTAGTTTCACAGTACTCACCGGGCCGGAAGGTCCAAGGCAACCGATCTTAAAACAATATCCAATTACAGTCATCTCCGGTCATAACAGAAGGTTTAAAATGAAGTGGCACAATGATTATCGCTGGATTGAATACGATATAGAAAAGGATGAAGCATCTTGTTATGCATGTAATAAGTTTGGCCCTAAAAGTCAGAAGCCTTTTATTTTTAAGAAATGGAGTGCTACGCACAGACTTGAGAAACATGCAAAAAGTATACATCATGAAAATCATATGCTAGCATGGTTATCCTCAGAGACAAAATCTTCGCCAAAGTGGAATTCATGTGCAGTTGATGAAACAACGTGAGGAAGAAGTGCAGCAAAACCGAGCTTACTTGACCAAAATCATTGAGACCTTAATTTTCCTTGCCAAACAAAATGTGGCACTGAGGGACATCAAGAAAGCAGAGGAAATCTCGGAGAGTCTATTATGTAGGCTTTTAATGTTAAGATTAAGCACAAAATATGTTTTCCTTCATAAATGCTTGTTTAAATTGTTGCTTATATCTTAGGAAACACCATGTTCAGTACAATAACTCTACTGTTGTAGTATGTAAACCTAGATAACTGTATTCATATCAAATGGTAGTATTAGATGATTAGATCCTTTGAAGCTATTGTTCGCTTTGCATTAAATTAGATATAAGAAGTGTTTATTTTTGTTTTAATCTGAATTTTGTATTGTAGACTTAAGCTTAACACGAGTTAACAGTAAGTAATATTGTTTACCTAGCATGATACACAACAAATAATGATAAATACATGACATAACTATACTATGGTTTATGTAACCCCAAATTAACATATTTATAAAAATCCAGCTTTGTCTTCCTACAAATACTACTACCAAAAAGTGGAAGTATACATTTTTAACACTCCACAGTCCACACTCCCCTTGCTTCTACCAGCATAATTTTTTATGGCTTGGCCCTTTCATTTTCGCTCAGCCCTACACTAGAAAAATTCCTGCAGACGCTAATGTGCTAGCTCAATAATTTTTTTTTAAGGCTATGGAAATGCTGGTCTGAAGCTCTGAGCAACATCTTTCTTGTCGGGTCCAAACACCCGGAACCCCCAGAGACTACTTATCCCGTACGCCCATGGTTGAAAGAACAGCATAGAAAGCTTTTAAAGAAGTGACTATGAATTTCCTCGGTAGCGTCAAATCAGAAAATTATGTTTCCCTGGTGGAGCAAATGCTTAGTGCTTACCAAGCCATGGGGTGTAACATGTCTGAAAATGTATTTCCTGCACTCCCACCCTGGACTTCCCATCAAACCTCGGCGCTGTCAGCGATGAGCATAGTGAAAGATTTCATCAGGATATATCAATCCACTCAAAAGTGAAATAGTTACTACCGAGTCTGGATGTTATGTTTTGATAATAAATAATTATTATTGTGCCTGGGGGCGCCAGAATGGCGGGCAGTTTGGTATGACTAGTTTTCTACAAAGGGATTTAGTTAGAGAGGAAAATATAGAGTGCAACTGAATTCTATGTTTGAGAGAACCTTTTTAAGTGATTTTTATAATTAAGTTAAATACTGATCAGGGGAAGCTGAAATTTAGACTGTAAATGGGTCAGGATAAGAGAAGAAGGATGGTATAGGGCAGAGCTTTCCAAACTGTGTGTTGCGACACATTAGTGTTTGTTGTATTTTGAAAATTTTGATTTTTCTATCAACAAAATCGGCTACAAGATAAACCACCTACTGAAAAATTATCTGATATTTGCTATTTGATAACAAAAATTAATTAATGTGTCGTGAAAATTTTTATGCCTAAATAGTTTGTCGCCAACGTGAAAAGTTTGGAAAGCTCTGGTATAGGGGTTGGCAGTATTATGATTCATCTTTGGGAATGGTAAAAGAGTTTTAGTAAAATCTAACTAAACAAAAATAAGAGGAATGCATTTGTTTATAAACGCTTCCCTTCACTGCCGTGCGAGATGTATGTTTTCATATGCGTATCGCATTGATTGAGGTTGGGAGGTTACATGGGGATACGTGGGGTTACAAAACACTGCAACATTCTGTGATGATATGACTAAAATATTTTGGTTTAACATTAGAACGTAATTCGTCAGAGACGGACTCGTTTGGACCGTAGAGTTTACTGCTATAGGGCATATATATATATATAATATATATATATATATATATATGGTCGATTGGTTGATTGTCGTGTGGCCTCGCTGGAGGTAGAGATCTTTTCTCTTCCATCCTCCGAGAAGGTGTCGGTGGTTCTGCTATCGGCATCTGTTGTCACTTTTTTAGGGGGCCTGCTCCTCCCGCACGGCCCTTCGGATACTGGATCCGGTCCTCTCTAGAGGACTGCGCATGTCATCTGGCGCCTTCCGCTCCTCTCCGGTTGATAGTCTGCAGGTTGAGTGCGACATCCCTCCCTTGGAGGATCGGAGGTCGTTCCTCATTGCTAAACACTATCTCCGGATCCTCCGTCTTCCCACCTCTCCTCTGTTCCAGGTGGTTGAGAGGGCGTTCTGCCGGGATGGGGGTTGGTATTTCACCGACACGGTGACCTCCCTCCTCGATGGTATGGGCACTCCCCCTCCATCCGTTATACCGGTCTCTTTCAGGGGTGTTGCACCTTGGGAGAGCACCCCTGTTGCGTGCTGTAGGGCGTTGCGCCCCGTTCGCAGGACCGAGTCGGACTCTGCCTTGCTTCGGTCTCTGTTCCTTCAGCATGCGGCGTGTCACTCTACATGTGTTGCGATCTTCACGGATGGCTCGAGGTCGTCGGGGGGCGTTGGATCCGCGGCTGTTCCCCAGTCGTCTGCCCTTGCTCCCCGATGTACCCGTCTCCCTGATGAGGCTTCCGTTTTTACGGCGGAGCTCTATGCCATTCTGAGCGCTCTGGAGGTGGTGCGGGAGCATCCGGATGGGTCGTTCGTCATCCATTCGGATTCCCGCAGTGCCCTGGAGTGTTTTGACTCTGTCCACCCGCTGGTCCGACGAATCCAGCTACTGTACCATACTCTTGTCGCTTTCGGTGGCAAGGAGGTGGTATTTTGCTGGGTCCCAGCACATGTTAACGTGGCTGGAAATGAGGCTGCCGATCGAGCTGCCCGTTCCGCGTGCCGACTGCAGGTTTCACCTGTGTCCCTCCCTTTTTCTGATTATATCCCTGGCTTCCGTAGGTTTTTGCGCTCCCGGTGGCAGAGTCGCTGGGATGGCGCTACGGATAACAAACTTTGCAAGATTAAACCCAAGTTGGGATGGTGGGCCTCTTCCTTCCATCGGTCGCGCCATAAGGAGGTGGCTCTGGCCCTCCTCCGTATTGGCCACACCCACCTGACCCATGGCTATTTGATGGCCGGGGATCGGGTGCCCCGATGTCCCAATTGTGACGTCCTACTTACAGTTGCCCACCTCCTGGTGGAGTGTCCGCTTTACTCTGCGCTGCGCGCAGAGTATTTTCCCTTTTTGGAGAGCGTCGGGCTTTGTGATAGGCTTGGCGCTCTTCTGTCTGAAGGTCCCTACTTTTCGATAACCGGGTTGTTCTCCTTCCTCTTTCGCTCCCGACTTCTTTACCGGCTGTGACCCCACTATGATCTTTCTGCTTTTCTCCCACCTCCTCCTCCTCCTCCCTCGTCTATTGTTCATTTCCATTAGTTGTTCCATACTCTTCGTTTTGTGTTCGCTCTGCTATCCACCTTTCTTTTGGTGGCCATGAGCGGTCATTCTTTGAAACAAAACAAAAAAAAAATATATATATATATCAACGTAAAGAACGACGCTTGTATAGAAGAACGTTCCGCACAAGATGAGGAGAAAGAACGAACAAAATGAAAAATGAGGTAACCACCCGGGAATCGAACCCGGGATCTTCCGATTGCCGGTCAGATATGCTAACCACTACACTATGGGTCTCGCTTAATCAGAAGTCGTAATTCTCCTACATACGAGCAGAAACCAATGCCCTGAGGGGGCACCTCCCGCATGCCGCACATATATACATTTTAACTGCAAATAACACACAGTATAATTAATGTAAAGAACGACGCTTGTATAGAAGAACGTTCCGCACAAGATGAGGAGGGAGAACGAACAAATGAAAAATGAGGTAACCACCCGGGAATCGAACCCGGGATCTTCCGATTGCCGGTCAGATATACTATCCACTACACCATGGGCCTCGATCAATCAGAAGTCGTAATTCTCCTACATTGGTTTCTGCTCGTATGTAGGAGAATTACGACTTCTGATTGATCGAGGCCCATGGTGTAGTGGATAGCATATCTGACCGGCAATCGGAAGATCCCGGGTTCGATTCCCGGGTGGTTACCTCATTTTTCATTTGTTCGTTCTCCCTCCTCATCTTGTGCGGAACGTTCTTCTATACAAGCGTCGTTCTTTATATATATATATATATATATATATATATATATATATATATATATATAATTATATACGAGAGTGATAAAAATTATCGATAATTTTATTGCTACGGACAAATGAATGCAAATAAGAAATAACCGTTTACATATGTGAGTCTTCCTGCCCTCTGGCGTCTGCATTCTGAAGCAAAATCTGCTACCATGAGTCAGTAGTTGGTTGGAGCGCTTAAAAGGAGGGTGTGTTTTTGCAGTACGTATAAATCTCTGAAATGGAACAACGCGCGTTCGGAGACGAACGAAATGATTAAAACAGCTTTTGGAAATGATGCTCTCAGTGTAGCTAACGTTTACAAATGGCACAAAAAGTTTAAAAATGGAGAAACATTTGCTCGTACCATAAATCGAATCTGTTGGACATTTTCATCCGTACGAGAAGTGGAAGGGCGACCACTGCGTTCCTTGTCTTCAAGCGATGTCTGTGTGTTCTTAAGTAGTTGGTAAGTATCGCTTGTGTTGTGTGAATATATTTACTCGTTATCATAGTTATAACCAATAACGCACAATATAACGCGATATCTTCTCTCAAAAACCGATAGATATTATACTAGGGGTCTTTCAAAATATGACTTTCCGCCATTTTGTTTTCGGCAAAAATGGGGTGGGTGGAGGGTCCTAAAAAGAAAATATCTTTTTAGAACTTCTAGAGGGGCAATACACCAAATCATGAGTGAGGCAAGACGGTTTAATATTTTGGATCAAGTAAAGATAAGCACCCCTAGCCTTCTTTAATTAGCCTTATAAGGCTAACTAACGAAAATATCACGACCTAACCTAACCAATCGTTAAGTCAACTGTACGCCCTTGACGATTGGTTAGGTTAGGTCGTGATATTTTCGTTAGTTAGCCTTATAAGGCTAATTAAAGAAGGCTGGGGGTGCTTATCTTTACTTGATCCAATATTTTCACTCCACCATTATGTGTGTGTGTGTGTGTGTGTGTGTAGGTAACTTGGCACAAGTGAGGTAGTGTGTGTGATAATTCACGGATGTAATTGAATGAATCTTTTTGAGGTCGCACTTTTGGTATCTCGAAACATTAAAAGAAGTACGGTATATAAAAAAAATCCACAATTATTTTCATTGTCGAATAAAAGATGTTATTCCTGGTTAGGCTAAATTAATTAGTACCTCACTATTTAATGACTTAACAGAAAAAACTTCCAGCCCGCAATTCCCTTCCCTTATCACGCCATTCTCAGTTCGATGGCACTAAGGTTAGATTAGGTTAAATTAAGTTTGGTTAATTAGATTTTTAGATATATCGATTTTAAAAAGTCGTTACCTACCTCGCTCATACGATGCGCACTCGCGCGCGTGTGTGTTTGTGTATGTATGTATGTGCGCACATGCGTGCGTACGTGCTTGTTTCTTTCACCTGATTCATGACGTCATAACTTAAGGATGACGTCAATGGAAAAGATTGAAATGTGTTGCCAGATACTACTAGCATATTTGAAGTCTACACACACACACACACACACACACACACACACACACATTTCGTTACACCTGGTGATGTATCATAATTAATGACAGCTTAGAATTTTGATAGGAAATAATATAGACAGAAGCATCAAATCCTGGCTTACATAAATGAGGCAATTCAGGTGTAGAGATTATTACTGTATAGAATATAGACTTATATAGACCCATATTTAAGATCATGAATAAGTAAGAAAAAATGCCCCTAAAAAATACAGTTATGCATTTTGCAAATTTACTTAATAAAGATTTGTATGATGTTAATCAGGAAATTACAAAATGGTGTATAATATCAGATATCTAACTTAAAATCTAATTGTCATAATTGTGTATTGTACACTGTACAGTAACTACACTAGGAATGTACGCATCTTGGCATTACATAAATGTAATAATTTCGAATCATTAATTAAATGACATGAAATAAAACAAAAAAAAATCGTTTTTATTGTTAGGCCTATTAATATAAATTATAATTACGAATAGTTTGCTTACAATATTTATTTAGTTTGTGAGGTACCGCAACAATGCAAGACTGGAAGAAATTCTAATAGAATTGTGGCCAAACTTTTATAGAACTGTGCCATGACTGTGCACACTGGCTGCGTGACTGGCATGAACAAAATCGAATTTCATTATGTCGACGTTCGACCTCATGCAAGTATATGGATTTCACATTTCAAACTACAGTTCAGATTGTCACTGAAAATGACTAACGACCTAGCATAATGTAACCAAACCTAACCCAACTTAACCTAACCTGACCTAATCTAAACTAACTTTTTAGTATCAACATTATGCGTATCGACATTGTGCAGATCGACTTTGTTCTACTACCCGGTATTGGGATGCCACAGTGACCCGTAACAAAATTAATATAGGCCTATCTTATTTTTATATTACAAATAAGAAAGTGCCACAAGTGGCAGCGTGTCGCACTTTGGCCATCACTGTTTTGATAGTTGTGTTAACTGTCCGTACACTCTACAGTCAACTTATGACCGTTCCATTGTTTTATTTTAACAGGATAACTCTCCAAATCCCGGTTTGATTTCCGTTTATCAGTACGCGATTGTGTTTAAACAGAACAGAAATCTGGCTACCGTGAATGTACAATTCCATGCACAGAAATTTAGTGATTCCTTCGAGTCTAGGCAGGACTTACGCGCGCGACTGTACAAGCGCAGACCGAATCAGGCAAAGCGAGACTTACCCCATAGCTGCTACCGAAAAACTCTAAACATATCATAGAAGACCCTTATTTTGTAACCGGTTACTTACGTTCATAACTGAAAGAGAAGAGAATTGTAGATATTAACTAAATTTTAGAGTAATTACTTAATCCCGCTTTATATTTCTTCTTAAAAGCCTTCCCACTACTGTACTGACAAAATTATCACAGATGTCAATATTACTCAAACATGAATTCAAACACTTGCATTTCATTTCATCAGGAGCACTTTCCATTTTATAAGTAGGCTTAATTACCCTGTGATCCAACACAGGTGTGTTAATTTTACCCGCAGATGAACATGTGGGAAGCATGATTGTATTCATAACAGAATTATTGGTTTCATGACTCATAAATTTAGCAGGTATCGATATTTTAAAGACTTACGCCTCCAAACAGTGTACGGCATAACATTATAAAGTTACTCCAAATATAATACTGATTACGTACTGTTCCATAAAATTATAAGCTCACATTTTAACCAGTTACAGTTCGATTCTTAGGCACATATTTCACCTTTCATATATATATATATATATATATATATATATAACAACCACTCAGAATGGTCCCCCGAGAAACTTGTATGTTAAACACAGACCGTGCATGGAACAAGGAACTCTTCTGGGAAATTACATCCACTATAGTTCGAATAAATAATGAGAAATGACAAATACTATAGTTTTTTTCTTTTTCATGATGGAAAGCCCAACGTGGGCACCGAGTTACTCGCAAAGAGGCCCCAAAATATAGCTTCCCTCACCAGCTATCTGCAAAGCAGATAGGATCCAGCTTTGGGGGGGACAGGATCTAGGGTTTAAACCTCGTCAAGGTGTACTTCTGAATACATGAAAGGCCTTGGAATAATTTTTCTTTTTCCTTGTGGGTTTGCATCATATATATATATATATATATGGTGGTCCAAAAATGTTCCAAAAAGATCCGACGGATTACAATGTATGATATTGAACACAAACAACTGTCAGTGATGTTTAGAATACCATACCTTGCCTTATGAACCTTATGTTGTTTCGTGCGTTGGTCTCTCTTCACACGGAGATCAAGCTGGTGGCCCCGCCTCTAGGTCTGGCTTGGTGGAGGAGCGAGTTGCTTTCTTGCGCTCTCCACCGTATATAGCCAGGCACGCCCGGCTCATCTGGTACCGTCCTGAGCCAGGCGTCCAGTCTTCTCTTGAAGACTTCAACTTTGACCCCCGTTACATTTCTGAGGTCCTTTGGAAGCTGGTTGAAAAGTCTTGGCTCCCTGACAACCAAGCTATTTTCCTTCAGAGTTGAGGAGGTCCCTTGTCGGGCCTTTAATTTGGGAACACTACACATTCTGCCTTTCCTATTTTCCAGTGTTGTTTGAGTGGTAATTGGGTTTAGTTTTAGGTTTGGTACTAGTTTTTCGATCATTTTCCATATGTAGATTATGGTGTACCTCTCTCTTCTGCTTTCCAGGGAGTACAGATTTAGTTTACTAGTCTTTCCCAGTAGTTGAGTTCTTTGCAGCCATCAATCTTGGCTGTGAAATGCCTTTGCGTTTCTTCTAGTTTATTAGTTTCTTCCTTTTTATATGGGGACGTCAAAACTGAGCAGTATTCAAGTTTTGGTATAATCAGTGTTTTTAGCAGGGGAATCATTACTGTCCTGTCCCTTCTCTTGAACGTTCTTAGTACCTGTTCGGCGACTCTTTTTGCTTTATTTATCGCTATCTGATTTTGTGTTTCGAATTTCGCATCATCTGTCATTATTATCCCGAGATCGATCGCTTTCGTGCTTTCCTGAATTTCCTGTCTATCTGGAGCATAATATGCAGTCTAAGTTCTTCTTTTCTACCATATCTCAGGAGCTGAAATTTCTCGGTGTTAAATGACATGTTGTTGTCTTCTGACCATTTGTATATTTTGTTCGTGTCCCTCTGCAAGGCCTCCACGTCATGTACATCGCTGATTTTTCTGCTGATCTTTGTATCGTCTGCAAAGGGTGTTACTATACTGTTGCTGTTTACTCCGCTGCCTATGTCTGTTAGCATGATAATGAACAGGAGTGGGGCCAGTACTGTCCCTTGTGGTACTGAGCTGCGTACTTCCGATTCTGATGATGATATACCTTGAATTTTGACGACCTGCAGACGTTCTCTGAGGAAGTTGTAGATCCATTTTCCCACTTTGCCTGTTATTCCCATATATTTAATTTTATGTGCTATTATACCATGGTCACATTTATCGAAAGCTTTAGCAAAATCTGTGTATATAACATCGTAGTTGTCATTGCCTTCCAATGCATCTAGGATATTGTTGTAGTGTTCTATTAGTTGTGATAGGCAATTAGGCATGATCTACCTGATCGGAATCCATGCTGATTTTCGTTGAATCTTTCCCGTGTCTCCAGGAAGTCATAAATTTTCTCTCTAACTATTCTTTCAAATACTTTGGTGAGGTGGGACGTCAATGACACTGGTCTATAGTTCTTTGTCCCCTCCTTTATATATAGGGACAATGTTTGATCTTTTCAAGATGCTCGGTATTTCCCCAGTGTCTAGGGATCTTCTCCATATCCAGTATAAAGGTGTAGCTATTTCATTTTTACAGTTTTTAATCAATAATGCGTTCCAATTGTCCGGACCTGCAGCTGAATGTGGTTTCATTTGTCCTATAGCTCTCGCTACATCTTCTGGTGTAAAATCAAAGTCTGTTATATACTCTCCTTGCAATTCCTCTTCAAAGAATGCATTTATGTCAGGTATCGCTTTGTCACTTTTTGGGGTACTGAAAACTGATTCATATTGAGTTCTCAATATATCAGATATTTCTTTTGGATCGTCGGTTAGTTCATTATTTCTTGTCCTTAAGGGCCCAATAGCTATAGAAGTATTTTGGATTTTCCTTTATTGCTTCTACTGCCTTTTCCTCTCTGTATGGTCCTTAATCAGGGCTTGTATTTCCTATCGATACCCATATATATATATATATATATGAAAATTATTTCACGAAAGTAACACGTGAAATATATATATATATATATATATAATATTTAGGAGAAATCCAATGACAAGGAGAAATGTAAATGCCATGAAAAGTCTTCTTTAATGCGCAACGTTTCGAGCAATACGCTCATCTTCAGGCTGTTTAATAACAATGTGAAATTAAAATCAATATTGAATGAAAAACAAAACAGAAAATTTCTATAACCTATTCGTAAAGACAAATTTTAAAAGACTGAGAAAAGAGGGTTAAATTCTAAGTTATACAGATTTACATATAAAAATTAAGAAGTTATTTTTAAATACATGTAGTAAATGTGAAATTAATACACTGGAAAAATTACCAATAGTACACTGGAACAATGGAACTATCTACCTTACACTGCAGTATCCGAGGCTGACTAATTTGAGCAGAGACAAAGAACGGGAAACACGAGAGATGGCGAGGGCGATTGGGGAAGGAGGGATTATAAGGAATTGGGGAAGGAGGAGGGATCATAGCAAATTGAGAGGGACGGCCGATGAGTCAACATTCAGACTAGGGGACAATGCTTTAATGAACAGCGATTCTAAAATTCTTAGTGAGTTGGGACAAGTATTACAACCAAGAATTTTAAAATTGTCTAAAGTGACATCAATTTTACATTTAATGCTGTGTTCACGAATACTCGAGGCTTCTTTAGTTTTTAAAATTTTACCTGTTCGGCCACTTATTCCATGCACAGACAGTGCATGGAACAAGGAACTCTTCTGGGATAATTAAATCCACTATAGTCCGAATAAGTAATGGTAAATGACAAATACCACGTCGGGCTAGCATCATGAAAAAGAAAAACTATGGTATTTGTCATTTACCATTACTTATTCGGACTATAGTGGATTTAATTATCCCAGAAGAGTTCCTTGTTCCATGCACTGTCTGTGTGTATCATAAAAAACTCAGGGGACCATTCTGAGTTCATTCCCATATATATATATATATATATATATATATATATGTGTGTGTGTGTGTGTCTATATGCGTGTGACCTCAGGGAAGAAATACAAACCTACGGTGATCTGGTTCTTGTTCCAATATTGAATGCAAACACTCCAAACAGTCTAGTGACTTAACAGTACGCCGGAGGCAACGAAATTTCTCTGCGCAGGCATTTCCATATATACAGGGTGTATCAAAAGTTCGTTGTTATGTTTTTTTGCGTTAATATTTTTTTATTTAAATTTCAGATAAATGAAGATATGGGGACTCTACAGATGAAGAGAAGATGGATTTTGTTTTGTTACATGTTGCTAATAAAAGACAGAGGGAGGCATGTCAAGTATTCCATGGTTTGCTGACGTGGCAATGACATTTCAGGGTGTTGTTTATGGAATAACTGACATGACTCCCTCTGGCTTCTACCAGCAAGATGTAGCAAAACAATTTCTACCTCCTCTTCATCTGTATAGTCACCCTTATCATCAATTAATTATATCTGAACTCTAAATAAAAAATAATAGTAACACAAAATACCCATGAGAACGGACTTTTGATACATATATATATATATATATATATATATATATATATATAATATATATATATATATATATAATATAACCTTTGGTTAGCTTCCGCCCGAATTGTTCATTCTGACGAAGGTCAAGCTTTTCACTCCACCTTAGACCTACATTTTAACGTGGAATCCGAACCACGCCCCATCAGCAACCCAGCGTCTTAACCAGTAGGCCACCTAGGGTACCCATTTATCTACCAACCACTTTCTTTATTGTGTGGAAGGATGAACAGCTGGATTTTGCTGCGCGCCGGCTGCCGTCGGGTCTCGAACCCGGGGCCGATGGATTCGTAGTCAGCGACGCTAACATTTTTATTTGCTCGTTATTTTAGAATGGATGTATATTTTATTATTGGGGTTTCTTCTTTAGAAAGGCAACAGATTGGGTTTTTTATTCCGCATATACCTACATATATGCATATACCCTAACATTTCTAATGGCTGAACCCCCAAACAGTGATGCCGTGTTTGCAGCTGCAACAGAAAATCAAGATTGTTGAGTGGTTTCTGACAAATTCTGAGACGCGGGTGTAGAGGAACTTTTGCAGAGAATATGGATGCAGACAGAGATCCATCCGACAGAAATGCAATATCACGAAGTGTTATTAAATTTCAAACAAAAAGAAATAGAAGCAGTCAACAGAAAGGTAGTAGTGGTAGGCGACGATCCACAAGAACTTCGCAACACGTAAATATGGTTCATGAAATTATTGCGCGCAAGTCTGCGGAAGTCAATTTGACGTTTGTCAGCGGATGTAGGTATTTCACAAACATCTGTGCATCGTATACTTAGTACCAAATTAAACTTTTTCCCTACAAAATTCATTTACGAGCTTCACTAACTACTGCTTAAAGACAAAAACGAATGGAATTCGCAACATGAATGTAACAAAGCTAGATCCTGAGTTTTTGAAACACACACTCTTCACTGACAAGTGTTATGTACACCTGTTTTGGGAGATTAATAAGCAAAACTTTCGTTATTGGGGAAGTCATGCTGGCACTCCAATAGAGCTTCCACATTGTTGCTAAACTCAACATTTGGGTCATTCTTGGGTGGTACGGTGTAGTAGGTCCCTACTTTTCTGAGAATGAAACTGAAAAAGCAATAACTGGTATTTGTAAATACCAGTTGTATGCAGACGAGACGATCTATTTATTTTTCAATATGACATGACTCTAGCTCATGCGGCTCGTGCAACGTCTGCGTAGTTTGATGTTCATGAAATTGAAGAGCTACCATGACCAGCTGATTCTCCCGATCTTAATCCGATAGAAAATCTTTGGAATATTGCTAATCAGAAAGTCCAAAAGCGTAAACCTGGCAATCGATAACTACAGAAGAATGCAAGAGGCTTCTTGTCAACTCGATGCCATATCGATTGGAGGCCGTAATCAGGGCTAAGGGTAGACCAACTAAATTCTAAAATGTAGAGTTACAAAAGTCTTTGATAAAGGTTGTTGTTGTTTAGCCGATCAGCCCACCCTGATCGAGCAAGCCGGCGGCACTAGTGATGCTGCGTAGTTGTTCGTTGTTGTGCTAGAGCGGTACAGTCTGTCATAATGTGTTCAATTGTTTGGACTGTTTGGATGTGATAGAAGATTGAGGGAAGTCTTTGTTTTCTGTGAAACACAAGTTTATTTATGCAGAAACTTGAAATATATTTACAGTATTACGTCGATACAATATATGAGAAAGAGAAAACTTCATCAACTTGAGTAGTCTAAGCATCATCATCCTGTTTGCATATACGTTTTGTGTTTCGTATTTATCAATTATTACGAAAGAAATCTTTTATAACTTGAAGAGCCTAATCATTTTCATTAATCAATAAAGTAATATAAATATCACAACTGTTGCCGCAAAATAGAAGTCAACATCTTCCTTCCTTGAATAATTCAATTTTAAAATTAGAAAGAGCTGTTTTGAGCAGAAAACTGAGATTTGTTTATAAAAACCTCTGAACAGTTAGCTAGAACAACGTGAAAAAAGTGTTAGCAGCTGACGAGGAAGCTTCTAACAGTGGCTGTATCCTTCAGCGTGGGACACGTCAACGCGAAGAAGAGGCGACGTCAAACCAAAACATCAACGCACTGGTGGCCAAACTTCCTCATATCCGTGCAGCGGGCTGTCTACGGTTGGCCAGACTGGCAGTCGACGGCCTGTTGCGTGGCACGGTCAGAGTGCCGATCGGCTCCCGGGGCCGGACTATTTTTTATTTTTTTTCAATTTACAATGACATGAATAATTGTGAAGCTTGACTATTTATTTTATTTAATTTGGCCCTTAAACTTTAGGCTTTACTGGGCTCTTATTAAAAATAAGCAGCTAGTTGTTATTAATTAATAATAATAATAAATAAATAAATAAGTATCAGGTCATCCCACAAGTAATGTCGTTTTTTAGATCGGAATTTGAAGGACAAAAAAAAAACTCAACTGAAACTTTTTAATCTAGTATATATTTTCCATCGGAATCAATGACACTCTGCCAACGTCCTACAAGCTTTTCAATGCCATGTTTATAAAATTCAGACTCCTGAAGAGATGATAATCTGAAGGCGCAAGGTCTGGAGAATATGGAGGATGTGGAAGTTTTTGACACCCAAGCTCCTCAATTTTTGCAGAAGTGATCCGAACGGTATGAGGACGTGCGTTGTCGTGGTGGAACACGATTCCTTTCCGATTAACCAAAGAAGGTCTCTTTTCTTTTAGTGCAGTATTCAATCGATCCAGTTGTTGACAGTAGACTTGAGCGGTGATTGTTTGGTTGTGTGGTAATGTTTCAAAGTGTATTACACCACCTTTATCCCACCAAACACTAAGCAACACCTTTCGAGGGTGAAGATTTGGTTTTGGCTGTGGTGTCGCTGGTTCTCCGGCACAAACCCACTGTCGACGGCGCTTAACATTCTGGTACAGTATCCACTTTTCATCACCAGTCACTAAACGGTACAAAAACGGATCTTGGAGTTCACGGGAATGAAGAGCTGTGCTAATGTTTACCCACACCCTCAGATTGTCGACCGACAATTCATGTGGCACCCATTTTCCTAACTTAGGCACTTTCCCAAGTTGTTGCAAATGTCGATGGATGGTGGACGGAGATGAATTGAGTTTCTGGGCCAATTCTTCGACAGTTGTTGAACAGTCTTCTTCAAGTGCGGCTAACAGCAGGTCATCATCAAACTCAGCAGGGCGTCCAGAGCGTGCTGCATCTGTCAAACAGCAGTCACCATTCGTAAACTTTTGAAACCATCTTTGACATTTCCTCACATGCAGAATATCGTTGCCATAAACGTCCTGAATGTTTCGCATTGCTTCAGTAGCACTATTCCCTTTTTTGAACTCGTAAAGCATTATATGCCTGATATGCTCTTCTGATACCGCCATGTTTATGAGGGGTTCACATAAAGCAAAACACACGTCTTCACTCGTCAAGGTCTGTAAAGTATGTAGCGAAACACGATAGATCTCCTCTTAGATATGACCTTCAGAAAATTTATGCTTAAACCGAGTAGGACTAGTTTAAACTTAATCTATCGTAAAAAAATGACATTACTTATGGGATGATCTGATAAATAAGTATTATTAATAGTTAAAACATGTATTACAATATTAAACAATATTAATGGACAATATTAAACAATATTAGTGGACATTAATCCTAGATTTTTGTTAGTATGCCATTATTAATCGGGATTTCAACTTGATTTTAAACAAATTTACATTCACAATATTTTTTATATCGGCATGCGAGTCATTCCATAGTTTCAATCCAATGAAAATGGGTAGTTTTTCAGATGAAGACAATCTAAATTGAGGTATAACACGCTTTCATCTATTTCTGGTCTGATACGAGTGGTGGATTTCTTGATGAGTTACAAAACATCTATTTACCCATTGCAAATTAATGATTTTGTTCTTACACTTGTAAACAAAAATAAAATGTACCAGTTTGGTTATATCGTTGAGCTTTAGTAGGTTTAGCTCTTTAAATAATGCACTAGAGTGATCAAGGAAGTCAGCATCAGATAATAACCTTATTGCTCGTTTTTGGATGACAAAGATACCATTTAATGCGTTGTTAGCGGAGTTTCCCCAAACAAAGGTGCAGTATGTTATATAAGGAAGAACAAGAGTATGATAAAGAGTCAATAAAACTTGTTTAGGGACTACATTTCTAAGTTTAAACATTATAGCAACGCTCCTTGAAATCTTTTTCGCGATATAATTTACATGATCACTCCATTACAAATTTTTATCTAGCATTACACCAAGAAATTTTGTTACAGTACACTCCTTTATGACGATTTCATTAACATTAAGTTTATCAAGATATACATTTCTTTTATTAGTAAAAGAGTTTATTGGTGGTCAACAACTTCATTACACTGATGAATTCTGAATGAAATATATTCTTAGCTGTATTAACATCTTTGCAAGAAAAAGAGACAGTTGTATCATCTGCAAACATTATGAAGTTCAGTATATCAGATGAACGTGGAAGGTCATTTACATATAATAAAAATAACAGTGGACCCAGAACTGAGCCCTGTGGCACACCATGTTTGACAAGCGCTTTAGTTGAGCAAACCTTATTTACTGATACAAAATGATATCTATTAGACAAATAACTTTTAAACCAATCACTGATTGCTCCTCTAAAGCCATAACAATATAATTTATTAAGTAGAATATTATGGTCTATTACATCAAACGCCTTACTCAAATCCATATATATTGATATCATTATTTCTTTGTTCACCTTAGCTATATTTACATTTTCCATAAGATTTAAAATAGCCATTTTCGTTGGTTTATTATTACGGAAGCCATATTGATTTGGAGATAATAAACTGTAGGATTTTAAATATTGCTGCATTCTACTTTTTACAATTTTTTCAAAAACTTTGCTGAACACAAATAATGAACACACTGGCCTGTAATTTGTTGCTATATACTGTATACTTTGCTCTTCATTACCAACCGAAAAAGAAATAAATATTTGGGATCACTCGAAGATCAGGGCCCCCAGCCCTCTTTAGTTAGCCTTACAAGGCCAACCAACGAAAACATCACGACCCAACCCAACCAATCGTCAAGGGCGTACAGTTGACCTAACGACTGGTTAGGTTAGGTCGCGATACCCTCGCTACTTAGCCCAACAAGGATAACTAAAGAAGGCTGTGGGGCCCTGATCTTCAGGTGATCCAATATTTGTCCTAAAAAGGCTTGAATTGAGCGAAAAAAGAAAGTTCTCTTGAAAAATAGAATAATAAATATTTAATGCACTTTGCTTGGTCAAGTTTATGACCACGACGCAAAACTTGACGGATAGTTCGCCTAAAACAGCCATAAAACAGGCAATTAAGAAACCATTAGAGGGCAATGCAGATACAGTGTGTACACTGAAGTTAATGATTGTTCATTAATGTAGTAAATTGGTTATTATAAGTGAACTGTTGCGTTATTAATTTTCTTTGGAATATGGTTTTAGGCTTAACGAGAGAGAGAGAGAGAGAGAGAGAGAGAGAGAGAGAGAGAGAGAGAGAGAGAGAGAGAGAGAGAGAGAGAGAGAGAGAGAGAGAGAGAGAAGAAAAAGAAGTACCTCAAAAGGCTTTGCGGCCCATACCGAGGAGGTACCAATAGCAACGGGTGCCAGGGAAAATTTTCTACACCCTCAAATAGTGTGCAAGATTTGGTCTAACCTTTTCTTGAAGTGATCCACAGAGGAACTGTTCACAACTTCTGAAGGTAACCTGTTCCACGTGTCACGGATCTTATACTTAAAGTAATTCCCACACCCTCTAGTCCTAAACCGTTTCAAAGCCAACTTCCAACCATTGTTGCGAGTTGGGTTATCATTTAAACTAAACATGCTTCTAAAATCGACATCGTTGAACCCGCGTAAGAGCTTGAAAACCTCGATCAGTTGACCGCGCAGCCTCCGAGTTTCCAGCGAAAACAAGTTCAGGGCGTGTGAGCGTCGATTGTAGCCCATGTGCCTAACGGAAGGGATTAACTTTGTGGCCCTCGCCTGCACTCGCTCCAGTCTCTCAATATCTTTCCTGAGGGTGAGCGACCAGAACTGCACAGCATACTCCAGGTGCGGCCGAACCAGGGAATTGTACAGTGAGAGCACAATCTCCTTGTTCCGAAACTGAAATTGCCTCTTGATATAACCCAACAGCTTCTGGGCTTTCTTTTCCACCTCTACGCACTGTTTGGTAAACTTAAGGTCGCTGCTAATTAGCACATCCAAGTCCTTTTCCAAATCAGTCGCCTCGATATTACTCCCCAACATCGAGTAGTCCGACTTGGGATTGGCGTAGCCAATGTGCATCACCTTGCATTTACCCAAGTTAAACGGCATTTGCCATTTTTCGGACCACTCTCCTATCCTACCTAGGTCCGCACGCAGTTGCTCGATCGCCTCCGGCGTCCCAACATTGGCCCCAAGCTTGGTGTCATCAGTGAATTTGGCGATCCGACTGACGATGCCACCGTCTATATCATTTATGTAAATGATAAACAACAGCGGCCCCAAAACGGAACCCTGAGGGACCCCACTAGTGACCGAGGCCCAACCCGAACTAGCCCCTTTAATTACAACCCTCTGCCGCCTATTCTTCAGCCAGTTTTCAATCCACCTACCTACTTCCCCACCGATACCCAGCGCGCGCACTTTGGCCATTAGCCGGCGGTGAGGTACCTTATCAAAGGCTTTCTGAAAGTCGAGATAAAGTATATCAATCGCCCTACTCTTATCATACTCACTCAACATGACGTGGAAAAACTCGAGCAAGTTGGTGAGACACGACCTATGCCGTCTAAACCCATGTTGGAAGTCCCCAAGCAGCTTGTACTTAATAAACATAATGAATTTATTCTATTTTTTGTTACACCTGACAAGACATTCTAATATTTTGGTATGTCGCTATGCATTAACTTTTCACTGTTTAATAAGGTTTTTGCTATATTTATTTTTTTTTTCAAAACTGGCACACAGATACTCGATATTCCTCATAAAGATGTATAACTTAAAGATATTATCAAGGTCACGAGCGTATTTGAGACAGTATTCTATTTTTTTAGTCCAGAGTTATATATATATATATATATATATATATATATATATATATATAAACTGTAACTACTAACGACAAACGCATGAACAAAATATTATGAATAAAAATACTAATTTGAACGTGTGTGTGTGTGGGGGGGGGGGGTCTTTGTCGTTAGATGTATGAATTCTTGAAACTCACTCGTATATCCTTTAATTGTTGCAGTTTTTTCCTGAAACTGGTGCTACAGTGCGAGATTCCAAAATTTTCTGGGAGTCGAAGGTGCCCAAAAGTCAAGAAGTGTTGAGGAAAGGTTTAGGAGAACAAGGTGTTGCTGCCTACCTCTCGAAGGAGGATCCAAAGGAGAAGGAAGAGATATGGGACTTGAATGGCTTCAACGGTCTCCTCAGCGACAGTATTTCCCTCGACAGAGCTCTAAAAGACATAAGAAATCCTAAGTGAGTACATAGCATAGTTTAATTTGCATACTTTGTATTTGCATTTCATATATTCATCCTTTGAAAGTCATACTTTTTTATCATCCATTAAAGATAGTCAGTGGCGTCTCCAGATCGGCACTGATTTGAAACCAATTGCAGTTTACATTTTTTTAATTAAACATATGAAGATGCGGTAAATCGGTCACATTAGATTTTCGATTAGTTCTGAATGGTTCGTTATTGTGCCAATTATGTCTGTAATTCTCTTTAAATTAAATTTAAAGAGTACAATATAACATTTCATTCTTTTCGCGTGTTGTGGGTAGCGAAATGTGGAAAATTTTGCTTACTAAAACACCCAAACTACTAAAAATTAATATCATTTGTGCAATTTACATTTTACGGACGACCATTATGTAGACATTATTAAAACGGCCGAAACGGTTAAGCTTAAATAATTTTAGACTTATTTACAGCCTAAGTTAGGATAAAAAGAAAAAAGAAAATAGTAGGGATTTTATTTTTGTATCGAAACGACTATTTGCGTTACCCGCATCATGTTTTCTATACGATGATGTTTTGAAAGATGTTTTAAATCCCTGAAAATATTCGTCATTTTCACGAAAAAGGAGTTACAAATTATGAATTGTCGAGTCAGGAAACTGAATTATAGATTATGAATTGTCTAATGAAGGACCCAGTTTTATTTTTTCCAAAAACTGACTAAGCAGAGGAAGGAAAACACTTTTACACCTGAACTCTAGTACTCTACTCTTATAAAAGTCGATGACTGTGATGAGCAATCGGCCATTGGTTATTGAAATGTCCTAACATTAAACTGTAGTTGACTTTAGAATAATAAAAAAGTTAAAATAATTTAGCCATATTTTAAACAATTGAATTAATAAGAAATCCATAAATAATGAATGTATTATATTGAACTTTCCCATTGTAAGTTTAATTTTTTGCGTGTTAAAAGTCATGCTTATTTGTGTGGTCGAAATAATTAAAATATTTGTATGAATACACATTAAGAAAGGGAGGGAGGTCACTTCTTGTTTTCTTATTTTTATCGTTTGCCCTTAAAGATGTAAAGAAATTAAATACAACGCCGAGCTTCCCACAGTCAGTGTCGTGATTCCTTTCTTTGAGGAACATTTCAGCACTCTTCTGAGGACGGTTGTTTCAATTGTGAACCGTTCTCCTCCAACACTCCTGAAAGAGATCATCCTCGTCGACGATGGAAGTACCATAAAAGGTATAAGGCAAATATTAGTCCCTGTCTCAACTGTGTAAGAACTGCGCTAATATTAAAAATTAAAAGGTTAGTCAGTTTTGGATATAAACACTAAGCCTCTTCGGGAATCGGGGCAATAGGATAGTTCTACTCTCTATATTCCGAGAGTATCATGGGACTTGGCCTTGGGACTGAGTCCTGTGTACAAATGATGCGAATGGACTAAAGAAATTTAAAAATTGTGAAAATGTTTGTTCAGTAGGATAATAATGAAAGGTCGTTTGGGTAGATTACATGAACAATGTTGAATTTCATAAAGTCGACGTTCGAAGTTGTGCATGTCGACATTATTCCAGATGAACCTTATGCAAGTACGAGTATATGCATTTGAAAATCAAGTTGTTCAATATTTTAACTGCGAGTGACTAGCCTAACCCATACATATATCCGAGATTTTCAGTGAGAATTATTAATCTAACCTAACCAGATCTAATTTCCTACCCTAGCGTAACCTAACCTAAACAAAACTGAACCTAACCTGCAGTGGCGCATTTAGAGTGTGCAGGGCCTAGGGCCGGGTGAAACTGTGGGGCCCCAACCCAAAATATTGTGAAGTTTGTCTGGATGCACCCTTTTTTAATATCTCTAGTCACCTGTGTTTTTTTTACCTAAACAACCCCCAACCTAGCCGGTTGTTAAACAATCAGTCCTTGATATAATAATCCGCAATAGCAGAAGTCAGTATATTAGTCACAATGTGATTCTTGATTATTTTATGATACTTTATAGCCGTCAATAACAGGTAAAGCAAGAACCAACGAGATATGTTGCAACACACAATAACTTTCGAAACCATCTGTTCATTTCCTAGGATTTTTCACCCTTTATTAAACCCTTTCTTCAAATTATGCTTTCAAATCATGTATGTATATTCAAGAAACTGCTGGATCAACAACAAAATTTATTTAGTTTGCATCTTACATCAGTATTGAATGCATGAAATAACACGATGATACAACAGAGAAATGTTAATGACAAACAAATAATGTAACAAGAAACTGCTGGATCAACAACAAAATTTATTTAGTTTGCGGGGCCCTCTGCGGCGCGGGGCCTTGGGCCATGGCCCAGTCGGCCCCCCTCTAAATACGGCCATGCTAACCTGACCTACTTATGCCTCCGCTAAATAAATTTGGAGGAGCCATACTGTATTGCACTTGTCCGTCCGTTCGTTCTTCCTTCAGTACGTCCATCACATTTTCGTGATCGCGCCATAACTTTAAGAAAGTTATGACATGAAGTTTCGTTCATAAATTAATGAAACTTCATTCACTTATATATCGTCACTAGACGATGTGTCACGAGCAAAAATCGTGCCCTTGTGTTAAAGGTGAAGGTTACAGGTATAGGCGGAGGCATTAATGTCGTTCCGACATCGTTCTCGTTTAAACTAACTTAATACGAATTGAACTGACATACACAAGATCGAACTTTTCAATATTATTCATGTTTACAAATTTTGGTGTTGACATTGTGCAGGTCGACTTTGTTCCCTTACACTGCTAGGGTATGTGAAACAAGGGCAAGAAGAATAATGGAGCGATGGTTCCGATGAAATTTAGGACATGTACTGAATGATTGAATGAAGTCAGTTATAGTGCGCTTGCATAAGATGTAAGAAAGAATGAGTGCGAATATAAAATGGGTTCATATGTTTGGAGAAAAAACTAAAAAAATTACACTTATTGTATACGGAGAATAAGGTGATTAATTGAGTATAAAAGTTAAAGGGGTATAAAATCTTTTTCTTCACTGCATCTCAGGTTTTGCCAAGATGGCTGCTTAGTTGAATGGAATTTGCTCTTCTTTGCAGCTAGATGTGATAAAAATATATTTGTTGTGTTGTGTCCATCCCACTGTGTGGGAAGTGAATACATAAGAAGGGATTTTAATCTTGGAGAGAAATATACAGTAATTTTGTCTTGTAGTTTTTTGCTCTTAAAGTAAAAAGAAAAAATAGCAAATGAAAGTCTCGTTTTCTCAATGAAAAATCTATAATTTCAACGTAATTTTCTTTAAAAGAAAAATCTTTTAATTGTAAAACAAAAAAGTCTTTTCTTTAAAATTAAAGATGGTTTTACTCACACAGTTGTGATAAAATACCATACTTTCCCCACGAATTATATCTGAGAGGTGGATGTTGATTTTCCTCCAAACTCTATTTGAAATATAAATTTATCCTTATCTTTTTTTCAGAGTTTCTGCGAGTGCCGTTAGATCGTTGGTTGGAGAAAAACCAACCAATTGCTAAAGTTATTCGGTTACCAGAGCGTGTTGGTCTCATTCTTGCTCGACAAAAAGGAATCAAAGTGGCAACTGGTGACGTCATCATAGTTTTAGATTCTCACTGCGAAGTAATGACCGATTGGCTTCCTCCTCTTCTCGGTTCGCCTGAAGTTTCCTTTTCTCTTAATACCATTTATATTTATAAGTATAAAAGTATTCGTAACTTAAGAAAGAGCCGTTGATATTTCTGCAACCCTTAATTCAAATCAAATCACTGTTTTTCTTTCCCTCAGAACCGATAGTGGAAAACCCTCGTACCGCCGTTTGTCCCCTCATTGACATCATTGACAGCAACAGCTTCGCTTATTACCCTCAAGACGAAGGAGGAAGAGGCGCTTTTGATTGGAGATTATACTACAAGAGACTTCCTCTGCGGGAATCTGATTTGAAGAACCTTCCTCAACCTTTTGAGTACATATTTTATTACTGAAATGCCTCTTCATATTACCAAATTTACGAGAGTTATACGCAAATGACAAATGGGTGGACATTTCTCATCCTGTTAACCTAATTAGCCTGTTCTAACGTAACTTGCAGAGGTGTCTGTAAAGTATCTTGTTGGTCGCCTACGGACCAAATGTTTATCTATGACTAGGAGCGAATACTTTTGAAAGTAATGGGGGAGCTTAGGGTCTAGTTTTTACAGACCCCCTTCCCTGGACCCTCCATAAAAGATATCAGGCTTAGCAGAGTAGTAATTTTTTGAATATCCAAAACCTAAAAAATACATTTCACATTCTTATAATTAAAACATCAATTTTTTGGTAAATTATTTTCTATGAACTATTATGCAGAATTATTATTGTGAATTATTATGAAGTTTACAAAACAATTATCTCTTATAATTTTTTAGATATTAATGTTATCTCAAAAATGTTCAAAGATGGTGTGAAGCGACACTGAAATGGTCACATCTCCATTTTAACTTTGATAAAAAGCTTTTCAGTCGCCATAATAGATATAGCGAAACTTCTGCAATATTTGTGGTACTTTAAAACAAAATCTTTAATAGGCTTTCACAAGTACTTTACTTTGTCTGTTTAGAATCTTCTTTCTTTTGAGATTCTTATTTTTGCATTGAAAAATACCCACATTCCAAGGAATATATTCAAGTATCCAATTTGCTTTACAGAAGAGCTGTAATATGAAATACAGTATATCATGCAGAGCTGGGCAATAAATACATTGAATGTATTTAAATACTAAATACTAAATACATTTTACGAATGTATTTAGATACTAAATACAAAATACATCAATTGTATTTAAATACATTTGTAGATACATTTTAAATACATACAAATTTGCTTGTTGAAGCCATGACACGCACACGATAAAGAAATCAACCGCTTTCGACTAAGAGTGGCACACAACTGATTGAACTGACACGTTGAAACATGAACCATGCTGTACTACACTGTCAACGCGTCGTACTGTGCTAGTACAGAACGTATATTAAACCAGTAAAAGTATTTACATTTTTATATTTTGAGTATTTAAATACATTGTATTTAAATACTCATTAAAGTATTTAAATACTATATTTAAATACATGAAAAACTGTATTTATAAATACAGTTCTAAATACACAAATGTATTTAAATGCAAATGTATTTAAATACTGCCCAGCTCTGAGTATATGTATTAATTTGTATTACATTCTTATAATGAACATACTCGCTTAGTAACTAAACTTACTAAAGGAAGACAATTCCATATAAAATTTGAAAATAAAAATTATTTATTCTTCAAAATTAAGTTGGAAGATTTTTTAAAGTCAATATCAGTTTATTGAAAATAGTGAGATAAGGAATCTTTTATCAGGTAACAAATATTCGTATATTATATATATTTATTTTACTCAAATTCTGATGTTTTATTATGGAGTAGCTGAACCTCCCCCATACTCACTCCCATGTTTTCGCCCCCTGTCCAGGGCCGCCGAGAGGGCGGAGAAGCCGGGTTATATCCCCGGGGCCCGGAAAGAGGGGGGATAAAATCTAAAAACATTAATAACGCACTTGATTAAATAAAAGAGGAAATATAATTAATGAACATACATTTTATAGAGATTATCATACTGTACGTTTTGAATAGTAACGTGGACGTATAATCAGTTTGCTTGTTATGTACATAAAAAACATTCGTAATAAAATACTGAGTAAACAGGGGGGCCTATATACCAATCCTTCCCCGGGGCAGCTCTCGCCGGCCCTGCCTCTGTCTATGACTCGTATGTATCCATGACTTTCTTTTTCAGAAATCCCGTTATGAACGGGGGTCTTTTCGCTATGAGTCGGAAATTTTTTGAGGAGTTGGGAGGCTATGATGAAGGTTTGAAGATTTGGGGGGGAGAGCAGTACGACTTATCTTTTAAAGTAAGCAAACAGCAAACAAACAAACTTATTTTATTTCAGATTCAACAGGTAGAAACATTATACGAGTGCACGTGGTCCATAGAAGGTTAAGAAAGGTTAAGAGGTATCTGGAGTAGTGACTTTGTAGACCAATGGAACGCTATAAATAATAAACATAAAGTTGCCTACGCCAATGCTTCCAAATTTGGGATCTATAAAATATATCAGATACCAGTTCATTAACCATGGCTTATATTATCTTATTGACTGACTCACCAAGCCTAGTGATAAATCTAAATACAAAATTGTGTATGACACTGGCACAGTTAAGCACCTTATTGACTATAAACAGCATACTGGCAGTAGAAGGAGCGGGTTTAGGAAAGTTAATCGCCCACAATTCACCGCCCGCAATTCACTACCCACAATTCATCGCCCATACAATTCACCGAACATATATATATATATATATATTATATATATATATAGGGTGAACCAAATGTAGGTGGACAGTAAATGATAACGTTTATTTTGAGAATACATATTTAATTTTTTTGTATACTATAATACAAAATAAAATTTAAATAAATTTAGTTATAATATTTAATATAATAAAACACAAACACCATAGTTATAATGAACACCATAGTTATAATATAATATAACACAAACCGTATTCAACCTACTGTCCACCTACTTTTGGTTCACCGTGTATATATATATATATATATATATACTGTATATGTTCACCCCAACAAAATAAGAATAAGAAAATGTTTGAAACAATATTTATTTACTAAAACCACAATAAAGAAATGTGTGAAATATTTATTTATTAAAACGATACTCAATAAAAAGTATTTGCGAAAATTATGTCTATTATCGTAGTTACTTTTTTCAAAGGTATTTAGGTCTAAGCCTATCTCTCTTGATCTTTTAACGAACCTTTGTTTACAAAAAAGTTGATTTTGGTACTTACGTATTATCGGGACTACCAAACTGTTTATTATGTATTTTTGCTCTCGTCATTTTCGTTTAAACTAACGAAAATATTACAACTTAACCTAACCAATCATCAAGGGCGTACAGTTGACCTAACCGGGCATTCAATTAACCTAACCGGGCATTCAGTTGACCTAACCGGGCATTCGATTAACCTAACCGGGCATTCAGTTGACCTAACCGGGCATTTTCCGTTTTATTTTGTCTAAAACACATTCTAATATGAAATATTATGAGCTATCCCTCTTATATATTCGACAATACAATGCTCTGAATCGCACAATTGCGATATTTTCTTTTTATCTTTTGAGGTTCGTGGCCACCTATGTACTGTTCAATTCTGATTTCACTTAAAGTTTGTTCTTTCTTAAGGCACTCCAGAAATTTCCAAATATTTGGATGATGGGCAGCAATCTGTTCTTCTGGGCGATGAATTGTGGATGGTGAATTGTCGGCGGTGAATTATCCTGAGCGATGAATTGTGGACGGTGAATTGTGGGCGATGATTTTTCCGGATACCAGAAGGAGCACCATTTTTAAATCTAGGAGTTTTTAACAAACTCCTAAAAATATTATTATGGCTACCAGGACCGTTTCTAGCCATTAGGGGGCCCTAAGCAGTATACCCATTTGAGGCCCCACCCCTCCATCCACCAACTCACGCCTTACTACATCACCTCAGCACACACATACAAAAAATGGCTGTGTTAATAAAAAACAATTATGAAACAATTTTAATGAAACATTTATGTCCAAAACAACAAATATGTACTTTCAGAAGACAAACAGAAAAAATACTCTTCATGAATTTCCTGAAAATTAGCTTATACATTATTTAGAATAAATGACACAGAACTATGTATAAAAAAATAATGCAATTATCAACTACCAAACAATTACTAACTCTACGATACAATCGTGTAATAGCTAACAGTTATACAGAACAGTTTGTATCTTCAAAATTTTTGCCTCCTAGATTTTTTCTGGTCGAAATTATCAATAACATCATCATATGAAATCTCCCTGCCAACGTCCTGGTTGATGCTTATGATGCCAAGGCCACTGAGGCGATCCTGCCCCATTGATGATCTGAGGTAGTTCTTGATTAGCTTCATCTTAGAGAAGCTCCTCTCGGCTACGCTACTGTCACAGGTAGAGTGCAGGCAATTCTTAGTGCAACCCAGAGATTGGGGTATAGTTCCTCCAGTTGCTTCTGATGAATGAAGGAGAGAAGCTCCAATGCAGTCATGTTGTGTGAAGGTAAAGTCGGCAAGTTCTTAATTTCGAGGGCCAGTTCTCTTCCATCAATGTCAGAGTCAGCTCCAGAGCTCAGTATCTTAGAGAACTTTTCACACTTGCAGGACAAGTCTTCCTTGTTCATTGTGGTGAAGTTTAGGAGAACCCCAAATATGTCCCTCACATCATCTAATGTTTTGAATCTCTCATTTATTGACCAGATGGCACAATCCACCACCACATTGAAAAATTTTACTTCCAGCCTCTTTAAGGCTTCTGTAAATGGTTCGTCAGGAGCTTCGTAAGCAAAGTGCTTTTTTGTGGATCTGAGCCTCTTCTCATTCAGCACAGTCTCCACATTCATTTCCTCGCATATGTCCCTAGCTACGACTTGTGCTGCAACAAAACCTGTTTCTGTAACTGGTGAGTGAATCTTTTGTTTTTGTGAGGAGGTTGACTGCCACATCAAACTGCATTGTAGGAGACTGCAGAAGTTTGCTCACATGGTTAACTGCATGAAGAATGTCATACCATACTACTGTGCAAATCTGAAAGCGATAAGACCCTACCTCCTCTGCAAGTGCTTGTGCTTCAGTCCTGGCTATGGCATCTGTGGCATTGTTTCTGACTTCCAACAGGGCCTCTCTGATGTTGTGGCTCTGGTATCGCACAGCCTCAATGCTCTTAAGCCGGCTCTCCCACCTGGTTTCACTCCAAGACTTGAGCGTTATGTTCACGTGCTTCTTTAGGATTGTACATCTCTGTGTAGCTGCTGCGAAAAGGTTGTACAATTTTTGTACGTTGCCAAAGAAGCTGATGGCATCTGTGGAAGCTTTAGCTGCATCAGCCACTACAAGATTTAGAGTGTGAGCCCCACATGGAACATAGAGTGCACGACAGTTCTTCTCTAATAACCTTGCCTGAACACCTTTGTTCTTGCCCTTCATGTTCGCTCCGTTGTCATATGACTGTCCTCTGCAGTCATCAAAGTGAATATTCAGTTCATCTAGTCTCTTCAGAATCAGAACTGATAAACCCAGGCCTGTACTTTCTGAAGCCTCAAGAAAGCCCAAGAAGTATTCTTTTATTTCTGGTACTTCACCCATTTTAACAGTTCTGATAATAATCGACATCTGTTCTTGGTGGCTTATGTGTGGAGTGCAGTCTAAAATGAGTGAGTAATATTTAGCTTGTTTTATTTCTGCAACAATGGCATCCAAGATCTTCCCACTAATGGACCCAATGAGCTCATTTTGAATGATGTTTCCTAGGTAACTTGAATGACTATATTGGCCACTTTCGACTCTGCTGATGTGTTGCTTCATCACTGGATCAAATTTGGCAAGCAGCTCAACCCCCTTCAAGAAGTTGCCATTGTCTCGATTGTACAATGTAGAGGAAGACCCCTTGAAAGCAAGGTTTCTCTCTGCCAGTAATTGGATTATACTTACAAGACGTGTGAGAACATCTCGCCAGCGTCTTCGCTCTACCTCCATTAATGACATTTCAGTTTGGTCAATGGTCCTCCCAGTTTTTAGCCGCAGTTCCAGATCCTTCCATGTTGCCACGTTATCTGCATGTTCTGAACTATTTTCATGGCCTTTCAGAAGCAAACCAACGTTTATCCAGTCTGAAAGTCCATCCGTAATTAGTTTGTACGACTTCCTTGAAAACGACTTGCAGCAGAAGCAATAAAGAGCATCATTTCTTCTAGAGTACATCAGCCAGCTTCGCTTTATTTTTTCCCCATTAATTAATGTTCTGTACATGTAATGGTGATGAACGCTTTTACCGTCCTCTCTTTTAGGGAATGTGAAATCTGGACTGATTTGAAATGGTCCTCGAGACACCAGATCTGTCTTCAAGGCATCTGACAGGACAACTGGCCAGTCATACGGATCAAGCGGTGGAGCAGATCTTGGTTCTTGTTGCTCAGTAGAAATGCCTGTGTGTGGTGTTTGAAGCTGAACAGAAGATGGGTCACTTGTTGGTTCATCAGGCTCTACTTCTACTGGTGTTTGAGGTTGCATAGAGGATGGTCCTGCTGTTGGCTCATGATGCTTATCAGGCTTTGCTGAGAATGGCTTTTCCAAATATTTCAGTAGTGCTCCTAAGAAGAACATAACATTACATATTCTGTTAATTTTTGCTAAAATACTCTTTCTTATCTTTTGATAATTGATCTGTGTGAACAGAATTTGAGGTGATGTGATCCATTAAATTTCACATTTCGAAATATTATAAATATTACAGAGACTAGCTTACTCTACACGATTCCTGAGCACTTGCCTAGCTTCATGGTCTACCTAACCTAGTTGCCTGAACTGTAATCATAAGAATATTCAAGTGGCACATCTCACCTGTGCTACTGGAAAGCTTCTCCTCCTCTATTTTCTTCTTTTTCCGTTTTTCAGCTCCTGATGGATAATGTCGTTTCATTTTCCAAGATGCACGAAGTCACATCTAGTTAACCACAACTAATCTGCTAAATAATAATAATGATGATGATAATAATAATAATTGTTATAATTGTAACGTTAATCAAATACATTCAAATAATCAGACCATTTAGGTTTTAACCAACAAAATTCACATTGTCTGAAAAAGATGAGAAAAGAATTAATAAAGTTGAAAACATAACGAAAATAATCCTCGGTTTTAAAGTGTTACAAAATCTCTTAATAATTAGTAAATTAGTGAAATAATGTTTTACAATACTAGAAAAATTAAGCATTTAGGAAAGTATAAGCATATAGTAAGAATAAAGTTAAATAATATAGAAATAAGATCTCACAATAGTTATTTACACATAACGACCAAAACGTTTCGTTTGTCTCCGTTTTATCACATTTGTCTCATACAAAAACTTGAATTAATACGACAATAATAATAATAATAATAATAACAGTAATATTAATAATAACTTCAGCTATATTCCTATTCTTGCCCACTGAGGTATGACCTGGGAGCCTGTCTAGGGGCCCCCTAGTAGCAGCGGGGCCCTAAGTGGCCGCTTAGTCTGCTTATGCCAGGTAACGGCCCTGATGGCTCATACAGTTTTCTCATATTATACATCCTGTAGTTCCACCACAAATGCGCTGTATACACATGAAATGTATTTTACTCTTCAGTTTACAATTAATATGAAACTATATTTTCATTTAGTAAAGAACATTTTAAAAGTTCCAGTATCCAAAATTAGATTTGGCAGTGCGGAGGGCGGCTTCTTGATGCACCTTGTTCTCGCGTTGGTCATATATTTAGGGCAGGCGGAAAGAAAAGACCAGCTGCTAAAAATGCTGGCGATTTCTTAAGTAAAGTAAGTTTATTTTATTAATAAACGTCATGAAAAGTTCAGTTATATTAATATAAAATTTGCGTTACAATGGATACAACTCCATAAATACTGTATATGTTCCATAAACATTCATTCGGGAGTTATTTGAGAATTTTCAAAAACAATAATCCTTTGCTCCTTTAAAGCATGTCGACCATATGCAGAAATTGGTACAAGTTTGAACAAAATGCAGGAGTGCAGTAAATTATTACAAGTTGACGGCTGATTCCTTTATTTTATTTTAGAACTACAAACGAGTCGCCGTTGTGTGGATGGACGAATATGTGGAAGCTCTTTATAGGCGAAACCCTCGGTTAAGAAAAGTTTCTGCCGGAGATGTTTCTTCAGAACTTGCAGTAAGTCTGAAAATGCTTTAAGACTGTCTTTTAACAATCTTTTCGAGTGTTAATAATTATTTGGATGAAATATGAAATAGAATGAGGAATTTGTAAATAGCTTAATAAAATTGATTTTGCAAAAATTTTTCATAAAATGTACTCATGTACTCATCTGACTAGACAACCTCGATAGGCCAAAGTGGCTTTATGATGTCCATATATAACGCTGGTTCTCAACCTGGGTTACGCGTACCCCTAGGGGTACGGGAGGGAATCTTAGGGGGTACGCAACGGGGTCCTGAAAATATAACCCTTTTAATTTTATATACGATTGGATTCAGTTGTTGGTGGCAAAAAAACAGGCCAAGCCTTCTCATTAAGTTTAGTGAGTGTTGTTCGTGCTAGTAATAAGGAAATTTTCTTCAATAAAACTATTTGGTGAAATGAACATTGCTTGTCTGTTTACCTTTCTCGATGTTAAGTCAATCACGCTCTGGGTTTGGGTTACGTGACCAGTGCTGAAAGAGCTCAAGGGGTACAGAAGAAGAAAAAGGTTGAGAACCCCTGATATATAATGTAATGTAGGCTAGTGTAATGTAATGAGTCAGTGGATGAGGAGAGGGATAAGAGTGCTTTGGGTCGAGAACACTGTGTTAATATGAACGCTATTTTAATATGAAAGTTAGTATGAGCGAATGTGATAAGAGATCTGAACAGATGAAGCTAATAAAAAATTAACTGAAAATTTTGTATGTATTGCATAATATTAATTTTCAATAATTTTAACGCTTCAGACTCTTATATAATCATAAGCGCATAAATTCAATATTTGCCACCAATCTTATGGTTTATTAGTCAGTGTTGTCGCCAATGTTACCCCAATCAGGCAAACAAGGGGTCAGTGCATTATAACAGGAAGCACGGCACGCATACGTTTGACACAAAGTAAGCAGTACTTCAGTTACTTTTAATAAATGTTAGATCTTTATTTCAGAGTGAAACTGCTGTACCATCAATAAACAGGGGCGTAACCAGACTTTTAAATTCTATACGCAGGCGCGTCTCTACACTCATTAAATATATGTGTGTGAATATATTTTACTGCTGGATATTTTGTATCAGTGACTTTTTAAAAAATTTTCCTAAAGGATTTTTTTTAAAGAAATCTTGTTCAATTGCAAAAAACTTTCAAAACTTTCCGGGATTACGATGTGCGCAAAAAAAAACTATACGCACGTGAGTATAATGCGTATGCCTAGTTACGCCCCTGAACAAGTAATATGACATGAAGTACATTCATAGATTGAGAGAGATCATGTGTATTTATTAGTGATGCAACTTGAGGTCCAGAATCTAAATATGCTTATGTCACACAGTTAAGTCACAAAATTGTACTGAAAACCTGCTATTCGAGCGTTATCCTTATTACTTATTAAAGCAAGCAAGTAGTTTAGCTAAAATTCACACTACATACTAGCAAATATTGAAAAATAGTGGTCTGGACCGATCCGGACCGGTTCAGTTGCATCATTAATATTTACATAATGTATCATATATGTTAGCTGAATTAATATATGAGTATATACCATTGTAGTTTCGTGAGTAGCCTAATGATAATTAGCAGGGTCGGATTATGCTGCCAAAGCACCCTACACCAACCAGAATTCTAGAGCCACTTATCATAGAGATAAAATATAATATAAAATATTGAATTGACTGTTGTTTTCAATACTAATTTAAAAATATGCCTTTTCGAGCCCACCTATGGTCCCTTTAAGTATAAAAACAATATTTTTTAGTGGAACTGTGTATATCAGAAACAATAAATGACATAGGAAACGGAGATCAAACCTGCCATTGCTAATAAATATGTACAGCAAAGAAATCACTTTTTCAATATTGACATAATGTTGATACTGTTGTGGAACAAGAACAGGAAAAGAAGCAATTAAAAATTACAATTTTGGTTTTCGGGATTTTTTTAAGCAAATTTGTCTAAAATGGTTGATCTCCAGTATATGAGCCTGTAAACCTGCCGGCCTACTGGCTCCCTGGTTGTGAGATGCCTTGATGGTAGCATGAATGTTCTTTATCCTCCCTCTATCTGTATCTGGAATCTTCCGTTTGCGCGGCGATGCGAACTGCTCTTACACAATTTGAACTGCCTCCGGTGGGTGTAGCCTCTCTGGAGGTAGTTAGAACTCCTCCTTGGCAACTGATTTGGTCGCATTGTTGTTTCGTACTCCTCGACAAAAGCAAAAGTAAGACCCTGTCGCTCGTTCTTTCATTGATGCTCTTTAAACATCGGTCTACTTCTCACTCCTGTGTTATGCCATTTTATACTGATGGGTCTCAATCAGATCATGAAGTGGGTTTTGGTGTAGTGTCCCGACTGGGTGTTTGAAACTGCGACGTCCCCCTTTGTTTCCAGTTATACTGCTGAACTCTGCCATTTTATTGGCGTTACGAAAACTTAGCCTACATCCGGGTCACGTTTTTGTTCTTCATACGGACTTCCAAGGTGCAATATTGGCCATCCGTGATTTCGACCTGAACCATCCTATTGCTCTAAAGATTCATTTATGGCTGATCCTCCTTTACTCTAAACATAAGTCGGTTCATTTCTGCTGGTCCCCGGCACATATGGGTAGTGAGGGGAATGAGTCGGCGGACCTCGCGGCAAAGAGGGACTCCGAACAGAATCCATTGAGACCCGCACAGCTTCTTATCTCTGACCTATATAGACTTATCCGTGAGGGTTGTCTTAATGCTTGGAATAAACGTTGGAATGCTGAAACGTCTAATAAGCTTCGACGAATTAAGGATACTACCTCCTCCTGTCTTTCATCTTATCATCGAAATTGTTGGTGGGAGGTTGCCACCTTCGTATTGGTCATTCTTGGTTGACTCATGAGCACTTTCTGCAACTCTACCCCAACCGATATGCGGTGAATGTTTTGTCCCTTTAACAATTCGCCATATTTTGTATGTATTACGATCCGCGTCGCAAGTTGATCTGCAAATTTTTTCCCGCCTTGAGATACTCACCGACTCTCCATTATTCCGATTGGAACCTTTGACGTACTTCCTCCTCCTAATTTCCTTTGATTTTTCCAACGTCTGAGTTATCTAACTTGGCGACAAAGTTAGGTATGTATGGGTCACACTGTTATAACTCTGAGTTGCGAGGGTTCGAGTTGTCTGGAATCTCATTGTACTAATAATGAAATATTCTTCGTTAGATTCGAGAGCGTCTTCAGTGTAAATCTTTTAAGTGGTTCTTGGAGAATATCGCTCCTGACTTGCTGATGGAATACCCTCCTTTGGAACCTCCACACTTCGCCATTGGAACGGTAAGTCCACCTTTGAAATTGACAGGAATCATTTGACTAAATGTTGATCGTATCCTTTATCTTTTAGTTTTTGATTGTCACCCCTTGTGAACGCCTGATTATTTTCCATATTTTAAAAGTTGTATTACGGAGTGTTGCAGTCATAATTGGTCTTCTATATTTTTGCAATTGCCTTTCCAGTTCTGTGTTTATTGGTAATTTGTTCTTTCAATTCTTAAAGGTTTTATTTATTTATTTTTTATTAGTCAGATGGTTATAAGCAATAAGTTATCGAATTGTTTAATCCAATCTCACTTATTTACTTGTGTGTGTGTGTATATATTAATATATATATATATATATATATTATATATATATATATACACAGTATGTTAGTATAGTAAACATCAAAAGTTTTCTGCATATCTAAGTTTTTATCTCTCTTTCCCCCTTAAGATAAAAAGTGTAGTATTGCCTTCGAGCTGCTTGGACACAGGATCCAAAGAAAGCGGTGATCTGATTCTCTATAACTGTCACGGATTAGGACCTCAGGTCGGTTTTAAATAATAAATCTCCTCTTCTTAACCAAACCCCAAATTCCCCCTTTCTCTGTCTTTTTCCACTACAGTTTTCCTGACAATAATCTTTTATCCAATCTTAGATTTAAGATTTCTACCACAAAATATTTCCGCTGTACTTCTCCTATGGCGCCCAGTCTCTGAAACTCTCTAACAGCATAAAACTAACCTATAATAGATCAATCTGCTGAACTCGTAATGTTAGAGACTAACTTTTTAACTGTCCAGTGGTTGATCTTCAGTGCTCGCTCTGATCCTGTTAGTGGAGAAAGTGAAAATTTTGCTGACTCGCACAATTTCACCCAACGAGTTAACAGACCAGTTCGGATCCCTGATAGCTGTATCTACAGTGGTTATATTTTAGACCTCCTCCTCTTCACACACTGTCTCCCTTTGGTCGTACAATCACTAAATTGTCCCTGATACCACCACCCTCATCTCGGAGCCTCTGTCCTCAGAACCCATCGTGATGACGAAGTAGCACTTGGATCGGACAAACTGGAACAGGTTCTGTGACTGTCACTAGGTTTTCCCTTGGTTTTTATTCTCAAATGACCCTTCTACCATTGTCAACCATATCACCGACATAATGAAGGTAGTCATGAACAAATGAATACATCTCCCACAAAACCTTTACCATGGAGTTAGTTCATCTAGCTGGTTTAATTATTCATATGTAATAGTTGCCAAATACGTAGAAATAGTTTTCAGAAATACACTAAGCTGCAAAATCTAATCCACCGTATTATTGCTACAAACACGCAAGAGATCGTATAAAATTAGTTAAGGTTAACCAAATCAAATTTCCTCCATAAACACGATAACAAACTTCTCAATAATCCAAACTACAATAAAAAAATTTGTCGACTTAAAGAAAATTTAATTCAGACTTCAGTAGGTACTTTGTATACCGAAATTAACCTCACCTCATGATTTCAGTGATATCTAATTCAAGGGAGAAGGTCAATCTTATTTTTCCAAATATTTGCCCCTAACTCTACCCTACAGTCTCACCGTTCAGAGTCTCACCGTTCAGAGTCTGCTACCGTAACCACTGAGCTACTAGGCGCTCACCCTTCAAATTGCAGACCTCTTTAACTGACATTTGTAATATTGTTAAACATTCGGAACCTTATCGCCAATAATAATATTTCGTTAGAACTCAATGGCATAATCTTATAACAGATCGTGCACGTAAAATCCACCAAAAATTTTTGGTGTGAAAGGGCTTTGTAATAAGATGAATACGATAGCTCTTATAAGTAATGTTATTTAGTTATATCTAACCAACGCAACAGATAGTTATTTTATATTATTTGTTTACGGGCAGTATTTCTCACTCGGTTGGGAAAAGACGATAAAAGTGGAAAATGAGCAATTCTGTTGGGCTTCCCCAGACCTCACAGGAAAAGCTCCTCGTATCGAACACTGCCAGAAGCATCCGCAACCCGCTCACATTTGGAGATACAATCCGGTACTTAATCTCTATTTAATGTTTTGCTTGTTTTAACTTTTAAGTTGCTTATTTGTAAATATTTGCCATTTGCTTATATTTGTTTCATTTTATCTTTTACTTTGCCCAAACTGAATATTGTATACAAATTTCAAAATTTAAATAAGATAATTTTATAAAAAGATAATTTTGAAGTTAATTAATATTTAAAAAAATAAAACTTAAATTGCGCGTATGTATTAGCACTTGGAATTAGTCTATTTTTAATTTTCCAACTGTTCTTCAGAATTCTCTTGAACTTCAAGAGAAGACTCATCAGTGGTGTCTCGATGTGAATGTAGCTTCTCGGACATTATTTATGAACGTTTGTAATTCTTCAATATCACAAAAATGGATCTTCGAACATACAAACGCCTTCCTTATCTCTGAAAAATATCCACATATTTGACAGTATTTTCTAGTATTTATTATCTTTTTAATACTTGGATTGACTTCGTACCTTTTACACTGTGCTCATATATACATGGAAATATTGTGCGTTATCTATTAGAATAAAAAGTCTAATTTATAATAATTAGTTAGCGTTTTCTTCGACACGAAAGCCTGTCATCATAAAAATCAGTAATTCAAAGAATGTTTTGAAGACGCTACAGCCACAAGTATGGGAACTTAGTTTAGCAGTTGAAGTTGTATTTAAAAACTTCTCTCAATATTAGTCTCTATTATTCTCCTTCCTTCCTTCCTTCCTTCCTTCCCTTCCCTCCCTTTCTATTTGCGAAACGAGGAATCGAAGAAATGGTGCTGCTGTGATTACGATGGTGTATAGTTACGATATAATTTTATTTGCTCTTTTCAAGGATAAGTTACGCCTTTAAAGAATTTTTTTGCTTCTTCGTCACTCTAAATTGGTTGGTCCAATTTAAGCCTTTCAAGCGTGAAGGGTCATTGAGACGGGCAGTAACATCATCAATCGAAAAAAAAAAAAAAAAAAAAAAAAATTGGTGATCATGGTCAAACTCAAGAAATTACGAACAGCGGGCTCATCACCGTTTCCTCTCCCCATTTCACAGACTGGTTTGGCACAGTATATGTATGTCTATGCTGATTTAAACTGAACTGAATAACAAAGTAAGTGAACTTGTCTAGACCGCCGTAACTTGTTATTGGCACGTGTTTATGTAACTCTGGCATAGTACTGGGTGTCCAGAAAATAATATCGAGGTTCTGAAATTATACCACTTCAAACCTTAACATTATTTTGTGGATTATATATCTTGGTAACCTTAGTTTTACTGCCGCTTGAATTGTTCATTCTGACGAAGATCAAACTTGTTACCCCGTTTTAGACCTACAGCTGAACGTAGAATCGGGCTACGTCGTAGCCAATGTCGTAACACCGCTTCCCGTTGATCAGCGAAGTTAAGCGACATTGCGTCGCATAGTAGATGGATGGGAGACCGTCTTCTGCGTCCAGACTATGTAGCGACCCGTGGTTCGGGTCCCAAGTAAAACTGTAGATTCCGTCCGTCATATAACTTTAGATGTTGCGAAGGAGGTTAAACAACCCCATTATTATTATTATTATTATTATTAATGTGGAATCAGAACCACAACCTACCACGGGTGGTCAGAAATTACGAAGTCATCGCCCGGGGTCGATCTCACGACCTCCCGATCAGCAGCCCAGCATCTTAACCACTAAGCTACCCATGGTACCCATTTATGTACCTTTTTTTTTGGATAGGAGGATGAACAGCTAGGTGAGGTGAGCGCCGCCTGTCATCAGGAATCGAACACAGTGGATTCATAGTCAGCGATGCTTACCACCATATATATATTCTACATTTCTGACCATGTGAAAAGGGTATTACGCGCCGAGTTGGAGAAAAAAATTTTAATTTTTTGTACTGAAGAAAGATGTCGACCAATTTGGCTTCACCGAAAAATCAAATTCATCATGAATCTGAAAATTCCGTTTTGGTCTATTTGTAATGTAGCTTCCATCAATACAGGAATAGGATATTTTAATAATTCCTTAAAAACAACCAGTTAATCTATTTTTTAAACTCCGACTTTAATTTTTAGTTAAATTTTCCAGATATTTGCATCTGCTGATCATAATTCTTCAGTAACCCAAATCATCAGCTATCACATTGTCTGGTTCTGCTTCAAAAAATCTTGTCTCGTGGATTGTCGGTTTACCAATCCCTAAATTCAATACCCCACTCACTCATTATAGGTCTGGCTTCCATAAATATTTTAGTTAGTTAGTTAGTTTAGCATCATTGACAGAACACGGCAGACATTCAAGCCAAACATTTTGTCGAACGTACCCCATGGTATTGAAGTAAATGCCAGAATATTCAGATCCTACAAATACCCAGAGTTGGGCACGTTACTTTCTATAAGTAACGGCGTTACCTCTATCGTTACATTGATAAAAAAATAATGTTACCGCTTCAGTTACTTCTATGAAAAAGTAACGCGTTACCGTTACTTTTAAGAAAAGACTAAAGAGTAAAAAAGCCTTAATAATACCAAATTATACTCTATATGCCAAAAAATCAAAACAAACTCAAATAAAAAAATAGCCTGTCCAAAAAACTAATCTTGCAGATTTTTCAGGAGTGTTGTTCGATTTCAGGAACACTAATTTTTCAAAATTGGCATCTGATAGTCCTCCTCGTTTGGAGGAGCTAACAGCTCAGTTTGAAAGTAACGAGTAGCGAGTAACGATTGAAATCGCTCTAAAAAGTAGTGCCGTTACCATTTTCGTTACATCTCAAAAGTAACGGCGTTACCGCTACAGCTACTAAAAAAGTAACATCCCTATCTTCTGGCTCTACAATTTATTCCCCAAAACAACCTGCTTTACATCTGCGTTCCAAGCTATTTTGCCAAACTTAAATAATTTATCTAAGTACAAACAAACACTTATTTCAGACTCAACAGGTACAAACATTATACAAGAGGTCCATAGAAGATTAAGAGATAGTTGTCTGGAGCACTGACTAAGCAGGCCAGTGAATCACTGTGCACAGGCCCACCGAAAGGGTGGGGATACCGTGGAAAAATCCCCTGGGCCCGGACCTCTAGGGGGCCCAGAAAGAGGGGGGATAAAATCTAAAAATATTGATAAAGCAATTGATTAAATAACAGAGAGGAAATATAATTAATGAACATACATTTTATAGAGATTATCATAGTCAAATTGAAACAGATAAAATATCTGCGGTCCACCAATGCCCAAGACCGACTGACAGATCTGGGAACCATTGTAATTGAAAGCCAGTTAGCCTGTACTTTAAATTTCATCAGAATCATTTACCACTTTGCTAGAGAGAAGGCAAAGAAAGTACACTTTTAATTATGAAAATCTTGCAGTAAACAATTGTCTTGCCTGCATGGACTGGTACTGCATTTGTAAATTGTATGGTGATAGAATTAATATAATTGATTCGAAAAATAAAATGGTAATTTTCTTCTGAGTTGTTTATTCATATTGCATGTTTTGAATAGTGACTTGGACATATAATCAGTTTGCTTGTTATGTACACAAAAAACATTCATAATAAAACACTGAGTAAACAGGGGGGCCCATATATCAATCCTTCCCCGGGGCCCGGGGCAGCTCTCGGCAGCCCTGACTGTGCATAATGAACATATCATACAATTGTCTACGCCAATGCTTCCAGATTTCCAGATTTGAGATTTATAAAATATATCGGAGATTAGTCCACTAACCATGGCTTCTATTATCTTATTGACTGACTCACCAAGCCTAGTGATAAATCTAAATACAAAATTGCGAATGACACTGGCACAGTTAGGCACCTTATTGACTACAAACAGCATACTGACACTAGAAGGAGCACCATTTATAAATCTTGGAGTTCTTAATAAACTCCTAAAAATATTATTATATGCAACATATAATTTTCTTAAATTATACATCCTGTAGTTCAACCACAAATGAGCTGTATACATTGGAGTACAAAAAGTTTTGAACAAAATCAATTTAACATCTAAGTAATAAAGAAATTCTGTTTGGTCCATTTCAACTACTAAGGAGGCTCATTGTCGCTCACGTCGCTGATCTAATGGAAAGCGGTGTTGCGACATGACCACAACGTACCTATCAACATTATAATATATATATATATATATATATATATATACAGTCTCCTTACAACATCCTCTTTTAAAACATGCTTGTTAAACGGGTTTTCCTTGAAGGAATAATAAAATGAAATAGTTCTGAAGGATGAACACGTACTTCCTGGAATTGAGATTTCCCTTGAACCTCGACGAATACCAAGTGCGTCTCTCTGTCGTAGTTTTCAATTAATATATTTTCATGTGCTCATTTTATTCCTATGAGATTCTGTATATGTAAGAAATTTTCAAGAAGTACTACTGTAGTTCTGGACTGTAATTTGAATAATTTGGGTAATTATCACCGGTCTGCATGAAAATCAATTTCTTTATTTTGAGTTGTGATTCTGAAGCAGTTCGCTGCGCTGAATTAAAAAATGCTACCAGTTTTTTTCTATCACCAACAGTTTTAAAGTTATTAGCAAAACAATTTTGGGGGCGTTTTGTAATTTTTTACCTTTTTAATTAATTTCGTTTTTTCATATTTTCCAGATAGATAATTCTAACATTACGTCTTTAAAATTTTAATAATGGCTTCTAGAGGATGTACCCATAGTCCAAACATATTTTGTTATATTTGTGGTCGGTATGTTATTGTAAAACAAAGAACAAATGTAACGACCTTCATTAAGAGAGCTTATCATGCTTATTTTGGAATTAAATTAGGAAATCAAGACAAAAGTTGGGCTCCACACAAAGTTTGTCTTACGTGTGTTGCGGCACTAGGAATTGGAGCAAAGGTAAAAAGAAAAGTTTGCCATTTGGGATCCCTATGGTATGGCGTGAGCCTAGAAACCATACCGACGACTGCTACTTCTGTTCTTGCAATGTTAAAGGTTATAATGCAAAGAATAAAGAGAGCCTTCAATACCTAAGTCTTCCATCTGCAATAAGGCCGGTACCCCATGGTCCAGAAGTTCCTATTCCCCGCCCACCCGAGAGTCTGGATCAATACAATTCAGATTCTGATTCAGCTCCAAATCCAGACAATGATGTTGTTTATGAACAGCCAACAGCTGACCGAGATCCTAAACCATTAACCCAAGCCGAACTAAATGACTTAGTCAGGGATTTGAATCTGCCTAAGGACTCTGCAGAACTTTTGGGGTCTAGATTGCAGGAGAACAATTTATTGGCATCCGACACATACTTCGCTTGGTAAATATATTTTGTTTCTTTCAGTTATTTTTTTATTCTTTCATAAACAAGCAATATGCTTGTCCAAGAGCTAGGAGCTATTTAATTCTGCTTTAATTAGGTTTTACTCTATCACCTAAAGATTTCGTGCTACAAGGGGTGTTGTAATACCTCATCTGTCCCCAAATGTTAACCACCCATTGATGGGAGGGGAGAGAGTATTTTGCTGGGAACGGATGGGGAACGTGATAGAGAAAACGTGATAGGGAAAAAATAACTATATTTTTGAGATCAGCGCACTCAAATTATATAGAATCACCAACTAGTTTGTAAAAATCGATCGACAAGTTTTCAAATGTGTACTGGTGTTATTATTGTTGTTAGATTTCCATGTAATCTTAAAAATAATTGAGTATTTAAAATATTTTGACGTTACTTGATTTAATTTGGTTTATAACCTAACGATTACTGTTTGAGATGTTATTCGGGTTGATATATAGTTTCATAATTTCTGCAATGACAGTTGATTATGGCCTCTCATCTTGGCTCTAAAGCATTTAAAATTTGTAACCCTCTATGTTGGATTGTCTAACTTATAGAACTTCTACTTTCAAATATCTAGCCCTTCTCATAATTTTACTAGTTGTTTTGTTTGGTGCCCATACCAAGATGTTTTATGCACCTTAAAAAAAAAAAAAAAGATTCATATACGTCATAATATCATTCCAAGTTTAAAGTTTACTGGAAAGTCGTGTGGTGAAGAGGTGTCTAAAGACGTTCATAGATTTAATAGAATTAATACAAAATGACAGTGAATTACATAATAGCATATTTACAGTTTAAGCGATTGATAAGAGATCCAGTGATGGTAAATGTTAAGTTTAGAGGCGTAAATTAAACTCGAAGAAGTTTAGGGGTGTAAATTATGATACTAACGAAAATATCACGACTTAACCTAACCAATCGTCAAGGGCGTACAGTTGACCTAACCGGGCATTCAATAATTTTCTCATAGGTTTAATGAAAATATCACGACTTAACCATATATATATATATATATATATATATATTCTACAAACTAAAATTAAGTATTTGTACGGAGATAATATAACATACCACATCTGACATTCCATCTAATATACGACTAATAGTTCTTTGGAAAATGCCAGGAGCTGATAAAATACCATAACATAATCTATTATAACGAAATAGACCTTTGTGAGTATTTATAGTTGTGATATCCTTAGATTTTTCATCAAGCTCCAGCTGTGCATAGGCTTGTGACATATCCAGCTTAGAGAAGTATTTATTACCAGCTAACTTACTAAAAATATCAGCAGGATTAGGAATTGGATATTTATCTATTAGAATAGCCTTATTAGCAGTTACTTTGTAGTCCCCACAAATACGAACACACTTATTAGGTTTTAACACAGGGACAATAGGTGCTGCCCATAATGAGTGCGATATATGTTCAATAACCTTTTCCTTAGTGAGCTTGTCTAGCTCCAATTCTACCTTTTCTCTTATAACATAAGGCAATGGCCTAGCTTTACAAAATTTAGGGCTGACTTCATTATTCAATTCAATAGACACTTTATGATCTTTGAGCATGCCAAGAGTAGGCCCAAATAATTTTGGAAATTCCTTTAAAAGAATTAAGATATTATTAGGTATTACAGAACAATTTATTGATTGATGATCAACTATAATGTTATGGATAGGCAAGTTTAGAGCATGAATCCAATCTCTTTCTAGAAGAGTAGAACCTGGTTCATCAATCACTAAAAGTGTTAACTGTTTGTGATACTTTGTATCATTTATTGTAACTTTGAACTTTAGCCTCTCCTACTATTGGCATCTCAACATTTCCATATTTTTTCAGAGTAGCCTTCGAATGATATAGTGGTATGGAGTTTTGGAATTTTTCTACAAAATAATCCTTAGAAATTATAGTTCTAGCTGCACCTGTATCCAGTTCCATTGGAAGTTTGACTTTATTTATAGTAGCATCTATAATATAAGGACCAGCATTTGTAGTGCCATCCTGACTGAAAATATATTCAGAGCCTATCTGTGACTGCTTTAGACTGTTAGCTGATAAAGGAGGTTTATGCATTTTAGAAAAACAAACCTTTGCTATATGTCCAACCTTGTTACATTTATAACATACTGCCTCCTTGAAAGGGCATTCTACCTTCCAATGCTGTTTGCCACAGCCAGTACAAGGTTTTTTTAGGTTTAGCACTTTGCTTAGGCTAATTTTTTGAACTATCTGCTTCTAGAAAGTTTCTTTGGCTAACCTTTGGATTATCCTTAGCCTTAGTTCTTGTAGACCTACCATTTAGGTTAATATTAGATTTAGGCCTGATCAAATTCACATCACCAAATGCCTTTGCATCCTTAGCAGCAGCTTCCCTAGTTGTGGTTAGTACTACTGCAGTATCAGAAGTTAGGTTTTTAATTGTCAATAGTTTTCGCTGAGTGGCCTCCTCTCTCAAACCCATGACAAATCTATCCCGTAGCATTTCTGTTAGGTTAGGGCCAAACTCGCAAGTACTAGCCAGTTTCCTTAGGCTAGCTACAAAGTAAGCAATTCATTAACCTACAGCCTGATTTCGAGAATAGAACTGAAATCTCTCAAAAATCGCAACCACTTGAGGCTTATAGTGATCTTTTAGAACTGTAACTAAATCTGTATAGCTACACTCTGCTGTACTCTTAGGAGCTACCAGATCTTTAACTAGACTATAAGGTTTAGGGCCTATTAGAGTTAAAAAAGATGGTACCCTTTTACCATATGGTATAGAATTCGCTGCAAAAAACAACACTCTATCCGTGTACGTGTCAAAATCTTCCTCGCCCTCCGAATAGGGGCCTATTTGACCAATAACAGGCATAATCAAAATAGCCTAAACACAAACTAGGCTCAATACAAGAACCCTTGAACTGTAGGTTAGCAATTTGCACTTCACTAGCCCCTTCCCCCAAGCGGAAAAAAGACAAAAATGCAACCAAAAAACAAAAAAGCCCTCGTCGCCAATGTAGTGACCGGTAGATAAGACTATGGTTCACACACTATATAGCTACAGATACAGTACAATAACCAGAATTAAGTTACACAACGAAATAATTATAGACTCGCCTCAAGTATAGAACAACAGTTCCAGACAATATTCTAGATAGCCAGTAATAGTCGTTAGTCTAGCAGTTGTCAGTCTATTAGTTAGTCAATAGCTATATCAGTATATCTAGATAGGCTAGTAGTTCACAATAGTACAACGACACTCAACACTACATCCATAATCGCAATGCTAATGATCATCCCAAAACATCATCGCTGCATATCTGCCTTAATCCGTCAAAACCAGTGCTGCCAGATCAATATTAGTTTTTATTATTAAGGTGTTTTTTTGGTGTGTCGATCTGCAGACTTTGTCACACCAATCCACCACAGACATTATTTACTCTAGCTGTAATTATGTAATTGTAATGTGATACTTATAATTCAAGTCATAATAAATAAAGTACACTGAATTAGAAACTTTACTTTTCCACTGCATTCAAAATGGGGTGAATGAGTTATGAATAAAAATATTTAGGGTGAATGATACCGGAAAAGGTGGTTGAGAAGCACTGCCTAGAATATATGCACCCAGCCCACTAAATTAATTTTCTTTTGTTCCTGCTATCTGTACTGAGGTCCGGAATAATATTGGTAAATTAAAAAATACAAAAAATAACATAACATTCCTGTACCTATATTGAAACTTGTTAATGATAAGATATCTGTAACTTTGCCTAAAATTATCAAAGTATTTCCAAAGGCATATTCCCATCAATGCTAAAAACTGGTTGTATAACACCCCTTTTTAAAGGGGGTGATCGTACACTAGCAACAAATTACAGGCCGGTGTGTTCATTATCTGTGTTCAGCAAAGTTTTTGAAAAAATTGTAAAAAGTAGAATGCAGCGATATTTAGAATCCTTCAATTTATTATCTCCAAATCAATATGGCTTCCGTAATAATAAAACAACGGAAATGGCTATTTTAAATCTTATGGAAATTGCAAATATAGCTAAAGAGAACAAAGAAATGATGATATCAATATTTATGGATTTGAGTAAGGCGTTTGATATAACAGACCATAATATTCTACTTAATAAATTATATTGTTACGGCTTTAGAGGAGCAATCAGTGATTGGTTTAAAAGTTATTTGTCTAATAGATATCATTTTGTATCAGTAAACAAGTCTTGCTCAACTAAAGCGCTTGTCAAACATAGTGTGTCACAGGGCTCAGTTCTGGGTCCACTTTATTTGTATTCTATATAAATGACCTTCCACGTTCATCTGATATACTGAACTTCATAATGTTTGCAGATGATACAACACTCTTTTTCTTGCAAAGATGTTAATTCAGCTAAGAATATATTTAATTCAAAATTCATCAGTGTAATGAAATTGTTGACTACCAATAAACTCCTCCTAAATACCAGTAAAACAAATTTTATGATTTTTACTAATAAAAGAAGTGTATATCCTGAACTTAATGTTAATGGAATCGCTATAACGGAGTGTACTAGTAGTATGGGCGCAAAAGGAGAGAGTGCAATGCAATATTGATCAACGTTGCAAAATGGGAATGTTGCAAGATGTCATGCAACAAGGGGAGGGGTTATCCCCCAAGTTGCAATGGACTCCCCCCAGTGGGGAAGAAGGTGGGACGGCCTCACCCCTCAAAGGGATATATATATAACCTAAGAGACAGAGAGGATGAGGAGAAAGGAGTGTTCGTTTGACAGGAGCCAAGCGCATATTGTTTGTTTGTTTTTTCTGTTTAAGGTGCTTTCAACCCTGCTGGATTATTGACACCATTTTTTTTTTTTTTTTTTTTTTTTTTAAGCGCATATTAAGACTTCATCCGGACGCCCGCCGTCTTATAAGATCCTAATCAGCCAGTTGGCTTAACTGGCTGAGTTGCCAGATTGCACTATTTATTTAATTAAAGCATCAGACGCGTAACTAGGGTTGATCGAACCCAGGGCAAATCAATAAATGGCGCCCTTAAAACCAGTGTTGTTTAAAATTCTGGCTGAATTCTTATAATGGTACTCAAACTGGTTACTCGTAATAATACCGCTAACAAAATATAGTTTTAAGAAGTTTATTTTATGACAAATGAAAATGAAAAACAGTTATATACATATAAAACTGTACAAAAATATGTAAAAATAAATTGAAATGAAATGAAAGTACAATTCATAAAAATTATTTTTAGTTTATACTTTAATGTTTTTCTATCCAGGGCCGTAACTAGGGTTTAGAAATTAGTGAGGTCCAGATTTTTTTCGAGCGCGGCGGGACGAGCAAAATTCAGACCAAAATGACATCTACAAACACAACCCAAGCTATACACTAAACACAAAACCCTTGTCTATAATTAAATACTGTACAAAGGGACGTGTTAGCAAAAATACTTTTATTAAAGCTGCACGGAGAACGGTTCAGTCTCTTTTTTTTTTTTTTAGGAAATAATTACCGAGGTCCGGACCTCGGTGACCTCATAGGTAGTTACGGCCATGTTTCTATCCATATACATAACCGCGTATATTTACTATTAAGGTTGATATTAAATTTCTATTAATACAATTTAATTTTATAGAACCAAAGTAGGGTTAATTATTTGTCGAATTACAACAGAAACAATTAATATATGTACAAGGAGAGGCATAACTTTTCATGAGAATACACTTTGATGTTTTCTTGAATTTTACTGAATTACCGATAGCAGAATTAACAATTAGAATATTAGATACTGACAAAAATCATTCCAATTATATGGTACTTTAAAAGAAATGCCTTGTTTGCACCTATTATTTTTGGCTCTTTTAATGAATAATTTGGAACTTCACACTAAACATGTATTTTTCTTACTTTTGCTGATGCAAACTTATCAATAATGTCATCAAAATTTGTTATTTCAGTTTCCTCACGTTCAATGCTGAGTAAGGCTAAAGCAGAAAGTCTTTCTTGGCCCATTGAAGCTCTCAAATATGATAAGATCAATGTTAACTTGCTGAAAGATCGCTCACAGCTGGCAATTGAAATTGCAATAGTGAGCATTATCTGAATAGCTACTCTCAAATTTGGAAAAACATTTTCATCTCCATACTGAACAATAAACTTGGAGTTCCTCAGCTTTAGAAATCTGAACATTTTGACGACTTTTCAGAAGCATCTTACAATCCAGGATTTCTTCATAAAGCTCAAAGCCGTCAATATCATTGCTGTAAAACTGTCCAAGGTTGAGACGACTTTTCTTTAAGATATTTACGTCATGACTACTGTTGCTTTCATTTGAGTCAAACAATAATCCTCTAGCATCTAAAAGAAATCCAAATTTTGAATCCAAGTCATGGAGACGGACAAATCTTTCTTCCATTTCATTATGGAGACGATCAATAGTTTTTCATTATTCTCATCATTTCTTCTTTCGCAGTTAACCCTACATCCTTGGCTTTTTCACCAGGCATTTGTTTCTTCTTTCTGGGGCGTCTTTCTACTTGAATATCCCATTCATCACGCAGTTTCAGCCCTGCTTCAAGTGATTCACTGGCCAATGATTCTCGACTGCTTAAAAAATAATCTTGAAGGGCTTTTAAATCATAAGCAGCATCATGAAAGTTCATGTTATGATCTTGGAGTCGTTTTTGAACACGATCAATCCGAACAAGAATTTTGTTCCAGAATCCAAGCAAAGCCAAGAAATGAAAAGTCAAAATTTGATTCAGCACCTGCCTTGCATCACCTCTTGTATCAGCATTTCATTTTGATCATCAACCATGCTTTGCAAGAGTTCCACTATAATATCAAAGTATTCATGAACAGGCTTCACAGCCTCTGTTCTGGAACTCCATCGAGTTTCAGATTCAGATTTGACAACTATTGGTATGGCATCTTTCAGCTTTTGCCAACGGAGAGTTGAACGTGAAAAGAATGAATAAAGCGACTGAATTGCACCAAAAAAAGTCACCATCACTGCATCATGGTTAACAGCACGCACTCCAACCAAATTGAGAGAATGATTATCGCAGTTTACAAAAATAGCTTTGCTATTTTTTTCAATAATCCTCTGTTGAACACCACTTTTATAACCAGCCATAACTACAGCATTGTCATAGCATTGAGATCGAGAGTCTTCTAACGGCATTTTGTCTTTTTCCAGTTTTCGAAAATCACTACCACAATGTTTTCAGCATCCTTTCGTTTTAATTGGATAAATCCAAGAAAAGACTCTTTTATAAAAATTGTTTTCTCCTGAAAATCAATATCAACATAACGAACTGTTTCTGCCATTTGACTCTCGATGTGCTTGATCTGGAGTAGAATCAAACATGAGGCCAAAATATTTGGCCTTATGAATGCTCTGTAACAATTTCTGGCGAACAGTAGAAGCCATCAGCTGAATAAATTCATTCTGCACTAACGGAGATAAATATGATGTTCTTCCAGGGTGCTTTTCCACAATACTGAGATGTTCTTTCATGACAGGATCAAACCTTGCCAACAATTTTAATAACCCAAGAAAATTTCCAATATTGCTTTCCTCTTCCTGTCTAAGGGATTCCTTGTGACCACGCAATGCAAGGTTCCGAGTTGCTAAAATTTTATGCAATGGAGAATTCTGTGGAGAACATCTCGCCATTTTTGTTTTTCTGTTGCAATTTGAGCTTGAAGCTCTACGTCATTGATTCCTCTGTTTTCTAAAAGATTTCTTTCCATTTCCTTCCATTGGGTGAAGCAGTATCGATGATTTTTTGCATTTTCATGGGTGCTAAGCCTTTCTGGTGCTTTCCAATGATTGAACCCATTTTCTTGCTCCAATGAAGACTGATTGTCAATTTGAGAAAATAGCAAACAACAAAAGCAAAAAGCTGCTTTCTTCTCTGGAGAATAAACAAGCCATGAGCGCCAAACCTCTTCTCCACATCCATTTCCCAACTTTCTTTTAAACCATCTTTCATTCATTGATCGGTTTTGTGTGGGAACAAATGGCCCTTCAGTATTTTGAAAATACTTCGAACCCAATGTGACCATTTCTGTCCTCAGCCTACATCGTGATGCTGAATCGCATGATTCGCATCTGGTATAGGCTGTGCTGTTTTTTCCTGCTTTTCGCTACTCAAAGTTTTAGTATCTTCTGGCTTTTTGAAAGACACTTAATTCTCCTTCTGATACACTGGCGGGTAACCCGGGTTGGTCAACACTCATATCTGATGCAGTTAATGCTGATGAAGGACCAGCTTGTTGCTGTTCAAGAAATGACATCATAAAGCCACTTGACTTTTTAGCTTCTGCTTCTTGCATTTTTCTTTTCTTCCTGCCTTCTGCTCCATCAGCTTCTTTTCCGAACTTTTCGGTATCGGCAATGTTCGCTTCATGATAAAATTTTCTAGAGAAAGAAACAAAAAAATAGAATAAATTAATAATTCATAATAAAATTCTAATAAAAATAGAATGAATTAATAATTAAATGAAGTTAAAAATCTGAAATTCATGGAAATTCGATGGCTAGAGATATGGTACCGGTACATTTCCAAAAAAGCATGTTTTTACTCTTAATTTTTTTTTTTTTTTTAAATCATTAAAATGGCGCCCCCCCAAAATTTGGCGCCCAGGGCACGCGCCCCACCTGCCCCACCCTAGTTACGCCACTGTAAAGCATATATTCTTAACAGTTGGCTTAGAAGGCTTCTTAGAAGGGAAAGAGGGGGGGGGGGGTAAAATCTAAAAATATTAATAAAGCAATTGATTAAATAAAGGGAGAAAATATAATTAATGAACATACATTTTATAGAGATTATCATAGTCAAACTGAAACAGATAAAATATTATATGCAGTCCACCAATGCCCAAGACCGACTGACAGATCTGGGAACCCTTGTAATTGAAAGTCAGTTAGCCCATACTTTAAATTTCATCAGAATCATTTACCACTTTGCTAGAGAGAAGGCAAAGAAAGTACACTTCTAATTATGAAAATCTTGCAGTAAACAATTGTCTTCCCTGCATGGACTGGAACTGCATTTGTAAATTGTATGGTGATAGAATTAATGTACGTAACTGATTCGAAAAATAAAATGACCATTTTCTTCCGAGTTGTTTATTCATATTGTATGTTTTGGATAGTGACTTGGACATATAATCAGTTTGCTTGTTATGTACACAAAACATTCATAATAAAATATTGAGTAAACAGGGAGGGGGGGGGGCACATACCAATCCTTCCCCGGGGCAGCTCTCGGCGGCCCTGGCCATAGGATAGAATGACATTTCACTTTGCCCGTCACTTTCAAGCGATTGTGCCATCCCTCTATGCCACTGTTAGTACGAATGCTCATCCTATAAATGCTCCATGATTCCGGTATCCAGATGGTTCTGTTGCACATGATCCAGTTCTTGTTCACGTACTCCATGAATCTCTTCAGAGTCGATAGTTGCGTTTGCTGTCAGTCGTTGAAAGATTGGTAGGATATGTTGTGAAGGCAGAAAACAAAAAGCCATAACTTTCCGTATGAGTTTGAACGTTCCGTCGTCTGAGGTGTAACCCAGATCTTCATCCTGACGAAATAAAACTTATGAAAAATGGAAGGCAGTTCAAGGCACATCCTTTTTGTTCAACCTCTGTGAAACTTGATTGCATAGCCCGCCACAGCACATCTTCAATGTCCATAACTACACGTCTGATCCGAGGAGCGTTTGGCAGAAGTCTCTTGATGGACATCAGACACTGGACGGCGGGTACTTGTTTATCGTTATTCCCATGGCGGACGAAGACGTTGATAGTAAACAGTTGGTAAAATGTAGAATACGGCATCTGCAATCTGCATACCACATTTTGGCCTGTGAGAGGCGTGCAAGTTAGTCATCGGTACCGAAAATGTAACGTTGAACACCGACTCGGATATCATCGTGACGGAAATCTTCTGGAACATGCTCAGGCTAAACATCAAAATCCAGATCCTGGGGTGTTTCAGTCTATTTTTTTGACGGAATTAGTTAGCGTTGTGAGCAATGTAGTCCAAGGTCTGCATGGCAAAACAAGGTTCGTCAGAAGGCATGTACTCTCAACAGTTCATTAGTAATACTTCCTGCAGAATAGCTCTTGTTGTGAACGCACTCCTCTGTTACAAGAAATGCAAGAATTTCGTGACGTCATGGTAGAGAATTCAGGAATAAAATGAGTTATGTTTCTTTTTTTTTTTTGCCCTTTTTATATATTAGTACGGAGTGATTTCGCACTTGAGAATTGTTCAAACCTAACTTGGGTAGACATATCAAAGGCGTCATTTTGTTGAACAGTATTAGTATTGTGTTCAGTTGTAATCACCTTGAGTGGAGTCGAAACTTCAGTAGGTGCACGTGAAAATACCACAAGTACAAGTCTTGTTAACGCTTTCCATAGTGGGCCGAAATCATCGGTTTCCAGGCTACCTTTTTCGAACTGGCGCTACTCTTTGCAAAGAATCATGCTACATTTCATAATACACGTATCCCTGATACATACCTCTCAACTTTGCTCTTTAAGCTAGCCGCTACGACTCCTAGAAGGCCTTGTAGGTGAATAAAAGTGCATACGAGACGGCACGAGTAGGCATATAGGTAATATTGAAGTATGTAGCATGCATACCTTTTAGGGCTATTAAACTTATTAAAAATTAGGGTTAATGTTAAGTTCAGGGGACACTCGATTTCGGTGATCCACCCATTTCATCCATCGGATCACTCAGGCTTGCGTTCGGGTTAAATTACATTAGTTACCGGTATTAGGCATGTGCCAACTTTCGAATTAAAGGTCCGAAATACTGACGCCCACAAAACTTGACATTAGTCTTTAAAAGCAATGTGGAATATCGAGTTTCAGGGTCATCTACTTTTTGGACCTCTGATTGGCTGAAAGTTTGTCATTTACATTTACATTTCATTTGGAAAACATGAAGCCATTCGGGCCTATCGAGGTAATCCAAGTCATGAGCTACATTTTAATAATAAAATCTTGCAAAATGTCAAACTCAAGTCAGCTAATTAATATACAATGTTTTACTATCACCATAGTAGCCTATAAGACCTTCAACAAAGTGAACAACCCCACTGTACACAGCCACCAAAAAGCCAAAGGTGAAAACAAGAAGCCAATATGCAAGTATTACAGGAGAGGCTTGTGTAATTATGGACTTAAGGGAAGAGAATGCCCATTTGCTCACTTGCCACTCTGCAAAAAATTTATAAATGATGGTAATGGCATTTCTGGATGTAGATCCAATGCAAGATGCCCCTATCTTCATCCTCAAATTTGTCAGAGCTCATGGTGGGAAAAGCTGTTTTAAAGAGAACTGCAATTTGGCCCACCTGAAGGGAATAATCTGAATGCAGCCACACCAAAATCAATGGAGAGAATACCAGGATAGTGAGTCTGCTATCCATCAGCCCCATCTCACCCAAGGGATGCAAGAAAAATGAAGATTGCATACCATTCCTGCACCCAGATCTTATGCTGATGTAGCAGGTCCAGGTAAGCCCACATTAACCACATTATGGCCCATTGTAAATGTAAAGTAAAATTTTTTGCTGATGACTTGAAACTGTATTTGCAATTTTCTCCTGATTCCTTGTCATCTTTTCTCTTGGGTGTAGACCAATGCCAAAATAATAATAATATACTCACTGCTACATCTAGGTCATGGGGCCTTTCTCTGAATATGTCCAAGTGTTGTGTGCTTCACTTCCAGAGGCCTGGTGCTCAGTTTCAGGAGATGGGTCCTTACACTGCATACTACGTTAATGACGAACAAATTAGATTTGCACAGTCTATCACTGACCTGGGAGTAGTAGTTGATATTAGACTGAAATTTCATCTTTATATTCACTCAGTAGCTAACAAGGCTGGTGGGTTGGCATTGAATCTACTAAGCTCTACAATTTGTTGAGATCGTGAATTTATGAAGATTGCTGGATTTGAAAATCTTTCTTACTCTGCAAGACTTAGTAGACTTCAGCTCTTTTCTATTCAGGGTAGACTTCTTAGAGCTGACTTGATTCAGTGCTGGAAGATATTTCATGGCAATTCACCAATTGACCCTTCTGACCTGTTTCAACAGCTTCCCCATATTAATACTAGAGGACATCCATTCAAGATATTTCATCCTCAGACTTTTCATAAGTTTTGCACAAGATTTTTCTCAGAGTTATACCTATTTGGAATTCTCTCCCCCCTGCTGTGGTATGCTCAAATACCTTATCTGTATTTAAATACTCTTTGCATGCCCATATGGGTCACTGACTTTGAGTTCCATGAATGACTGGCCTTTTTTGGCTTACAACACACTTTCCAGTCGTAAACATTATTTTTTTCTTACTATGCAAACAACTAACTACATTGAGCTGGTGTGTTGGCAGTTCCGGGGTTCTCAGTTTATGGCCATGGGAAGGGAAACCAACCAGGTAAGAATACTGGTAATAATAGTACAGCAAGCAACCATGAAACCCATTGGGGTTTTATCACCTCATGAAACAAATACAAGACATTCAAAGCTCACTTGGACTCCTTATACAAAAACAAATGAGACCCCTAGCAGGAACTCTACAAATGCCCTGTAGACATGTGGGAGATGAAACAAATGGCTCCACAAATGTATCAATAATTTACTTAAACATCCACGGCCTTTACCCAAACTCAGACCATACCAAAGTACCTTACCTAAAGAGCCTGTGGAAAACATTACTAGCACAGTTATAGCCCTCACAGAAATACACCTGAACCCCATGATCATGAGTAGTGAAATTGCAATTGAAGGGTATACCACCCATAGATGTGACAGAGAAGGCCATCTGAATGGTTGTGTCCTGATGTACATCCCTGAAAACATTCAAAGTGAACTACTCATGGCATACTCAAATGGAGCCTGTGAACTCCTAATCATCATGCTCAGTATAAATAAAGAAAACATAATACTAGTGAATATCTATAGGTCCCCCAGATAGCTCCCATCTAGAGCTCACTGAAGTTTTGGAAAAAATCAGGTAATGCCCAGTTATCATAGACTCAACAAGAGATTTAATCATTACAGGAGACTTTAATCTCCCAAATTGCTCTTGGAACCAATATGGTGGTATGAAATCAGGGACAAAAAGGTCCAAATCAAAACACCTGGATGAGTTTATGGAAAAACTCCTCCTAGTACAGCATGTTCATTGCCCAACTAGAAAAAAAATATATCCTAGATTTAGTGCTGACAAATAATGCAACCACAATTGACCATATTGTTTTGTTATAACACCAACTATACACTGACCACAATGTCATGCACATATTCACAACCTTGTGTCTCCACAAATGTAAGCAAGACCCATGCCAAATAGACTTGCCATACTCTGACCTAAACCTGCACAAGTCAGACTGGACATCAATAAATAACTGTCTAGGAAAAATAAACTGGGAAAATGAATTAGAAAACCTAGAACCAGAAGAATGCTGGAGTAGAATACAATACGGTACCTGCTATCATCATCATTATACAAGCACACACTAAAGAAAAATGATATTGCAAAGAAGCACCTGACAAAAGAACACGTATACAGAAGGACACTTATGAGAAAGAGAACAAAACTATCTAAACAACTGACAAAGCAATTAAGTGATACAAGACGTAGTAACATCTGGAAACAGATACTGATGTTAGAACTTAAAATAAAGAAGTCAACCATAAGAGAGAATATTGATAATGGAACACAAAGCTATTGGCACTACAAAAGGAAATAGCAAATTCTTCTTTAGCTATGCTAAATGCAAAGCAGTTATCAAAACTAGCATTGGCCCATTGCTTGCTAAAGATGGACTAACTCTTGCATCTAATCTACAGGAAATGGCAAACATTTTACAATCTCTATATGCTTTAAGCTGGAGTACCCCTGTAGTAGCTAAGAAAATAAAAACTACAGCATTTTTTGATAGAGAAGAAAATGACCAAGACAGACCATTATTGGAAGATATACAAATAACCACTAGAAATATACAACAGGCAATAACAGAGCTACCAGGGAGTTCAGCCCCTGGTCCAGGTGGAATTGGAGCCAAGATTCTTAAGGAATGCAAACATACTTTATCTCCGCCTTTGAAGATCCTCACTATACACCAGTAGAATACTACCAATCATGAAACAAGCAAATATTACCCCAATCTACAAAGGAGACAAAAGAAAGGAAGCCAAGAATTATAGACCCCATATCCTTGACTTCGCATATTATCAAAATAGTTGAGAAAGTCCTGGAAAGCCACATTGTTAATTTTATAGGAAATAAACATCTCTTAGAAGACTTTCAACATGGCTTCAGACAAAAGAGATCCTGCCTTACTGAACTTATAGACCATTGCAATACAATCCTACAATATTTGGGAGAAAACCACAATGTTGATGTCATCTGTCTAGACTTTGCAAAAGCTTTTGACAAAGTTGACCATGGCATGACTCCAGATTCCTGGGATCTTGGGAGCATTGCTCCAGTAAATTTGACCATGAGAAAAAGTAAATTTGGGTTTGGGTTTTGTTCATCCACTAGACGTTATGCAATTTTTTTGCGCATACGTTCTTGTACAAACCAATTTTTTTAAATTACAAATTTAGTTATTTTAAGTTTAGTTGGTAATTCCATATTTAACAATTATTTTTATTTTTTGTTAAGCTTCAATGTTTTGATAATTAAAATTTTATTAAAACGTATATTTTTTTAATATAAAATTATCAGGATTGGACTATGTTCCATTGATCTTGGCCAGGTTTGATAAATTGGCTAGATAATTACTTGTGCGGTTTTAAGTAATCCACCATGACTCTAGAATTGAAAAGTTTAGTTAAGTTTAAACTTACTTTTACTTACTTTAACTTACCTACTTTTACTTACTTTAACTTACTTTTACTAAGTTTAAAGCACTTACTTTTACTTACTTTCATTGTACTATATTTACTTACTTTTACTCACTTTTACCAACCTATCTAGTGGTGTAAGGGGAAAAAAAGTAAATTCAGAGCTGTGCTCCAGTAAATTTTTTCAAATCTGGAGTCATGGACCATGGAATATTATTCCATAAACTAACAGAACTTGGAATATGTGGAAAAATAGGAAAATGGAACCATGCCTTTCTCTGACAGAAAACAAATAACAATTGTAAATGGAGCAAGATCTACAGAAAAAGAAGTAATTAGTTGAGTGCTGCAAGGTACAGTACTGGGACTAATTCTATTCATTATAATGCTAAACAATATAAACTGTAACCTAGGAAGCTCCCTCCTGTCATATACTTCATGTATTAAACAACCTCATATACTACCTCATATATAACAGGTGAGCAAAACCAAATTAAACTACTGGGATAGGCTCAGAGACCTTGACCTTTATTCCATAGAGAGGAGGTTTGAGAGAGACACCTTAATCTACACCTGGAAAATTCCAGAAGGGCTTTTAGTTGCCCCCAATACCGAACCAATTGTGCCCACCTCAACAAGAACTGGCAGAATGTGTCAAAAACATCACCTCCCACCAAACAGCCTGAGAAGGATTCAAACCCTTCAGTATAATAGTATCTCTAGGCAGGGTTCTCGCCTGTTTAACTCCTTGCCTCATACGTTAGAGATATAAGTGCACTCCCAGTAGATACTTTTAAAAAACATTTGGACATGTTTTTAGCCAATATACCCAACCAACCCACAGTGCCAGGTATTCCTCTGCCAGACCAGCCCTCACAAATTCAATAGTGGACCAAATCATTTAGCAAGAGAAAAGAAGGGTGGCAACTACGTCGTGGCCCCACCTCAGGAGGCACTGAGTGGACTTCATGGGAGAAGTGCACCCTTGAGGCAGAAGCGCTTCAAGGTAAATTCAGGGTATATAACTGAAGCAAAGCAACATTACCATATATACAATCTACAAACTATCTCTCTCACTTATGAAAGTGTCTAAATTTTTCTTAAAATTAACTAATGAGCTACTGTTTACCACATCGTATGGCAAGTCATTTAAAAAATCCACCACTCTATTACTGAGAAAGTATTTTCATAGATCAAGTCTACAAGTCTGTTTTCTAATTTTCTTATTATGCCCACAAGTTATCCCATCAGTATCTAGTGAGAAAAGTTATGTACATCTAAATTGTCTAAACCTGAAAATATAAATTTTGAACGTCTGTATCATATCTTCCCTCAATAATTATCAGTGGCGACTGGCGTATAGGAGCGATGGAGCGGTCGCTCCCCCTTGCTTGAAACGATAAATATTAATTTAACAGATAAAAAATATATTAATTTTAAGATATTAAAATAAATATTCTTGAAATATATTTTAAAAATTCATGTGGCATATCTTGATTCATGAGGCATTTTGAGTAAGCCTTCATACAGTACATAATATTCTAAACTTATAGCATAGCTTCAAACAGCGTACCGCTGTTTTAATACCAAATAATATTGCAGCCGAATGGAGCGATAAATTTTTCGCTCAAGTAAATATAAATTATATTTTACTGTTGTAATGAAAATATAAGTACAATCGCGAATTTTTTTTATAATAACAACTTTATTTTTACTAATAGTTACTTCAGTAATAATGATATAAGCCATTTATATGTATTTTATTGAAATTATTACTTATTTGTAATTAACTAGAATTGTACGCCTGGCATAGCCGCATATGTTAATACAAGTACTCTTGTGAGCGGCAGTTGGATTCGCGCTAGCCTATTGTGAGTCCGTGTTGTCGTACAATCTTATGAAATCGCACCCCCATACATTTATACCACGAGTCGCCACTGATAATTATGCAGCTAAGGGGTGTTGCCAAGTTTGGTGATAATTTTTGTTTTTTTCTGCATGTTTTTTCCTGCTTTGTGTAGAAGATATTGTCACTAGTCGTGGAATTATGAAAACACACTAGTTTTAAGGTGTTTTGGATAGACACACACCACTGCACAAAAAAGTAGCAGAAAAAACAAGAATTATCACCAAATAATGCAGAAAAAAAAAATCACCACCAATTAAAGCAACCTTTTACCAACCTAACCTACCACCTAATCTTAACCAAACCAATAAGGCCAATTCTTACCTTTAACCCTTTAAGGACGAGTCTGCAGCATATGCAGTCACTCTTGTTACCAGAACATATAGGTTTATTGTTATTCAAAACTAAATATTTTAGTAACTAGTCACCAAAATGATACACATTTTGGGATCCTTTCTCGATAATTAAATGATATCTATATAAACATGTAGAAACATTTTTAGAAATGAGGCATTGTAGTACAATTTATATTGTTATTTCTGGTGGACCTTAAGGTACCATCCATCGTTAAAAGGTTAACACCATGGTCTCTGAAAAGGTCTAAGGCTAAATCATCATTAAAAAAAATAATGAACTTTGATATACTGTAATTAAGATTGCAAGTTTCGCACACCATGTTGGAATATAGACTGAGAAATGGCATGATTTTAAACCTGGGATAGAGACAGGTTTAAATTTGATTGGCTGGATGATGTCATGAAAGCACTTGGTGATAATGGCAAATTCTAATTTTTTCTAACATAATTTCCTTAAACTTCACCATAAAATGATATTTACCCAGTATATAATTAATTGTAGTGTGATGTACATATTTTTCTAAAAAAGGGTAGTAAAGCCATGATGCCCTTTAGCTGCATAATAGCTCTCCCTTCATACAATGTCTCTCAAAACTAAACATGCCTAATTCCTTTAATCTACCCCTGTATTCCAATCTTCTTAGGTTAGGAATAAGCTTGGTTGCCCTATGTTGTACACCCTCAAGCATATCAATATCATGTCTAAGGTGAGGGGACCAAGCTTGAATGCAGTATTCTAAGTGAGGCCTAACATAAGAATTATATAATTTACAGATGACTTCCTTACTCTTGTAACAAACATTCCTCTTAATAATACCTAACATTTTATTTGCTTTATTTCTAGCCTCTAAGCACTGCTTAGAAAATTTTATATCACTACAAACTATAATGCCAAGATCTCTTTCCTGTCTAACATCCTCCAACCAGTTCCCTTGCATCTCATAACTATTTATTGAATTCCATCTGCCATTTACTAGCCCAAGCAACTAATCTATCAAGATCCTTTTGCAGTTTATAAGAATTTTCTATATTTGTAACTGGAGCAACTACTTTTGTATCAACTGCAAATTTAGAAATTTTACAAACTATTCCTTTCTCTAAACCATTTAGATATAAAATAAAGAGTAATAGACCTAAAACTGATCCTTGTGGTACCCTACTTTTCACTTTCTGCCACCCAGATTCATGACCTTTCAAAATTACTCTGTTCTCTGTCTTCTAACCATTTTTCTACCCAATTTATAACACCCTAATATCCCATGAGCTTTTAATTTATATAGAAGTTTCCTATGTGGAACCTTGTCAAATGCTTTACTAAAATCCAAATAAATAACATCTACATTTCCATTATCTAGCTACCTGTTCAGTTACAAACTCTAAAAAGTCTAAGAGATTAGACAAACAAGACCTCTTCTGATTTAAATCCATGTTGTGAACTTGAAATAAGATTAAAATTCTCCAAATGATCTTGAATATTATTCTTTGTAATTCTTTCTAGTATCTTTCCTACCAATGCTGTCAAACTAACAGGGCTCTAATTTCCTACTTCCTTCTTACTACCCTTTCTGTAAATGGGTACTACATTAGCTTTTTTCCATTCATCTGGTACTTCCGCAAACAAAATAGTGCCTCAGATAAGCTTTCTTCCCCTTCTCTGAGAATCCTAGCAAATATTATATTACCAGGTCCAGCAGCCTTATTTGACTTCAATGTATGAATCACTTGCCTAATATCCTTCCTTATATGAATATGATGAAGAATGTCTGAATTTACAGGATCTAAAGAATTAAAATCAAAGTTATTTAAATTTTCTTCAGTAAAAACAGAGCTAAAGTAATCATTAAAAATACCAATAATATCCTGATCTTTTTCAAACATCCTATCATCATGTTCTATTGGGCCAATCCTATCATGCTTTTTGTTATATTTATAAAAATTAAAGAATTTCTTTGGATCTTTATTGCTGTTTCTAGCTGGATTTATTTCACTGCCTTTTGCGCTTCCTAATCAAACTATTTACCTTATTTCTTAACTGCCTATAATTATCCAAGTCCAAAATACTATCACTGCCCTTTTTTTATTTTTAATTATTTTAACTAGTTCCCTATTCCATCACAAAGGTTTCCTAATCTTGTTATTCCTTACACTTATGAATCTAGACCACATCTCAATAGCATTTTTATTGGCAAATTCATTATCCCACTTTACTGAGCCTAACAACTCCTTAAATCTATGATAATCACCCTTTGAGAAGCAAAGGACTAGCTGGTCATTATTGACTAGATCCCTATTTAATTCTATCTTAAAACATATGAGCCAATAATCACTAATTCCTAATGACACTCTTACTGCAAGTTCCCTAATAAGTTCCTGATCATTGGAAAGAACCAGATCTAAGTTTGCTTGATCCCAATTGGTTTGTCTACAAATTGTGTTAGAAACCAGTCATTATAGTAGTCAATGAAGAAGTTACCTTCCCTATTATTTCTCTCTAAAAGGCTCCAGTCTATATGAGGCAGGTTGAAATCTCCCATAACACTGGTATGCATATGAATTGTTTTTGTCTGCTGTGAGGGTTTTTTCAACTCATATTATATAATTCGACCATGCTGAATTCGAAAATGACATTGGTTTTCCTCAATCAGGTCAGGTTTTTTCTCTATTGGCCATTTATTATAAGTCCAATTTTATCCCCAAATTTATTGATTTTTTTAGCTTAAACACTGTAGATACGAGTAATATTATAAGAACACTCGTGAAAAATGAAAACATTGTGTGAATAAATACTTTTATTCATACAATGAATATGGAAAAAAGTTTGAGGAAGGAATGAAGTTTTTTTGGCTTTCTGTCTGTGTTTTTCTTCGGGCACGTCTCGCTTCAAACACCAGCAATAGTCCGCCAGCATATTGATATCCCAGTTTCCCTGGTACCTCTCTTCCATTATTTTGATATCTTGGTGAAATTGTTCACCCTGTTCCTCACTATAATCCCCGCAATTTTCAGGAAAATAGTCCAAGTGGGACCACAAAAAGTACATTTTTATGGACATGCGCGACCCATGAGCTTTGAAAGCTTCCATCAAGTTTTTGACAATGGACTTGTATTCTGGACTTCTACGCTTGCCAAGAAAATCAGTGACAACTGATTTGAATGCCTGCCAGGCATTCTTCTCAGTTGGAGTCATTGCATTTTTGAACTGAGTATCCTTGATCAAAGTTCGAATTTGAGGACCATCAAAAACCCCAGCATTTAGTTTAGCATCAGATATATGAGGAAATTTACTCTCGAGATATCGGAATGCTGAACCCTCCTTATTCATTGATTTGATGAAATTTTTCATCAAGCCCAGCTTAATATGAAGTGGTGGGAGCAAAATTTTTGTTGGTGGTACAAGGGGCACTGAAACTACATTATGCGACCCAGGTTCAAAATTCTCTCTGGATGCCCATTCATGCTGTGCATAGTGCTTCTCATCCGCTCGGCTATCCCATTTGCAGAGGAAACATGGGTATTTCGTGTATCCCCCTTGCATTCCCAATACAAATGCCACAATCTGAAAAAAAATGAAAATATTTAGAGAATTTGTTCTATCAGATAAAAAAATCTATGCATTGGACTGTATCACTTCTGTGGGGAAGTTAAGTGTTCTTATACGCTCTCAAATAACCTTTGGAAAAACAACATAGTCAATAGCAATAGTTTACTTATGATATTAGTATTACCTTCAAATCTCCACAGATCCTCCAGTTATCTTGGTCGTATACGAGAGCATCCAGTAAAATTTTCATGTTATCATAGCTCTCAGTAAGTTGTACGGAATGTGCTACAGGGACTGATGCAACCCTATTCCCAATGTTGAGAAGTACTGCTTTCAAACTTCATTTAGACGAGTCTATAAATAGCCTCCATTCTGATGCGTTATATGGCAGGCCCAAGGATTCGATTAGCCCCTCAACATTGCAGCAGTACACTAAGGAAGAGGTATTTTCGTGCACTGCAAAAAACTTGCGGAATTCTTCCTCTCGTTTCCTATACCAGGAGAATGTTGTTCCCGGAGCCAGCAAGTTGTCCTCTCAAAGTCGTGAGCCCATGATCTCGGCAGCTAATTTGGAAAGTCCTAAATCCCTGGTAAGATCATTAAGTTTGGCCTGGTTGAGAGGCCTCGGCTCATTTGAAGCGGTATTTTGAGGTATATACGACTGGGACTGGTCATTGGCATTGGTCATTGATTCATCCTCAGAATCATCGAAGTCCAGGGTTTGAGGTGGGTCGGGTATTGGAATTCCAGGACCATGGGGTACAGGTCTCATAGCAGAAGGAATGTCAGGGTATACAACAATGTGTTTATTATTCTTGTTAACTCCTGAAAATAGAAACACAGAAACATGGATATAAAACTTGCATATGAAATAGAAGCAGCATTCAGACAGTGGCGGCTCGTGAGGGAAGGCTGCGGTCTGTAAGATATGAAATAGGTCGATGGAGTCTGTATATTTTCTTTCTTTTTCATTCATATTGTCCCTTCGGGGACAATATGAATGAAAAAGAAAGAAAATATACAATCATTGTATATGTAAATGTAACTTGTATAACAATATGTATGTGTAAATGTATTTTCTATAACAATATGTATATGTAAATGTATGATTACCATTATGGTGAATATTATGCTATATATGGTGAATATTACATTATGGTGAATATTATGTCAAGTTTCATATGAGGATTTCAAAATATTTAAGAAAAATAAATTTATAAGCCCACCTTGGAGGTTTGTCATGCAGAAATAGCAATCTGTCAAGTGATCCTTTCCTCTCCAAATCATGGGAATTCCAAAAGGCAAAGATTTCACTCTGCCTTTGCTCCATCTTCTCAAATTTTCAATGCACGTCTTGCAGCACATATGAGGGGCGAAATTTTTGTCCTGGTCCCCTAGCTTAATTCCAAAGTATGCTCTATACATTGTCTTCACAAATTTAGTGATTTGGGACTGGTTATTTGGTATGGTAACCGTCCCACATATGTAGCAGAATCTATTGGGATCATTTTTACACGCTCTATTCATTATGAAATATTTTATCTATATGCTGAAAAGTAAAAAAAGATATTATACAAGTGATGATAGATGTTACTGTTCCAATTCCGCTTTGACAAAATCACGAAAAATTCTATTTTACTTATGAGGCCATAGCTGGATAACCTGAGCTGACTGAGAAAAATGGATTGCAGATTCGAAATCAGCAGGAAAAACTCTATAAGAATCACTTACAAAACCCTTGACAGCAAAATTGATGCATACCAGTGATAATTAATGTTCTAGCGCTACAACCTTTATTTATTTCTTGAACCATACTGTCATCAACTTCCTGTGTGTGGTTTGGAGGTCTGTAAAATGCACCTATCTGAATATACTCTGCCTGAAACACAGATATAAGACCAAACTTCCTCCCCCTGCCTACCTATTCTCTGGTAAATATACATTGTATAACTATTTAGCTCATTCTGCTCTAGTGTCATTGAATGCTGCCTCACTAATCCAAGTCTCACTAATGCAGACTATATCCAGATTTTCACTAATTGTGTAACTAAATAATTAATTTTTCTTATTCCTAAGACTACATGCATTTGTATATAAACACTTCAACCACTCAGTTTTAACTGATTTTCTACCTTTGGCTAGATAGATGATATGCCTATTCCTAACATCAACCATATTTAAGACTCTAACAGTATTTACTTTACTGATACCCTGATGCTTTATACCCTCTGTTGATCTAAAGTTATTCATGTGGAATAACTAACCAACCTAAAATGACCACCTAGTCTTGTACTCAGATTAAGTTACACAAGTTATCTGATTGGTGTAATGGATTAAATGGGTGGATCACTAAATCTGAATGTTAAGGGTGTGTGCAAGCAGAACTGCGCAAAAATATGGTGATAGAGATAAAGGATAGGTTTATATCATACATTTTCTTAACAGATAGGCCTTCTCTGAGCTATTCCAAGCTAAAACTTTTCTGTTTTTATGTCCCTGACCAAATACATTTGGAGGGGACATACTGGCTTAAAAATTTCTATTTGTCCATCCATTCTAACACTTTTGTGCCCAGGTTATAACTTTGGAACCATTTAGCATAAACTGATGAAGCCACACGTATTTGGATCGTCATAAATAATGTATTATGAGCAAGAATCAGATCTCTACATCAAAGGTCAAGGTCACAAATGGAGGTTCATGCTGCTTTGAACTGCTCTACCAAAACTGATGAAACTTAAAGCCATATAGTCAGGGCCAGCTCAGAGGTTGTGGCACCCTGAGCCAATTTTGCTTTGGCACCCGCCCCCATCCCATTTTTTATATAAAGGTTTTTTAGTTAAAAAATAACATTTTTTATATAATTTTATTGTTTAATAGCAGAGAACTGCCCTTCATGCAGGCAGCAAAAATATCCTGCATTTTAACGAAAATATCACGACTTAACGTAACCAATCATCAAGGATGTACAATGAACCTAACCGGGCATTCAATAATTTTACCATAGGTTTCGATATATATATATATATATATATATATATATATATATATATATATATATATAATATATATATGATGATCTTGTTGACATCATTTAATTTTTTCAAATTAATTATTTAATTTATTAACACAGGTGCACCACCTCAGGACCTAATGAATATGTGTGAAGTTTCATGTTTGTAACTGCTTCCATTGTGGAGTTATGGCTGGAACACACACACACACACACACACACACACTTTTATTATTATAGATTTCATTCAGTACATTTTACATTTTATTAAAATCTTAAAATAAAAAATATATTTTATTAATTTGAATTCAACAACCATTAATCAAGTAGCATTAATAACATACATACTCGTTAAAATTTTGGCTTCAAAGATTAACTTTTCGGGCCTTAGCAGCTGCAAATCTTTGGATTATTTCATCCAGATCTAAATCCTTGGGATGGCATGCTCAATTGATAAGGTTGCAAAAGAACAGAGCTAAAATATGAGCTAAACATATTTTTGCTGGTAGGAAAACATTCATCAGCAAAATTTGGCATAAGGAAAGGTACACTAAAACACGAACACACCCTTATTCAGGGGTGGATCCAGATATTTCAGTAAGTGGGGGGCCAGAGAAAAAAAAAAGGGCATTCCCTATATAACAAAAAGGGCACAACAGTATATATTTTGACGCTGTTGCGGGGTAAGCGGATGAACTTAACTAGACTACCATAACTTGGCTACTTCTTGATGACGGGAAACGAGAAGGTCCCGGGCGGTGAAGTTTTTCTCACCTCCACTGACTGTCACTGAGGGGCAAACGAGACTCCCACACGGCTGAACCAAGAAATGGACTCGACCCGCTAGCTATTCCAAAGATTAACCCTGTGTCTGAGTCGGGTCCACTTGAAAACCTGGAAAGCCCTGGCTTCAGGAAAGGTGTGTGCAATGTGCACCCAGCAATACTTGAGGACTTCAACTGAATATGGGCCTACGCAACCAACAAGCACGATTTTTGCAAACTGGCTGTGGAGTAAACCAAATGTGACTGGACGAGAAAAGCAGATATTACCCTCTGAATTGTAAGTCCTTGAAAATGACAACCCCAGTCTATAAGGACAAAGGCTGAAAAAAACTAGTTGGTAGAATTCTAAGGGTTTATTAGCAATCAACTCGAATTATTTACAAGAACTAGAATGGGTTATGAGCTTGCGTCTAAACATGGCTTAAGGTCAAGAAATGGAAATCCAACTTGAATTATTTACAATTACAATGACAAAAAAATATTGGACAACAAAAACGGAACTTCTATTAACAGAAAAAAAACTTTAAGCTATACCAGAATGGTACAATTAGAAAACACGAGTGACCTCCCTGGACCTAACATCCTTAAGCTAGAATTGAGGTCAATCCAATCATACCTATCTATTATAGTGAAGCCATGGAGAAACTAAACCTGAAGCTAGAAATACCTTAACCTGCACACCGTTATGCACAGGCAATGTCCATTATCACAAGGCACTCTGTTTTTTCTTGAACTGTTCGTATTCCTCAATTTGGTTGGCAGGCTAGAACTTCCACAAGCGGAAGCCAACTATGAATTGAATATTTAAGGCAAAGTTTTCTGACCAGAATGGAACTAAACCAGACTACTGAGCTAGTCAGGCATTAATCAAGACTAACTCCGCCCATATGGGGGTTGCACCCTGAAAAAAGAGAAAAGATGTTATTCAAGAGAACCCCACTACACTCCCCCCTTCGAGCGGTGAGTACCACCACTCAAACAGTGAGTGCAGCGAAGCCCTCTCCCACATCCATTCTTTCAGGGAATTGCCACCTCCCCATCCTGACACCAAGCTCCAAGTTTTCCTTTCTCCATGGCTACTAAACACTAGACAATTATATATACATACATGAATCAATGATAATAAGGTTCTATCACCTTCAAAACCCTACCTAGTTACAATATAACTGGATACAATTTTTTTTTCTTAAGAGGCTAATCACAATCCTCCTTGCTTGAAACTGAAGCCACCTGCACAATTAATGTCCTTGATTAACATCCTCACTAGCCCAGCACTATCAATGTACCTTGGCCCTGGTCCACCCATCCATACCTCCTGATTGGTAGACATCCCTACCAAAGGTGGGGTCCGCTTGCTCCAGGCTAGAGGTAACTGCGTGGGCTGGCCATGCCCCTCTTGATGAGCAGTCCTCCAGAACCCCCCTCCTATAGACAAGAATGGTGGTGCATACTGGAGCAAGGCCTGGAAGACCCCCCCTCAAGCTGATTCTTGAAGAGTGGAAGAGCCAATAATGGCTCCCTCCCTGAAAACACCTCCCATGAAGTCGGAAAGCGTAATTTGGGGTGATTGGGGGTGACTGGAGGCAGGTAAGGACAGGGACATGCACCGGAAGCTGTATGCATGACACTCAAAGCAAGTACAAAGTGGGTGACAAGTGAGGGCATGTGCATGAGTCAGGCAGAGGCATGCAAACCAAAAATTACCGCACTTAACCAAGCTCAAGGTATGGTATTCAGTATCACTATGTGCAGTCACTTTGTTCAAAAAAAATTTACACTAGCTTCCTCCATGGCTTTACTAGCTAGGCCCTACCTATACATTACGGTACAGCAAGATATACCTATTTTCATATATATCTTAACCAAGGCTCCGTAAAGCCATTACAAAAACTAGATACACTATGACATTAAACCTAGAAATACTTATTTTAACATCGAAAATATAATCATAGTACCATCACTTAAATACAATACATAATCCTATATACATATATACATAATTAGACAAGGTCGAAAAAAATCACTTTTGTTAATTAAATTAATCATGAACATATTCCAGAGGCCTAGAGGGTACTAATGGTAGCTCCCTTCCAGGACTTCTGGAATGAGTTTATGGAGGAGAATCACCAGCCAACTCTTGAATTACTCCCAACCCCCTCCCAACAGACTGGAGTCATTCATGAGCTAGTTTACTGTTAGCTCGTAATAAAGCCCTAGTTTCTGAACAGATATTTTTGACTGAGGATAAGCTTAATCTATTGGGAGTCCTTGAACCAGTTACCAGGCTAAATTGCCACTCTTGAGAACTAATTGCTGGCCTAACAGCTGGTAAATCTGCTCCTCATCATCCTGCCCATTTTCTAAAGTGTTCTCCAGAGCTTCCACCAAGGAAGAAAGTTCTGGAGGATCACTAGTGGGTTAAGGTTCATTTGGGACATGGAAAACTCTGTCTTGGACCTATTGAACCATCACCTTCTGGATCTAGACTCCCAGGAAATTCCTCAGGATCTATCACACCTTAACAGACAGCACTTGAAGGAGCACTATGAGGAATAGGGGACAGATCCTTGATTTCCTCCACTGGGGAACAAGCTTCCTTCTCAGAATCACTACCAAGGTAGTCTTGACCCTTTCCAAAGTGACATTTTTGTTGTTGAGAATGAGGCCTAGTCAGAGGTTTGGGTGAGCTAGACAGGATACCTGGAGGATTCACTTTGGATGGCACCTCATCCGGGAATCCAGAAAAGTCAAGTTCATCCGGGAATCCAGAAAAGTCAAGGTCAAAAGAACTTGAAGTGCATTCAGAAGAATCTGAAGAACTTGAACTTTCACTCAGATCAGCAAGCCATGGTCTAGATTTAACCCTATTCTGATCTGGAACTCCTAGAAACCCGCTCAAATCACTACTAGAATCAAAGAGATCGGTCTCATCTTCTGACGAACTGTCCCACAAACCAGAAAAGCCTGGGGGACAAACTGGAACACTTGGGGTTTCAAACCCTAGAAAACTCTCATCCTTCTCCTCCTCCATGCTAGCCCAGGGAACCTGAACTAACCTGGAATAACTAGGATGATTCTTCAAGAAATCGGGAGCCTCCTTCCAGCTCCTCAACTGAGAATGATGAACTCGACTCATGGATAAGTGTGGCTGCTGATCTGGATAAGCTGGTGAAATGACATAGGTCACACCATTCTCTGCCGCTCGATCAACTTGAAACGGCCCACAGTACTTGGGCAGAAACTTGTTAGAAACTAGATTACCTCTTGGAACAACCTTTCGAATGACAAGTTGCCCCTTGGTAAAGGGACAAAAACCAGGATGCCCTGGATACCACTGTTCTTGAACTGGAGTGGGAATAGAAACTGGAATAGGATCTGGATGAGCGGATGATAACAAGAACTGGGCTGGAGACATAGTCAACTCGGAATGAATCGTACCATTGTAGGTCATAATGGCCATTGGGAGATTCAAATCCCACGAGCTAGAATCTTGAACAAGATTCCGTAGAAGCTCACCAATGGTACGGTTGACCCTCTCAACTGCACCATTGCTCTCTGGATGGTTTGGGGTCGTGCAAACGTGAGTGATCCCGTATCGAGATAACATCTGCTCGAACTCCTGACCCTTAAATTCTGGACCATTATCAGTTAACAACCGACAAGGCCGGCGCAAAAGAGTGGGCAACACTCGAAACTCGAACAGACGGGCAATGGTACTGGAAGTCTTGTTGGAAAATGGAACAGCCACTACCCACTTGGAGTAGTGGTCCACCACCATTAAACATCCTAGATTTCCCCGAGGTGTCCTGGGGAACAATACTAGATCCACAGCCACCAGCTCAAATGGTGCCTGGGTCACGATCTTCAGGGTAGGTGGAGCCCTGATCTGGCTGGAAGCCTTATTGAGCTGGCACTGGGAACAAGATGTGACCACCTCTTGCACAACTTGATATAACTGAGGATGAAACACTTCCCCAGATAAAACATCTAAGACCTTGTTTCGGCCTATGTGTGCCATTTCTAGATGGATAGTAATAGCCAGCTCAATCAGGAAATTAAAAGGTACTAGAACTTGGGGAAACCTTTCTGGTTCCTCGTACTTAACTAGAAGACCATTCTCAAAGTAGATATCTTTAAGATAACGACGATATCTCACTAGAGCTTTAGGACAATACCCAAAACCACCCTTATCTAGATAGGACTTAAGTTGTCTCAACACCCGATCACTTTTTTGAAGAACCTCAAGGTTAACTTCATCTAGAAATGAACATGGACGCAAATTTCCAACTACCAGCGGTTCTTGATGACTGGAGGGTTCCTCCAACTCTGCCAGAAAAGTAGCGAGAATCTCACCCTCCTTCATGACCCTGTCAGTGGACAAATCCAGGTCAATCCCGGCGGCAGACAAGAAATTCGCACCCAGGAGAAAACAACAAGGAATAGCTTGATCTTCAACAAGAGCAAATGGGTGATCATTAATAGTTACGTTAGAGCCAAGTGACACAGTAAGTTGTACATAGTTATAAACTACCACCTGCTTTTCAGCCACACCTTGAATGTTAACCAGAATATCTTGTGAATAATCCCTCGAATTTCCTAAAATTTCACGCCAGGCTACTCGAGATATGAGGGAGATCTCAGCTCCAGAATCCAATAAAGCACAGTAGGTTTCGTCTTGACAAGCAAGTGGGACAACTGCTCTAAAGGCACCTGAATGTGGACAAGCAATATCCACCTCAAGGGTGGGAAAATTGACTTCACATTCTACTGGGCCCTTCTCGATCTCCAAACTCGAGCAACCTGCCCCTATTGGTTCTGAATCCAAGTCTCTCTCATACAAAGAATTTAAACAAGTCAAGAAGACGGGACAAGACTGAACATATTTATTGGATTCACTCAATAAATTGAAATGAACACCACCTAGACACTGGACATGCACCCTATCAAGAAGTTCTGAGGGTTCTGTTACACGCTGATTCTTGACTTCAGGGTGGTAAATTAGAGGGTTTTCAGCACCAAAGTGCAATACAACATCCACTTGATACATCTCACAGAAAACTTTCAAGATCTCTGGTGATGCTGGCTGCCCTGGAATTGTCATAAGTCGAAGATGTTGCTTCTGCTTGCTATTCAACTTGATTCCGTACGTTGTAGGATGACTTAGCAGCTCTTCCACCAACTGCTTTCGAAGAAATACTGGACTCTCTGGAACTTCACGATCTAAGTCATGAACAAGAACATACCACAAACACTCGATCAAGGAATCACCTCCCCCCTCCGGCTTAAATCTTACAAGTAAGCCCTTGGGGAGTTCTGCCGAAATTGCTGGGGTGCCCTCTTCATGCTCAACCTGGAAGTGTCTGGATAACGCATCTGCAGCTTGATTGTCTTTGCCTGGAACATAACGAAGCTCAAAATCAAACTCAGCAAGATCTTCAACTGTTCGAGCAAGCCTGTCATTGACTAATCTCATATTATGGAGATAGAACAATGCTTGATGGTCCGTGTTCAGAATGAATGGTATTCCGTACAGGAAGGCTCTGAAGGTCTTGACTCCCCAGCGCATCGCTGCTAGTTCACGCTCTGTAACCGAATATTTCTTCTGAGGACTAGAAAATGTCATTGATGCGTGAGCAATGATTCGAACTTGACCATCCTGAACTTGAGTAAGACAAGCACCTGCACCAATGGCTGATGCATCCACCCACAAGTTCAATTTCTCTGCTGTTTCCCGATAATCAGGAAAAGCCAGTTCTACCTCATTTTGCATCTCTGCCTTGAGCGTCTGGAAGGATTCTTCCAGCTCTGGTGTCCACTGGATAACTGAATTCCTTGATCTTCCTGTAAGTTCTGATAAGGGTTTAGCAACTGCTGAACACTGTGGCAAGAACTTCCTTTGGAAATTCACCAAGCCCAGAAATTCTCGAAGTTCCTTGATGTTCTTGGGCCTTGGGAAGTTCTTCACCTTTTCCATATACTCTGGCGATTTTGACAATCCACTGGAACTGACTATATGACCTAGAAATGGAACTGTCGACTGGAACCATCTACACTTTGGTGGTTTGATCTTGATATCATGTTCTTCTAAAACCTTGAGGACTTTTTCAACTAGCTGGAGATGGGCCTCGAATGACTTTTCCATAATTAAAATGTCGTCAATATACACCAGAACCTTCTTCCTTGAAAATCCCTTCAGCACACCTTGCATTTCTCTCTGGAAGGCTGAAGGCGCGTTCTTCAATCCAAAACTGAGTTTCTTGAATCTCCAGTGTCCATGAGGGGTCGAGAAAGCTGTATAATCTCGACTCTTCTCCTCGATTGGCATTTGATAATAACCCCGGACTAAATCCAGGGTGGTAAAGAACTTGACACCATGTAGACTGTAGACAGAGTCTGTCAAGTTTGCCATCGGGAATCTATCAGGCTTGGTTACCTTGTTCAGTTTACGGTAATCCACACACAAACGTATGGATCCATCTGGTTTCCTAATTGGTACCACTGGAGCACTCCAAGGAGATGTTGTAGGCTCGATAATTCCTAGCTGATGAAGTTCTTGACACTGATCATCGATGACTTGATCAATCGGTTCTGGAAATCTCCTTGGTCGCTGAAATATTGGTGTGTCATCGTATAACTCAATACGGTGTGGAGTCATCTGAGCAGTCCCCACATCGGAATCTCCCCGACTAAGAACGGCTTTTCTGGAATTAAGCAAGTTATAAACTTGAGATTTCTGGTGGGAATCCAGCTCAGGTAAGTCAATTTCTGAAGTTAGACGTTCTGGTGTCCATTCCAGAAAAGATGAGACCAACTCATCATCATTTTCTGATTCCATACCTACACAATGTACTTGATGTGTCACTGTATCATTAGTGTCTTCTGGATTTGGTGTAGGATCGAGTTCAACTAGAGTGTAAATGTGTCCCATCATGTCTCCTACCTTGATTCTACCAATAGGTTTCCCTGTAGTGTAGACTAGAATGGAAGGGCAATCAAGATTTACAATCCCTGGAACACCTACCACTTTCTCTCCAAGATGCACGCTTGAAACCGTCCCATCATAGAACCATTCACCCGAATTTCTTGAACATGGACAGGTACCATCATCATTTACTCCTTGAGGTTCCCACTGAATTTTTACTTCTACAGGTCCACAATCATTCACCTGCACACCTTCTACAGCCCAACACCTAACCTGGTAACAAATCCTTTTGCACTCCTCTCCATTCGTACCTAGATAAATTTCCCACGTAGAACCATCAGTGTTCTTCCCTGAAACCCGTCTACGTGCTAGACTAATCTGTAATTTGTTAGCCCGCAGAAAATCTAAACCTAGAAATATGGGATATTTAAAATCCAACGTGGGAAGGATGTGAAACTTGAAAGGGGACATTACAATACCATGCAAAGAAACTGCGAGTAGGACTGAACCCATAGTTTCCCTTGAAGCATCGGGACCTACACCTCGAATTCTGGAAATATCTGTAGTATCTATTGGAATCCCAAGTTGTTGTGCCAGTTCACTGGAAATTAAGCTAACTTGTGCTCCCGTGTCAATTAACCCTGAGATGTTAGTGTCTTGAAGGGTAACATCAATGGTTAACACTTCTGCAGGTTCAAGTTCGGCAAACCGGACACCTCGAAAATGACCTCCTGGAATATCTGGACCATGAACCGCCTCATCTGCAGTGTTACACCTAGGTATTTGGGCTCGAGGTGCTGGTTTAGGTGTCCATGAAGATGCTAGAGGATTCAGTTCATTTCCAGTGGTTTTTGGATACTGCTGTTCCGAACTGGGTAATTCTGGATGTCCAGGGGTGGCATCATCACCCACCTCAGACGCTAAATCCATGGTCTGGTTGGTATTCATCTGGAGAGGTCTTCTGTCATCTTTGACTGGGATCTCATGATGATAATCGGGTTCTTGAAGATCATATCTTGAAGATTGGACTTCAGCTTCCAATGAGCCCCTGATCTCATTGGAGCTGATTAGTTTCCCGACTGTTGTTGATTGTGGTGGGTGGTTTCATTATTTTGTTTTCCTTGAGACAAATTTTCTTGACCTTGTCTTCTAAAAGGGCAGAACATTCCTGGATGCGGTCCTTGACACAAAGGACAGTGGTAGGAAGGTGATGTCCCGGAGCTTGATTGCCGTGGCTGCTGATTACGAGGGCAATCTTGAACCATATGATCCAGACTACCGCACATAAAACATGCTCCTTTCCATCTTCTGCAGTCCTGTTGAAGGTGTCCCTTCCTTGCACACCACTGACATACCTTGACCTCTGTATCTTCTTGGGATCTTGACTGACTGGAGTTTCTTTCACGCTCCTGAGAACGTTGTTGTTCTCCCTGCTGATTCCGATCTTGAGATTTTCGACGATCCCTTCCTTGACGTTGACCTGGGGACTTCTGATTCCCATTTTATTCCCAGAATGGAAGAAGCGAGTTCCATTCCATTGTCCTTTTTCATAACCTTGGTTGTTTCGATATTGTTGGTTAGGTGTCTCGTGTCTGGATGACTCTCTGGAAGGCTTGGGAGATGGAGGGATCTGCAACGGGAAAACCTCAATGGTTTCTTGCCTTGGAAGGGATGGTCCATCACTTGAATGCATGGCCACCAAATCCTGAATGTTGGACCAAGTCACCTTCTTGTTATGCAAGGTCTTGTTCTCATTGATGATCCGGGTCAGCTGTTGTGACAGCCCAGCTGGAACTGTCTCCAAGAGCTTCCTCCTCAACTCCTTGCTGGTCTCGAGTGCTTTATTTGGGAAGGCCTGGTGAGCCAGAGTCTCGAGTCTTGCAGCATATACATCTGGTGTCTCTCCAGGCTTCATTGTCGCATTCTTGAATTCTGACACCTTGCCAGTTGTGAAGGTTTTCTTCATTCTCTTGTAGCATGCCAACAATCTAGCCTTCATCTCATCATATGCCATGCTGCAACCCCCATAAGCATTATACAAATCCCTGAACTTTCCCCTTAGGTGTTTTCCAAGTGTTCCAGTCCAGTCTCTCCGTTCACAGGTAAACTTGGCTGAGCAATGACGTTCAAAGGCTTCTAGATATTCAGGAAAAGATCTTCCACTTGACACATCAAATTCATCAAGATCTGGAGCACTGGTAGGATAAACTCCTGGTGCCATCCTTGAACCGTTGTTACTCTTGAAAGTGGAGGAACGCATAGTACGTTTAACCCTCCTCTCAGCATCTGGAAGACTGGAGGTCTTATCTGAAGAACTGGAACTGGAGCTGGTTGATCTATTGCGTTGTGTCTTGATGGGTTTAGGAGATGCCAGCTTTGTCTTTTCTTTCTTGAAAGTTCGTGTTCCTCTGCTGGTACCTTCTTCCCTGTTCGAGACATTTTCTACATCATCCAGATTCTCAAGTTCAGGCATTGAGTCATAAGAATCTCTCTCTAGATTCAGCCTATCCTTCTGCTGCTGTCTCCTCATCAGTTGGTCCACCTGTTGCTGCCAATATGAATTCTGAAGTTTCAATTCAGTGTTTTCCCTTGATAATTGGTCATACTTAGTCCTTAATCCTATGTCTACGTCCTCGAGTTGTTTCCACTTATGTTCCCATGCTTGCTTTGACTCTTCCATGGTCTTCTGCTGCTGGGTCATGAGAACCATAAGCTGACTGATCTGGTCTTGCAATTCTTGATACTCGGCCATCTCGGGTATCTCGCTGGGTGCCTCAGTAAACTAGTCGGCGTAATATTCCCGGGTCTGGGCACCAAATATGTTGCGGGGTAAGCGGATGAACTTAACTAGACTACCATAACTTGGCTACTTCTTGATGACGGGAAACGAGAAGGTCCCGGGCGGTGAAGTTTTTCTCACCTCCACTGACTGTCACTGAGGGGCAAACGAGACTCCCACACGGCTGAACCAAGAAATGGACTCGACCCGCTAGCTATTCCAAAGATTAACCCTGTGTCTGAGTCGGGTCCACTTGAAAACCTGGAAAGCCCTGGCTTCAGGAAAGGTGTGTGCAATGTGCACCCAGCAATACTTGAGGACTTCAACTGAATATGGGCCTACGCAACCAACAAGCACGATTTTTGCAAACTGGCTGTGGAGTAAACCAAATGTGACTGGACGAGAAAAGCAGATATTACCCTCTGAATTGTAAGTCCTTGAAAATGACAACCCCAGTCTATAAGGACAAAGGCTGAAAAAAACTAGTTGGTAGAATTCTAAGGGTTTATTAGCAATCAACTCGAATTATTTACAAGAACTAGAATGGGTTATGAGTGCTTGCGTCTAAACATGGCTTAAGGTCAAGAAATGGAAATCCAACTTGAATTATTTACAATTACAATGACAAAAAAATATTGGACAACAAAAACGGAACTTCTATTAACAGAAAAAAAACTTTAAGCTATACCAGAATGGTACAATTAGAAAACACGAGTGACCTCCCTGGACCTAACATCCTTAAGCTAGAATTGAGGTCAATCCAATCATACCTATCTATTATAGTGAAGCCATGGAGAAACTAAACCTGAAGCTAGAAATACCTTAACCTGCACACCGTTATGCACAGGCAATGTCCATTATCACAAGGCACTCTGTTTTTTCTTGAACTGTTCGTATTCCTCAATTTGGTTGGCAGGCTAGAACTTCCACAAGCGGAAGCCAACTATGAATTGAATATTTAAGGCAAAGTTTTCTGACCAGAATGGAACTAAACCAGACTACTGAGCTAGTCAGGCATTAATCAAGACTAACTCCGCCCATATGGGGGTTGCACCCTGAAAAAAGAGAAAAGATGTTATTCAAGAGAACCCCACTACAACGCGAGTGCAGTACCAATTTTATTGTTTTATTAGATATCAGTCTTATTCAAATAGACATAATGAAAATCACAATTTCAAATGTCTTGCAAGTTAAATTAATAACTAACAATATTAGGTGAAGATGCTACCGTAAGTGATATGGCTGCACCCTCCACAGAGCATGTCTGACCAAATGGACCAGAATATTAATGGCTTATCAGTAAACATACCTACCTGTCTTTTATTTGTAATGGCTGAAAAAAGGGCACCTTAAGATATTGAGAGGGGCAGGGGAGAGAGCTTCCCTGTGTTGTGGGAACCACCAATGTAGCGCACCGCAGATTTCAAAAATCTTTGCCTTCATTATAGTGAAATTTCCTTCATAATATTCGAAAGTAGTATTAAATAAAAACTTTCATTGTAATGAACATTCATTAACCAAACCTACATTAAGCGAGGGATGGCTGTACTAATAAAAATCTAGGATTAAATGTACATTACTATTGTTTATTCATTTCTTGTGTGTAATCTAGGATTAAAGGTATATCACTTGTGACATTTTTGAACTTTTGAAATTCAATGTGGCTACCCCTGGATATTGTTACTAGTCTCAAAAAAGTGTTGTAAACAAAATTTTAGCTCACTTGGCTTATATTATCTGGTGTCACATTGGTTGTCAGTATGCTACTAGTATGCTTTTATTATTATATAGTATATGGTGTAAAACCCCATATTTGGGGATAATGTGATGGAACCTAAGAACTGAAAATAAAACTTTTTCTAATGGAAATATATTTCAAACATCAATTGATTATGTAGTTTAATTTCAAAATGAGAAAAAATTAAAGGTTTCTGAATTGCTATCTGCCAGATTAGAAGACCTTTCAGAGAATAGACGAGCATCTTGGTGATACAGGATCATTCAACAAGCAAGTTTCAGATGGTGGTAGACCAATCAGTGCCAGAACTGTTGAGTTGGAGTGGGTCTAGAATCATGTGGAGGAACATCCTGGTGTCAGCACCCGAAGGATAGCAGCAGCAGAGGGTGTAAGATATACAACTGTGGGGTCATTCCATGTCAAGTCAGCCACCTAAAACACTCACCCCTTTCAATTTTGCTCATACTTGGCACAATAGCAGATATACATGCCAAACTTAAATTCCCAAATTATTAGAGCTGACTGACCTTTGGTTACTGAGATACAAGGTCACAAAGTTGTGACATTTTGACCTTTTTTGCGTTAAATGACTATTTTCAAAACGGTGTAACTAAAAAACTATTAAAGCTAGAGCATTGATTTTGGTCTCATTTTAAAGCTCTCTAGTAGCCCCTTGTTTATTGTCTCTTGTTAAATATCTCTACTGTGAAAAATAAAAAAATCCCTTCAAAAGTTGACCTTTGACCTTGAATAAAAAAAAAATACCTTCTAAAAAATTCAATTTTTTTACATTAATACCTTGAGTCATGTACAACAAAATCCCAAGAAGCTGTAAGTGGCTGATAGCTAGTTCAATGTATAAAAAATAATGAATTCAAGCAACATTTTGAAAAAAGTCATTTTATACAAAAATTGTCAAAAAGTCATGACTTTGTCACCTTGTATGTCAGTAACCATTTTTGTCTAAGGTCAGCTCAATCTCTTACAAATACAACCCATATCTACATACTATCTGCAGCCTTCTACAAACAAGCAAATGCTTATTTTTAAATATTTGTTCTTTACCCACCTCACCTGTATGTTGTGCATGTATGTGATGGTTTTCAGTAGTTGACAAGATTCTTGTGGGCCACCCAATTTATTGTGATTTCTAGAAGAGAAAACAATTTTTAATGTATACCTAGATAGCTACCTAATTAACAAATACAAGTAACATATTAAAATGTACATACAATATGTATAGGTATAGTGCTCATTGATTTCCATTTATCACAACTTAAAATGTATGCAGTGTATATATAGTTACATGACCATTTTAATTTTGAATTCTTACCTTTCTGTGCTGTAGATCTGCCAAAGCTTTGGATGCCTTCAAAGTAACTTCTTTGCAAATCCTGTATGTTTGTCCATTAGTAGTAGATGCCTCAACTTGTGTTAGAATATCTGAATATGGTAAGATTAATTCATCTGGTTGACCAGGATACACAAATGATTGGTTTGGGCCATGAGGATGAAGGAATGTGACTTTTACTTCTCTATTCTCTGGTATCTTTTCCAGCACATATGCCACCCACCAATGGCCATCATATGCAGCAGTAACAAAACCATGTATTTTCTCCTCAGTCACAACTTCTTCCTTTTCAGTAACTTTCTCAATATTTGAATAATATGATAATGAATAATGTTTAACCTTAAGAGAAGTCAATGAAACTGGCTGTAAATGGTGTAATTTCTGTGTACCAGCAATAGTCCTTGCAGTTGAGTGTCTTTCTTGGAGAAGTTGGCTTTCCTCTTCATGCTCTTTATTGGTTGAAAAATGACATTTTATATTTACAATATTTTCACTTGCAAATGTATATAACTGTTCTGCAGTAAGGATCTGTTCATCATAAGGTCGTTGTAGACTAGCTTTTGCAGCTAATCTCTTAACTGTGCCTCCAACACCATCACAGGGTCCCTTTCCATGACTTGTTGCAAAAAAATTCCATTCTGCCTCAATTCCAAAATCATCTCTGTGATGGCAAAGATTCAAAAAGTTTTTGCAGTTCTTATACTGTCCTGCACACCCATCTGAAAAGTAAATTATTTTGTGGATGGAACCGATGGATGAGATATTATCTTTTAGGAATTTTATCAGATGCTTTTGAAACAAATGTACAGCAACTGTGTTATGGATGTTACACTCTGAAATAATAACAAAGCTAAGGTGAGCAATCTCATCTTCCTTTTTATAGTAAATAACAAATGGATGTAGAGTAGCCATCTCATTGTTCCAGTGAAAGCTCTGAACCTCATCTTGAAGAATAAAGGAATAATTTTCAGCAAAATCACACACAGCAAGGACCTCACCATCTTTCAAAGACATTTTTGTTTCACGGTAATAAGTTGCTTGCATCTTTGTCTTGAAGTCATGTATCTGGTATTCTTTCAGTTGGTTACAGAATTGGTCAATATATTCATCTGTATTCAGTTCTACTGATTCAAGATTTGACCAATCTGTATTGGTCCACTTTTTAAAATTTATGATATCAATGAAGTTTTGTAAATATGTCCAGTAGTCTGTTTTTTAAATCTGATGGATCTCCACATTGTTCACATTGTCTGAGGCAGCAATTTCTGTGAGGCAGGATTGCATTCCATAAAGGCAACACAATGACGTACATTCTTAATAGGTGTGTCATCATTTGCAGTTAGTTTTTCTAATTCAGCTCCTACAAACATAAGTTTGGCATTCTGATGAATTGTACAGACACATACTGAGAGTTCCTGTTGCTCCAGCAATAACACACTGCTTTGGATGCAATTCTGCAAATTTACTGAATCCCACCTTAACCAAAGGATTTCTTTCTTTGAAAATATGATAGGCTTCTTTTAAATTGCAAAGTAAAAGATGCTTTTGCAAATGTATCCTTCCTCTTTCATTGTCAATGATACTACAATAGTCTTTCTTTCCTGGCATTGTTCTACTGATGTCTTCTGAAAGATAAAATGCTTTAATAGCGTCAACAGTATCATGTTTAATTCTTTTCCCACCCTTTGGATTTGGGTCTGAAAGGACACCTTTTTCTTCAACTATTTTTTAGCAATAGATGCTGTATGCCTTGTTGTGTTAAATTCTGAAGCAATTTTCCTAATGCTCCAACTTTTGGGCAATACAGTGAGGATTTTTATTTTATCACTTCTTTTAGTATTTTAATTTTTTAATTTTTCCTTGAGTTGATTTATTATTTCTAAACAGTCTACATCTCCAGATGGCTCCTTAAATTGTGAGTCAGAAATCTCTTTTCCTGCAACTGTTTCCATTCTCTTCTTAACTGTCTCTGTCACCTTGCTTAGTTTTTTAGCTCCATATGACTTTTGCTCTACAAGCTTTCTCTTTTTTATGGGTGATTCACCAATTGAAACAAAAGAAGCATTCAAAGTACACATCTCATGGTTTTGCTCTGAAGTTGATGCATCACTATTGTCAACATTTTCAATTTTCTCAAGATCTTCAGGTGGTTCACTACTACAAGAAGAATCATCATTTATGTCTGAATTCAAAGTGCCTATTCCTTTCTCAGGCAAGGACTCAAGATGTTCTCTACACTGCTTACAAAGTCTGTGATGTAGTGTTAAGTGCAGATCGGGAAACTTATTTACAAGTTCCTGTGGTACAATTCTCAAACTCTTCTTTCGACACTGACCTTTGTGACGCAGCAAAGGATCAGCACACTTCTGTTTCAGTTTTAAATGTTCCATGTTTGTACTCTGAAATCACAAAAGCACAAAGAAAATCCTGAAAAGAAAACAATGAACAATTAATGAATTATTAAATAAATTTTTATACATGTATTTAGTAAAAATAAATTAACTTTAACTTGAAGTCAGGAGTCAACTCTGTAAAGTTGACAGTTCTTATACAGGAATACCCCACTTTACGAAATATTGCGTTCCTAGCGCCCGTTCGTAAAGCAGGTGTTCGTAAAGCAGAGCATTATTTCCCATACATATAATGTTATATTTTGGGTTACGTTTTTTTCTTAAAAAATCGAAAAAAAAGGTTATAAAACAGCAAATTTTGCAGAAAAAAATGTTTATTAACATAGAAATGAAAGCAATGAACAAAGAAATAATACAAACGAAAGTAATGAACAAAGAAATACAATAAAAATGTAAGCAATGAACAAAGAAATAGTACAAAACATTACATATGCAAATTTAGTTTTCATTAATAGATGCGTCAGTAGACATGCTTTTGGATTCGCCGGTAGAATGACTTGTAGATGCGGCGGTAGAATGACTTGTAGATGCGCCGGTAGAATGACTTGTAGATGCGCCGGTAGAATGACTTGTAGATGCGCCGGTAGAATGACTTGTAGATGCGCCGGTAGAATGACTTGTAGATGCGCCGGTAGAATGACTTGTAGATGCGCCGGTAGAATGACTTGTAGATGCGCCGGTAGAATGACTTGTAGATGCGCCGGTAGAATGACTTGTAGATGCGCCGGTAGAATGACTTGTAGATGCGCCGGTAGAATGACTTGTAGATGCGCCGGTAGAATGACTTGTAGATGCGCCGGTAGAATGACTTGTAGATGCGCCGGTAGAATGACTTGTAGATGCGCCGGTAGAATGACTTGTAGATGCGCCGGTAGAATGACTTGTAGATGCGCCGGTAGAATGACTTGTAGATGCGCCGGTAGAATGACTTGTAGATGCGCCGGTAGAATGACTTGTAGATGCGCCGGTAGAATGACTTGTAGATGCGCCGGTAGAATGACTTGTAGATGCGCCGGTAGAATGACTTGTAGATGCGCCGGTAGAATGACTTGTAGATGCGCCGGTAGAATGACTTGTAGATGCGCCGGTAGAATGACTTGTAGATGCGCCGGTAGAATGACTTGTAGATGCGCCGGTAGAATGACTTGTAGATGCGCCGGTAGAATGACTTGTAGATGCGCCGGTAGAATGACTTGTAGATGCGCCGGTAGAATGACTTGTAGATGCGCCGGTAGAATGACTTGTAGATGCGCCGGTAGAATGACTTGTAGATGGAGCACGTTTGAAAAATGAATCCAAAGTCGTCTATTTAGAAGAAGCCCTTTTCTTTTCCTTGTAAATTTCGCGGTAGCAGGCAACCGCATTTTTTAAGGTTGAAGTAACTTTTTCACTTCTTTCGAAATTTGGATCTTGCGCTTCAAAAATGTCGATGACTTTATCCAAATAAAAAAATGCTTCAGAGAGTCCCTTGACAGTAAATGAATGAGTCGGGATTTCAGTGTCAGGGACCTCTTCAGGCTCTTCTTCCACTTCAAATGCTAAATTATCTTTCATATCAATAAGATCTTCATTTGATAATTCTGCACTATGTGCTGTAAGCAATTCCTCTACATCTTCATCTGTGAAATCGAGATTCAATTTATTAGCGATCGTTACAATTTCGGCTTTTTCCTTTGAATTCTGCAATTGGTTCAAATCCATCAAAAATCATTTATGAATTGAGGGCATAGTTTTTTCCAGACCCTTTCATATTTTTTTGTGTCACATTCTCCCATGCTTTTTTAATTAACTTTATGCATCTAATATGTTAGTTTTCGCCAAAAATCTTTCACTGTCCATCCCCCTTCTTTATCAGTGGCCTCAATAAGCATTTCAAAAGTGTACCTTAGATAATGGGCCTTAAAAGTTGCTATGACGCCCTGGTCCATTGGTTGTAAAGCGCTGTTGTATTGGGTGGCAAAAAAGAACTTTGATATTGGGATGGTGATTTTGTAGAATTTGTGGGTGGCCCGGCATTATCGATGAGCAAAAGTGCCTTAAATGGAAAGTCATTCTCTTCACAATATTTTTTTACTTGTGGTACAAAATGATGAGAAAACCAATCTTCAAATAAAGCTGCCGTCACCATGCTTTTTATTAGATTTCAGATGACTGGAAGGGTACCTTCACTATGCCTTTAAGAGCTCTCGGATTTTCTGCATGATAAACGAGTATTGGTGTTAATTTAGGTCACCTGAAGCATTGCCTCCAAATAATAAGTTAATCTGTCTTTAGCAACTTTAAAGCCAGGCAGTGCTGACTTCTTTTGCTATGAAGCTTCTTGTTGCATTCGTTTCCAAAGAGTCCAGTTTCATCAACATTAAATATAAGTTGTGGCATGTATCCTTCCTCTTCTATTATTTCAGCTAATTCTTTGGGAAATAGTTTTGCTGCATCTGTATCAGCACTCGCTGCTTCACCTTGAACTTTAACAGAATGCCATCCACTCCTTTTTCTAAAACGGTCAAACCATCCTCTGCTTGCAACAAAAGTTTCTTCATTCGCTGTGTCCCCTTTCTCTTCTCTAAGCATATTAAAAAGAGAGAAAGCTTTGGTGCAAATTACCCCATGGCTAACGTTCATATTCAATCTTTGTGTTTTGTCACCTATCCAAACATTTAATAGTTTTTCCATGGTAGGAATAATGCTTGCATATTCTTTATTACGCGACCATGTTGATAGCATAGGTTGCGCACCTTTAACTAAATTTAAATATTTTTCTTTGTCTTTGATTATTGTAGAAATAGTTGATGCGCTCATTGACATTTTCTCAGAAATTTGTTTCACTGTAGAACCAGTTTCCTGCATTTTCACAATTTCATATTTTGTTTGCAAAGTTATAGCCTTTCGTTTCTTCTGATTAACGTCACAGTCTTTACTATCACACTTTCGTTTTGGCATAATTGATGATGGGTACTGTAATTGCAATGTACGAAAAGAATATCAGTGAAACACTTAGCGTGCGCGAGAGTGAATAAAGCACAAACTCTCTTGTCAAAGCGCACATATAAACTGACAACAGCTGCGTTGCCACAGTGCAAAGTGAGCTAAAAGCGAGCTAACTTGGCACCGCTGTAATGCAGAATACGTAATAGAGTACAGTACAGTATGGTATGCGCGACGTAAGCATATTATTTTTGTCTTAAAATCGAGCTAACTAAGCACTGCTGTAATGCAGAATATTAGATTGTGGTATGCGCGACGTCCGCATTTCATTTTTGTCTTTTATATTTCTTCATTTAATTTTTTATTTAGCGCAAATACAATTTCGTAAACCCGGGGTTTCGTAAAACGAAGCATCGTAAAGCGGGGTATTCCTGTATACTAGTTGGGCCTTTGGATCAGCGCTACTCCAGTAGATTTGGGGCTGTCGAGGGGTTTAACCCTGGTTGTCTTTTAAAAGACTTCTTTTGGCACAGGTCACAAAAAGGTTTTTGAACTAATAATGTTAAGTTGAACTAAGTCTTCACTGACACTATATCAGAACAGAACTTTTAAATAAATGAACTGACAAAAAAAATCTAAAATTGAAGAATGATGCCAACTTCATTTATTTTTTATACATTGAACTAGTTATCAGCCACTTACAGCTTCTTGGGAGTTTGTTGTACATGACTCAAGGTATTAATGTAAAAAAATTGAATTTTTTAGGAGAAGGTATTTTTTTTTTATTCAAGGTCAAAGGTCAACTTTTGAAGGGACTTTTTTATTTTTCACAGTAGAGATATTTAACAAGAGACAATAAACAAGGGGCTACTAAAGAGCTTTAAAATGAGACCAAAATCAATGCTCTAGCTTTAATAGTTTTTTAGTTACACCGTTTTGAAAATAGTCATTTAACGCAAAAAAGGTCAAAATGTCACAACTTTGTGACCTTGTATCTCGGTAACCAAAGGTCAGTCAGCTCTAATAATTTGGGAATTTAAGTTTGGCATGTATATCTGCTATTGTGCCAAGTATGAGCAAAATTGAAAGGGGTGAGTGCAAAAAGTGCCATTTTGTGGCTGAGTTGACATGGAATGACCCTGTGTGGAGAATTTTACAGGAACAACAGCTTTACCCATATCACATTCAGAGAGTACAAAGCCTTACTGAAGCGGATTTCCCACCACAAGAGGCTTTTTGTACTTGGTTTCTTCAAGTGTTTTGCTTGCGACCCTCTTTTTCTATCCTCCATGTTTTTTTTTATGAGCCTGCCTTCACAAGAAATGACATGATCAATTTTCACAACACTCATCACTGGGCCAAAGAGAATCCGCATGCCATCATCCAGTCAAGGCACCAACAACAATAATTTAGTATCAATGTATAGGCAGGACTTATTGCCAACAACTTAATCAGTCCTTTTGTTTTGCCTGGAAGATTAACAGGAGAATTCTTTTCCAATTTTTTAAGGAATGATTTAAGCAATTTACTAGAAGTTCCTTGGTGTCCGATATCATATGTGGTTTTTGCATGATGGCACTCCACCTCATTTTAGTTGAGTAGCCAGAGACTATTTGGATGACCATTTCCCTGATAAATGGATAGGCTGTGGAGGACCCATTGCATGGCCTGCTCACTCCCCCAGACCTGAATCCACTCGATTTTTACCTGTGGGGTCATCTGAAATCCATCATTTACATGACACCCATTGACAACATTGAAATGCTTTGCCAATGTGTAGAACAAGGATGCCAGAAAATCCGAGCAATACCTGGAATGTTTGAACGCATCAGGCAGTCTATGATGAGGTGTGTTCAGGCATGTATTCAAGCTCAAGGCAGTCATTTTGAGCACTTCCTTTAAAGGTAAGGCGGATACTTGCTGGAACACACAATGGGCTGTAACTCAGAAACAGCAATTTTGGGCATATGTTTACAAAGGTGGGCAGTTGCGCCGCAAAAAGTTGCGGTGCAACATTTTTGGTTGCGCTTGCGGCGCAACTTTTTGAAAAGGGTTGCGCTTGCGTGTGCGGCGCAACTATTTCAGCAGAGTTGCGGTTGCGGCGCTACAAAAATTGTTGCGCGTGCCCACCACTGCAGATATACGTTAAATGTAAAGGTGGGCAGTTGCGCCGCAAAAAGTTGCGGCGCAACATTTTTGGTTGCGCTTGCGGCGCAACTTTTTGAAAAGGGTTGCGCTTGCGCGTGCGGCGCAACTATTTCAGCAGAGTTGCGGTTGCGGTTGCGGCGCTACAAAAATTGTTGCGCGTGCCCACCACTGTATGTTTATATAAACTTCTTTCATTGTTTTCAGGTCCTGAATCCATCCTGAAAGTGTGTTCCACATGCATGTTATGAAACACACACACACACACACACACACACACACACACAGTAAGGTACTTTACTCTCAAGTTCTGAAAGAAAAGTCCAATGACATAAAAGCTTACATGAACATTGAACAACCATCCTAACAGTGGGCAGCAGGTAGTATGTATCTACCCTGAACTGCATAGTTTGACATATGATGAATCCCCAACACAAACTAACAACAAATTAACTGTGACAGAAGGCAATGCTGCTGAGACCATTAGTAATATGGCCATGCCTCAAGGGACTATATTCAAACCTGCTTGGCAGCTATTCACCCTGGTGAGCAGAATGTGGGGCATGGGTGGACATCAGTTAGTAAAAGAGGTTTGCATCGGAAAAAGAAACAGGACTCTGGGAATCCCCCTCCATCCAGAAGAGAATCATGGCTAGGGCTAGCAACAAATACAGCAATTAAGGTAGTGAAAATATCTTGGCAGGCCCATGTATTTGCCTCCCCTGTGTCAAATGACAAAAATTGGGACTACCTGCTCCAAATTAACCAGTAAACAATTGGATACTACAGCTCTTTCTATATTAAGGCAGAATGTGAGGACCCCTCTGTATTTATGGGGCCAAAAGTCTGGCCTGAAGGAATCTACTATAGTTGGTATATAAATAGTATAATATGAACTTCAGGAAAAACTCCACCATGCAATTTCAGGGAGACACCCAGTGAGAACAGTGATAGTGTGTATAAAAATAATGGCTTAGTTTCACAGACTCAGTGTAGAGTCTGTAGGGGGGTGGTAGTAGACTAAACGTGTGCCTAAATGTAGAATGCTCTGAGGAGCTACTAATTAATGACTCAGAAATCTGGAAGGCTATTCATAAGCTAGATCAGTGTTTCCCAACCGGGGGCCATATGGCTCCCTGGGGGCCATGGCACATTTGAAGGGGGCCACAGGAAAATGTTATTTTGTAAAATAGAGTTAAATCTGCATATTACCTACTGAAAATAATGCTTATGGGGGCCACGGGAAAAAATAAGGTTCCTAAGGGGGGCCATAAGCCAAAACCGGTTGGGAACCACTGAGCTAGATGATGATAAAAATTGTGGCCTAGATGGCATACAAGCAGAACATTTAAAATGTTGTAGCCCTCATATAATACCTATGCTCGCAATGTGTTTCACAAGCTGTATGATACATGGGTACTTGCCACAGTCCATTTTGTCAGTTGTATTGTTGCCAGTTGTTAAAAATAAGGGTGCTAGTATCTGTGATAAGAATAATTATTTTATAGGCCAATAGCACTTGCCACTATACTTTCTAAGGTATTAGAATATGTCATTTATAATAGGATAAGTACGTACTTGCAGACTTATGACAATCAGTTTGGCTTTAGAGTGAAACATGGTATGGATATGTGTATTTATGTGCTAAAGGAAGTTGTCCTAAAGTATAAGATGTCAAGTAGCAATGTATATTCCTGTTTTTTTTGGATGCATCAAAAGCATTTGATAGAGTTAACCATCACAAACTTTTCAAGAAACTTTTGTGTTGAAGGGTACCTAAATATATACTTAGGATGCTTGTATTCTGGTATACAGAACAGACCATATTTGTAAGAGGGAAAAGCACTGTACCACCAGGTTTTAAGGTAATTTATGGTGTTAGGCAAGTGGGTATATTATCACCTTATTTTTTCTGTATATACATGGATGACCTTACCAATGAACTAAAAACTGCATGTACTGGCTGTGTCATTGGAAAGGAAAAAATTAATCATTTAATGTATGCTGATGACCTTGTTCCTCTGTCACCCTCTCCCATGGGCTAAGGGTACTATTAGAGATAAGTGAACAATATGGTATAGAAAATGACATCACTGATAATGGGGCAAAGAGTTGTATTTTGATTTTTAGGTGTAATCTATTGAAACATGTATCAAGTGGGTCTTTTGAAATGAATGGTCAGATAATACCTGTCAAAGACACGTAAATTCTTAGGTCATGTAATTACTTGTGTGCTGCGAGATGAACTTGATATTAAGAGGCAACATAAAAAGCTATATATACAGGGTAACATGCTAGTAAGGAAATTTGGTGTGTTCAGAATCAGTTAAAACTTATCTTTTTAGAACTTAACTGCACTGCATTGTACACATCCCATCTGCTACTGCTATGAATAAACTCTGTTGCTTATAATAATATTTTCTGTATGCTATGTAGGGAACCAAAATGGTGCAGTGCCAGTTTTAGATTTACTATGCGTAACCTACCTACCAGCCAAATGTTAATTTGGAAGAGTATATATAATTTTATTACTAGGATCCAAAATAGCTCTGTGTTGTGCAATGTCCTGTCTTCAGATGCTGTGTACCTCTCACCTATATGGCAGTCTTGGTTAACAATACCTTATTTTTGTAATGTAGCAAAGATTATATATGCATATTGTGTTATAATAAGATTGTATTTGTATGTTGGGTTGAATGACTATGCTGGCTTTATTTTTGTACTTGTATGTTAGGTTAAGTGGCTATGTTGGCCTTATTTTTTGTATTAAGTTCAGTGTATAATACATAAGATTGTACTTGTATGTTAGGTTAAGCGGCTATGGATTGTGAATGATCCTCAATAAAGATGTTTTGTTTGTTTGTTGTTTTTTCTCATCTTGCAATCATTTTGTGCTACCTCCATTTATTTTCACTTAATTCACCTTCAATTAAGCAATATACTACATGTGATTAGTTTGGTATTGCAACCCTGGAAAAAGTAGCTACTGTATTTTAGATTTGCTCTTTTACTATTTCTTTTTGCCTTTATGATTCCATTCCCAATTCAGTTCCAGATCTAGCTTTGGATAGTAAGATTAGGCTATACATTTTTACTACAATATTATTATTGAATAATATATTTACAACTTAGTTATTCCCTCTTCATTCAGTGAGAGGACAAGGTGAGGAAATGAATCCTCATTTGATCAGCTATGGAGTTGGCAGTAAGGGTTGGAAAGTATTCTTCAGCTAGTAAAATGCCATACAAAATTCTGTAGCCTATTGCAAATGTATAGCACACAAGAATTTTACAGTCAGTGCAAATTTTTATATATCGCTTCATATTCATAATCACCAATAACTCCTGCAATTAGAGCTGTTATCTTTGAAGTACTTGGGTATATATTACAATCCAATATAGGCTATGGTATATTTAAGCACTTGGAAAATAGTATACTCTTCAATCCTATGAAGAATTTGGTACCACTACTAATTGCCTTTTTTACCTTTAAGATTGCAGTAGTTTTAAGGTATAGTAGATAGATACTTAATCAGATTTTTTAGCTCCTGTTTCGTTAATTTACATTTTAAAGAAATTGAGTAACATGGATGCTTTATATCATCAAACAAATCGTTTGCTTCAAGAATTAACTGAAGAAGATTTGTTTAAACTTGATAGAGCTTATACTTTTGAAGAATTTGAAGGAATTGAAAACACTTTTAAACAGAAGTTAAATCAAATTTACAGGTAAGATTAAGCAAGGGCATAGCCTAAAAGTTTTGAGTTAGGGTATCAGATGGAATTATTAACAAAACTGTTAACTAGTGTTGGTATGGTACATCATAATGAACTCTCTCTCTCTCTCTCTCTCTCTCTCTCTCTCTCTCTCTCTCTCTCTCTCTCTCTCTCTCTCTCTCTCTCTCTCTTTAAACATTTCTCTTACTGGTACAGTTAACATATAATAACTATTTTGTTGTAGTTAATCATCATTTAATTAAACTTTGTTAAAGTTTATAATTACTGTGTATGGTATAGTGCATGTGCAACTAGTCTCTTGATAGTTTTTTTTATAAATTTCCTCTATGTAAGACCTTTAAGTACATCCTTATATTAAAATATGAAATCTGATAAACAGGATGAGAACGCGACTGTGGTACTTTGTTGATTATCATTAATGATTCTCTAATAGGACTGCAGGTAGACTAGAGCCTCCATTTAGGAGGTTGGCTTTGATAACGATTAAGCTTTTGCTATTCTTAGGAATTGGTATGGATTGAAAATCTTTTATGATAATGAATTCTATATTTTTTTTGTCATCCATTTTGCATGATAACTTCTTTTCCAGTGAGGAAGGTTGTGGGTTATTCATATACAGCTAATATTACTTTATAAGTACAGTAAACCCTCATCCAATGTGAGGGTTAGGTTCCTTGAGAATGGCACATTGGGTAAATCAGCAGTGGACAAACTTAATATCTTAGGGATAAATGGGGATATGTGAATGTGCCTGTGTAAAGCCTCCCATTAATACTTAGATATGTAGATTTTTTATTCACACACAAATGAATTTCCCTACTTATATTGTATATGAAATAAGAACATAATAAAATCATAACTATAATGCTATTTACATATGATAAATAAAAATATATTAAATGAAAATAGCACGCATCTTTTCTTCACTCTTTTGGATGGTGCTTATGGTAGACTCATTCATGTCATGCTCATGGCCAAGTGATGTTATGCTCATACCACGCAACTTATCTAGAATCTTTATTTTTTCAGCTAATGTCATAACCTTACAACTTTTCTTCTCTCCACTATCACTTGCAGATGCTTTACATTTTGGTGCCATAGTGCTGTCTAAGGGTAATAGCAAAACAACAGCAAAATATGACAAAAACAATCCAACACTTCACTGAACTTAATGAGGTAGTGGGACTGAGACAAAGGGTGATGTGAGGGGTGACACAAGAGGGAGGGAGATGTAGAAGTGTAGGAGAAAACACTAGAGCATGCATTGGCATGCATACAGTACTACTGTATTAGAGCATGTTTGGTGGACTGTGTATAATCAAATTTTCTGCTTTTGGCAAATAATTGTTTGCATTTATTTTTCTGTATACAGTATAAGCAAATTCACGCTGGACGAACACACATTGAGCGAGTGTTTGCTGTAATTATAAGTTAGCACTCTGTATATTTATAACCTTCTTGTGTACCATCAGTCATTTCTGTTTGATTCCATTAGCTGTGTAGCTATTTCTTGGACAGAAGCTTTTTTCTTAACATTTTGTTTTTAAAATGATTAGGCCTCCTTGTATTTGGAACAAGACATAGCTAAGCTGGACATTCATCCTTATGTAGTGGATGATTATCGTCACAAAATTTGTGTACTGGTACCATTATACCTTAAATTAGGCATAAGGCCTAAGCCTAATATAGTAGTACATATTCTGCTGCATGCACACTTTCACATATTCCTTCAAAGCTTGGATTTGATTCTTTTTCTCCAAGGCAGGGGTTCCCATCCTTTTTTTTGGCTGTGTACCCCTCAGTGGCTTTGGCAAGTCCCCTGTACCACCCCCGTACTCAGAGGGGACTACTTAGAAATGTAGTCCCTAAGCAAGTTTTATTGACTCTTTATCATACTCTTGTTCTTTCTTGTATAACATACTGCAATTACTGCATCCTTGTTTGGGGAAACTCTGGGACTACATTTCTGAGTTTAAACATTATAGCAACGCTCCTTGAAATCTTTTTCATGATATAATTTACATGATCACTCCATTGCAAATTCTTATCTAGCATTACACCAAGAAATTTTGTTACAGTACACTCCTTTATAGTGATTCCATTAACATTAAGTTCATCAAGATATACAAGTAATCTCAAAAGACTGTAGTGGCTACACCATCTTTTGAGCAATTCTGAGTACGGGGGTGGTACAGGGCACTTGCCAAAGCCACTGAGGGGTACACAGCCAAAAAAAAGGATGGGAACTCCTGCCTTGGAGAAAAAGAATCAAATCCAAGCTTTGAAGGAATATGTGAAAGTGTGCATGCAGCAGAATATATACTACTATATTAGGCTTAGGCCTTATGCCTAATTCAAGGTATAATGGTACCAGTACACAAATTTTTTTTGTCATGTCAGTAGTGATAATTTAAGATTAATACATGTTTTAACTATTAATAATACTTATCTACTTATTTATTTATTTATTATTAATTAATAACAACTAGCTGTTTATTTTTAATAAGAGCCCAGTAAAGCCTAAAGCTTAAGGGCCAAATTAAATAAAATGAATAGTCGAGCTTCAAAATTATTCATGTCATTGTAAATTGAAATGATTGTATTTATTTTATTATTAATAAAGGTTATTCAATTCAATTCCATGTGAAAGTTAGTTCCAATACAGGATGCTGCATACCCCAGCATCAGGGATTCATTCAAATTGCTAAAATTGCAAAATTCATTGAATTAGTTCAGTTCAGTAAAGATGCCTATCAAAAGATTCTCTGGGCTTTTGATTTCTGGCATTGAAAGTAAGCATAGACCTTTCAGCAGTTTTTCTTTGAAGGCTTGCAGTACTCATCAGTCTTCTGAATCACTTTATCACTATTCTTTCCTTCTTCCTCAGAAGAAAAGTTGAAAGCTTTAAAGATGTATACAGTTTCTCCTCTTATTACAGTACTGAAAGTAGCCAATCCAATCTTACATGCCCCCCTAGGCTAGATCCCCAAATGAAACCAAGTCAAAATTTTACTGAAGTTCATAAAATGATTTACACCATTTTTCCAAAATTGCCCATAAAATCCACAATTTTCATCAACTATGATAAATTTTACATGCTATTGTGCTTAGTAGGTATTTGTCCTTCCTAAAATATAGTTTTCTATTAGTGCTATGTATATACTGAATATACTGATTTTTCCCTTCTTTAGTCTGACAACATTGTGTAGCAGCACTAACAGAAAAGACCATGGCAGTGAGGGTATGCTATCTGTTCATGTTTTTATGAATGTATTGTATATGTACTGGGCTCCAATAAACCTTAGCTCCCCCCCACCCATGGCCTAAACCATTAGAGGTACAGTAAAACTAAACATACCTTACAAAAGAGAATTTAATCCTGCATTTAATGAGAAACAATTAAAACTTGGTGTTCCTGCCATTGGCTTCCAAGACAGTCTGAATTCGCTTTGGGTAGCTTGCCAAAAGTGACGTGAATAGATCTTGATCGTTACACAAATTCGCTAAAACAGTTTCAATGTGTTGCGTCATTGTATCCTTCGAAAATCGATTTGCTGCAGGTTCTTCAAACAAGATACATTCAACCTTGTCCTTTATAACTGATCCAATGTGTTCACAGACATTCAGGTTAGGAGAATTTCCTGGCCATTCTTCATTTCCAAAGAAATTGATCTCATGGTTCCGCAACAACTGTTGAGTGGCTAATGCCTTAAAGCAGGGGGCCTTATCGTGCAGAAGTGTGACCTGATCGACATCCATAACATTGTTTGGTTTCTTAGAAAAGGAATGACATGCTGGGATTAGAATAATATCACGAAAATACTGTCCATCCCAACTCTGACCATTTGGCTTCAGCATCCACATGAGCTTCTTTGCAGTGAACAAAACAAACACACTGACACAGTCTGGACTTTTTAATAATTCATGATAATGTTCATTGTCATAGATTTCATCTGGTGTTGTGGCCCACACTCAATTATTTTGGTAGTTAGGCTGATGTGTTACATAAACAAAAAATTCATCGGAGACAGCTAAATGCATGAAATCATCCACATCCCAATCTTCAAGATAATGGGCAAACCACATTCTGTCATCGATGTTAAGTTGAGTTTTTCTTGGCTTTGGAAGTTCATGCCAAGGCTTTAAACCTTGCCTATGATGGTACAGTCAAATGATCTCACCACTAACAATCTTTCCTCTCAACACTTCAATCTCTCTAGAAAGTTTAGCACAGCTGTTTTTCCGCTTATGTGTACCACTTTCCTGAGTGGCAAATTTGGGCACCCAGATTTGGTTGTATCCATTTCACATTCATCCAAAGTTTTATTCCAATTTCTTTTGACGAAGTCCTCATTTCTTCACAACTTTTTGGCAACCCATGAACGTGTTATAAAGGTGGCTCCAGCATCACGAGCTTCCCAAAATGTTATTGCTCGTATGCGATCTATCACACGTTGCCTCTCCGAATCACCAATTAATTGAGAAGCCATTATATTATCACTTTATCAGCTAGAGTAATTTTAATACCTGCAATAAATAAAGAATTTTTTTATATTTTTATAATCACTAAAAACTATTTTGATATAAGTAAACATGTAAGCTGCAAATGGGGGTGCTAAGGTTTTTGGAACCCCTTATGCATTATAATATAAATTAAATATGGATCATCCCCAGACGGAAGTGAGTTTTTTGATGCCATTCAGGTCATGCACAGGAACAGGAAGCCTGTTTCCTGTTGCTACCTCAAAGTAGGTATGGTAGGTGAAAATGTAGATCAAAAAAATACTTGCTTGGTATGTCTGTGTTTTGGTGCCCCCCCCCCCCCCCCCCCCCCCCCCCCCGACTACCCTCCCTGGATTCGCCTCTGCAAATAATCTACTTTTTTATTTAGAGAAGAGTGAGGCTTACATATTGGGCAAATAGGCATCATTTATATTTCTATAATGTTTCTGCCAGAAAGTTTTACCCACTAATGCATACACATGTATGTTTTATTTAAAGGTTAGTTTAACCTTTTTCTTTCCAGCAACTGTGAACAATTAGACATATTAGTTTGCAAAGAACCACTGCACAGAAGGAACACTGGAAAATATAGAGTAAATCAGCTCAAGTATGATCTCCAGCACGTTGTTGTAAGTTCGGTTATTAGCCTATACTACGAGGGCCACTCAATATATTTTGCCCCACCTTTCTTTTTCTTTCCAAGTTTCTTTGTAAGTTCCAGAAATTTTGTACACAAGTAGTTACATACTGTACCTTTTTACAAGTTTTTATTTTTCCACATAGTCTCCATCCTTTTCTACAGCTTTCCTCCACCTCAAAACAAGGGCCTTTATTCCTTGCTGATAAAAGTCCACTGGGTTCTGTTGGAGCCACTCTTAACCTCCTCAACAACCTCATTGTCACTCTGAAACTTTCTTCCACAAATAACATCCTTCATTGGCCCAAACAAATGGAAGCCTGAAGGTGCCAGATCCAGGATGTATGGAGGGTGGGGTAACACAGTCAAGCTCATTTTTGTGATGGCCTCTCTTGTTTGCAAACTGTTGTGTGGTCTTGTTATCATGCAAAAGAAGGATGTCTTCCAGTTTTCTCTCCAGTCGAACTCGCTTTATACATCTCTGGAGTCTCTGTAGGGTAGCAATATATGCCTTTGAGTGAGTTGATTGTTTGTCCTTTCTTCATAATGTCCACCAGAATCACCCCTTTCATGTCCCAGAAGATGCTGGCCATAACCTTTTGTGCAGAGGGAGCCATTTTGAACTTTTCCTTGCATGGGGAGTCTGCGTGATGCCACTTCATGGATTGGCGTTTTGCTTCAGGTTCAAAGTGGTGTACCCAAGTCTCATCCCATCACAGTTCGTGAAAGGAAGTCATTCCCTTCTGTCTCGTGTCGAACCAACGACTCGGAAGCAATTTTTTTCTTTGGGCGTTGTGATCAGTTCGCGAGGAACAAACCGTGAACACACTTTTGAGTATCCCAGTTGCTGAATTATCGTATTCACACTTCCTTCACTAATTCCTAGCTCCAGTGATAGCTCCTTGTATGTGACGCGCCGATTTGATCGAATGATACTGTTAGCATGTTGCACAATGTGAGATGTCACAGCCAGTGCCGGGCGACCGCTGTGTAGCTCATCATCGAGGCTGGCTCTCCCTCTCCGATGATCTCAAGTTTAGACCAGCGTCCAACTATGCTTCGATCAACAGCAGCATCTCCGTAAATGTTTTGTTGACATTTGTGAATATTTCCAACTGCTTCCTTCTCTGCAGTTAAGAACTCAATAACAGCTCTGTTTACGAGCACATCACTGTCAGACGCCATTTTCGAAACTGCGTTAACCATCGGTTTTATACAAGGGCGTTTAAAAGCGGTTTTATACAAGGATGGAGGTTCATACTGGAAAAATCTGGTTATGTGAAGCGCAGAAAGTTCGAACTTACGACCCAAAAGACATTGCAGACCCCATGGCTTATTATTTAGCTAAGAAAAAAGGGTGGGGCAAAATATACTATTGAGTGCCCCTAGTGCTTTAGTTATTGATCATTCATTAATAGAAATACTTTTCAGTTTTGATAAGTATTCTATATTTTAGAATGAATCTCCTTAAGAAGTTGAAATGGTCATAATTATGGTAAAATGAATTAAAGAATTTACCTAAAAATTAGCACTACCAAAGTTGCTTTCCAATTCCAGAGTTCTTTTAAGACTGTAGAACAGCGTAGGTATGCCAGACTGAAAGAAGACCAGGAGAGAGAAGCACTCCTGGCACGCAAATTTACTACCAATGACCCAGAGCAAACCAGTATTTTTATGGACCATGAGCTTAAACATCATTCCAAGTTGCAGGTATGGCATTATGTATTAGGTGTAGTCTATTTTTCATTGTTGAAATACTTAGTAATACTCCATTGGAGATGTAACATGTTCTGAATTGTGAATTACTTCCTTGACTTATGAATGTGATAAAACTAAAGTTTCTAACTGTCATACCATGTTTTTACCTTTCTAAGGTAGTAAAGGAGCCAACATTTGCAAAGGAATTTCTTAACTCTTAACCAAAATTCAAAGTGTACAAAAATCTTGTATCATTGTATTTGTTAAACCTGTATTAAAAACTTGTCAGCATTCCAAATTGAATGTTTTTTCTTTCTAGGAGGCTAATTCCAATGTCGATGAACTTTTAGGCGCAGGATCGTCCATGTTGTCTAACTTAAGAGAACAAGGAACCGTTTTAAAAGGAGCTCAAAGAAAGGTTCTAGATTTAGCCAACACACTCGGATTATCAAATACAGTTTTGCGACTCATTGAAAGAAGAGGAACTCAAGACAAATACGTTCTTTATGGTGGGATGATCGTCGTATTGCTCTCGCTATATCTAATATTAACTTACTTATAAATTCTTTAGAGAGTAGCAACATCATTTTTCAATCCTATTTATATGTCGTATAAGTAAGTAATTCATTTTTTATTTAATTAAATGTTGTCTACCAAAATGTTTACTGTGGCTGTAATTATAAAGAATCGGATATCATTTATCAAAGGATGTAATGGATCAAATTAAGTTAATAAAAAATGTATTCCTTACACGTTTGTACTGAAGTAGAATATTTTCTTTAAATTTTATTGCTTGAAAAAGACAGTTACTGTGACATTAGTATATCAGTTTTGTAATAGTATTTTTGTGGTTATTCTAGATATTGGAAATTTGAAAAAAAGAAACTCATTACTTTAAAAAGGTTTTTTTTATGGGATTTACAATTAGTACTGTTAAAAATATGATCTGTTTAATATTTATAAGTGAATTATATTTTTTAAAAGTAATTTTCTTATTATTTCGCATGTATTTTTAGCCTGGTAGATGATAAAGCAAAAGCAAAGGAGTTTTGCTGGTATGGCCTTTTTTTCAGATGGTGTAGATACTGTAACACGATTTTAATAGTGAATAGGAAGTATAATATACTGTGCAGCAGGCTTGTGAAAGTTATGAGTTGAAGTAAAGTATCAGTGATTGAATTTTAGTTTCTGATGCCATCTGGAAAATCTCGCCAATTTCTGTCCATTTCATTTTGTGTGGTGGTGTTGAGTGTTTGGGGATTTTGGGTAAGAGTTTGCGTTTGTCTGTGTCTGTTATTTTAATGAGCAGAGAAAACTCGTTCACCATAGGTATACTGTATATGCGAGTTCAGATTAGTTTGCATTGCCCTTGCTTTATTACGATGATGATGATATTATTATTGTAGTAATAACAATAATAATAATATCACTGAAATTTCCCCGTGTGATTATCTTGATTTTACCTTATTATTATTATTATTATTATTTCGTGAAATTTTGCAGTTGTTAGAGATCTCCGAAATTGCAGAACATATCGATCTGAAACTTGGTAAACATATGCGAAAATGGCCGATTCATGTGTGTTTACTAATAAATGTGTTCGTCATTGACTTGCACAATTAAAATAGTTCTAAAACTGCTGAAGTTGGGAATCTCTCCTCGCTGTTTTCAGCTACTTTTGTTTTTTGTTTTTTTAGTTTTTTATAGTTTTTCTGGCCATTGTATAGCGGTTCATTGTTTTCAGGGAATCTTATTTGCTCATATGTCGCCTCTCCATACGGAAACGCATTCTGTAACGTTTATTTTAGTTTAAGAGTAACATTTTCAGATCTTTATACTGTTGCAATACCAAAGATTTATTTCCATATAAAGGTTTAAGAGGCAGAGAGATGTTAAAACGATTCCTTTACCTTTAAAGCGCACTTGAAGAAAGGCTACTCGGATTATTTACCTACATTATTTAAGACTGTATAGTTACGATCAGACATGGGGTATAGTAATAGACTATTATAGGATTTTTCAAGTAATAGTAATAGATTATAATTTTTTGGCTGTAATAGTAATAGAAGGCAAAGTAATAGATAATAGTGTATTACTTTTCTATTACAGTGGCAATGGACATAGTGTGAACAAAGAACTGAAACATGAACTAAATCTACTCTAAATTAAAATAAATATGTATGGGAACTAATATTGTAGCAAATTTTTCTTTCAATAAAGTAAAATTTATCAAGACCTATAGTCTCTGAAATTGTAATAATTTAGTTGAAACAAATATTTGTTATTTGGCTGCCGCTCAGCCTCATCCTGGATCCATGAGTGCAGAGCCCTCTGCTTCTCAGTCTTATCCCGGATTCCTGAATCCAGACACTGCTGCTACATCGCCAGCTCAATACCATCTCACACAGGGTACCCCCCAAGGGGCCTTGGTGAATGGGAATGCAGTCGGGGGTTATGATGAGGAGGCATCTTGGACAATGGTAAGGAAGGGCCGGAAGCGAGCGATGATCCCTCCGCGAACTGCAACCACTAGTAGCTAATGGTGGTGGTCCCTCATGGGGGTCTGATCCCACTCATGCACCGGCTAGAGGGAGTCATCCTGTTGGCAAAGGCTGGCAGAGAACGGTGGGGTATCATAGGGGCTGCCAAAACAGCAGTTCTATGAGAAGAAGGGAAGAAAAACATCATCAGCCCCTCTCGCAAGTGCTGGAGAGGGTAATTATGGAGACATCATGCGTCGTACTGTGGAGGAAAATCCAGCTGGATCTAATGCTGTAACTGCTGTGCCTGGTGTAAGTGGAATTCAACATGTAGAGATGGCTGGCAGAACTGCATCTTCCTAATTGCAACATTCAAGATAATTTCTCATAACTGTAGAGGCCTAAGCTTAGACAATAACAGCAAACACAGGCGGATCATAATTGATAAAGCTGTTAGAGGATGCTAATATTCTCTGTCTGCAGGAAACATGACTTAAAGGACCTGAATAGCCTGTCCAGTAACTTTATCTCTGGTGGCTTCCCCTATCCCATAAACAAGATGGTCTCCTTGCAGGCCACCCACCTGGTGGGGTAGCTATTCTATGGAGGTTGTGGTATGGGAAATATATTAGTGAATTAAGACTTGGTTTGAATTAGCTAACTAGAATAGGAATTTGTGTAGACTATAAAAAATTTGTGATTCTATGTATCTATATGCCTTTTCAGGCAGTTGATAATGAAGATGATTACCTCGTTAAATTGGGGCAGGTCAGCAGTATTATTGATAAGTTGGATACGACAAGTGTAGCTATTATTGGTGACCTTAATGCTAATGTGCTTAATGATAATTCTTTGTTTAGCAACCACTTAAAAGCCTTCTGTGAAGATAATAACTTGACCCTTTCATCCATGTGTAGTCTTCCTGGTGATAGCTTTACTGTGTTATAGTTGGCACACCACCTCATAGTTGGATCATTTTATTTGTATGTTCATTATACACAGTGATTCACTGGCCTACTTAGTCAGTGCTCCAGACAACTATCTCTTAATCTTCTATGGACCTCTTGTATAATGTTTGTATCTGTTGAGTCTGAAATAATGTTTGTTTGTTAACACACTGCTTCTAATTGCATTTAAATAGACGTAAAGATCCTTTTCAAATGAGTGAAGTATCCCACATACAAAAGTAATAGTAATAGATGAAAATTAAAGTAATAGTAATTATGGAAAAATTATACGTGTTTACAACATGGTATCGTATGTGATACCTTTATTTCCTAATTAAATATAAATTATTAATTAATTTAATTAAATATATATACAAAATTGCCTCGGGATTGGCGACATAGCCTAATGGGAATGAAATGATTGCCATACATACATAGAACCCGTATGTAGGCGTAGGGCCTACATAACCACGAGAAACACTTATTATTTCACGTGATCAAAATTTTCCATTGCTAACTCAGGTAAATTACAAGAGAGGAGGAGTCAACAACCTTTGCCAAATCAGCAATTTATACTAAAATACGAAGGTATATTATAGCGGCTCTGGCTCGGAGCTCTTTATGTTACAGCGAACGCTTTAAACAGGGAAGATGTGCTTTTGTCTTCCCTAAAGTTCTGAGTGAATTCCTTATATTATAAAACCTAATAACCATAAAAAGGATAGGCCTATTCCTTCAGGGGTTTAAATAGTGACTGCCTATATTAGTTACATCGAGTGAACTCATTGTGTAACTCCATCGTAACGGCCCTACATCGAAGCAAACTAAGACCCAGCGAAAATAAGGTAGGACACTTTCTTTCGTTCACATATAGGCATCTAAAATCCTGAGGCTAGAATTACCGAAAACAATTAAATAAATAGAGGTCCTTTGAAGACCTACACATATATAACTCTAACGAAAAAACATAGGGCTTTTGTTGGTAACTCTCCACTGAAATCTGCTGGAAATTTCCAACGGATGAGGGTATCAGGCAATCAACCCATAGCCCTCTATAGTTTTTTCACAGTAATAGAAGGAATCAAAAGTAACAGTAATAGAAACCCAGTAATTGACCCCATGTCTGGTTACGATACCATAATAATTTAGGAATGTTTAGGCTTTACAAAGGAAGAGATGCATGCGGTAATTAGTGAATTTTGGGCAGCTGTTGCGCAATAATACTAAACTTGAGCTAATACTACAAATTACAGGGTGCTACAAAGTTTGGAATTTCTGGGACATAGTTCACAACTAAAACTACATTTGCTATTAATTCCAGACTTTGTGACCACCCTGTAGTTTAAATAAGAACTGGTAACAATAACTATAAATCTACTTAAAATTTTGAACATTGGAGATATCTAGCTCATTTCCACAGAATGTTGGGTGACTGTGCTCAGAGTCAATTGATCCCGAACAGAAACGGTGAGTGGCTGGCCCAGCCAATGCCAGTAGCGGGGAGCGAACTTGTCCTCACCGCCCAGAACCCAACACTGTAACCACTGAGCTACCGGGCACTAACATTGAAGATCCTCTTAAGAAACTCTGTGAAGAAGTGTGATATAAGTTGGGTTTGAACCATCCCATTAATCGAACAGTGTTCTTTCTGATACAGGAAAATGGAATATGGTACTTGAAGAGAGAATTCCCTCGCTTCAGGGTTGAATCAAGATGGGATTATTTACTTACTTGAAACCATTGTTGTTAATTGATTTTGAAGGCCGGGGAGGGGGGGGGGGTCATGACTACAAATTGTGGCTTCACAAACCTCTTCTGTATCGTGTCATGAATGGTTTCATTGTACATTTCCTCCAAACTAGGCATAGGTATGTGTGATACCAGTCTGTTTCCGAAACCTCTTTTGCAGTATCTCTTTTTTCTTAATGCTTCTTCCCAATCTCTGCACTCTGTCTCGGAATTGAGCTGTACCCATATCGTCGAGTAGTCACTTCGATGGACACTATTATGTGCCCGACTAAAAAATTTGTACGGAGCCATACTTGATTGCATTCGTCTGTCCGTCTGTTTGTTACACTTTCGCGTTTGGGCTATAAATTTTGAATCGCTAAAACATAAATTGATGAAATTTCAGACACGTATGGATCATCCCGACGAAGTGTCATGAACAAGAATTAGGTTTCTGCAGCAAAGGTCAAGGTGACAAAGAAGTCAAAGGTCAAATGACGCTTTTCGTGTCTGGGCTATTACTTTTGAATCGCTCAACATATATATTAATGAAACCACATGCGTGTAGATCGTCACAAAACGGTGTCATGAGCAAGAAGCAAGTCGTTGCATCGAAGGACATGGTCACAAATACGCAAAGGTGGGCAGTTGCGGCGCAACTTTTTGAAAAGGGTTGCGCTTGCGCGTGCGGCGCAACTATTTCAGCAGAGTTGCGGTTGCGGCTGCGGCTGCGGCTGCGGCGCTACAAAAATCGTTGCGCGTGCCCACCACTGCAAATACGTCACCGGTCAAACTGAGCTCCGCTTCATAATTTTTGAAACATTGAATATAGATTTATGAAACCTCACACACACATGGATGACTAATAAGATGTTTCCAGCACGACTCTGGTCCCTGCATCAAAGGTCACGGTCACAAAAACGCAAAATGGAGGTCTATGCCATAACTTTTCAACCACTACAAAAATGGATCATGACAACAGTCGGATCCCTGTATCAAAGGTCAGTCACAAATAGAGGTCAAAGGTCCATGTCATAACTTTCAAATTGCTCTGCATGTAAACTCCTCTTCAAGAGTTACTCTTGCTGATTTTATTTAGGAAGACTCTGAGTCCCTGCATCAAAGGTTACTGGTCAAATAAAGGTCCATGCTAGAACTTTTGAACCACTCACCATAAACTTATGAAACTTCATACACATATGGATCATCCAGTGCTGGACTTACCTATAAGCTATAACTTAGGGCCACACACCCTCGGGGGCCTCATTTTTTTAAATATATTTTTATTTTATCATTAGTTTTTATTCTTTAACACTAATTCATCAAAAATTATATATATATATATATATTATTTTTTCTTTATCATTAACATTAATATAAAAAATAATAATTATAGTAATAATGACAACAATTGTAAAATACTTCGACAACTGTATGGTACATTAAGTTTTAAAGACTTACACAATGTTTAAGTGATACACTCAAGCTCATAATGCACGAGGTCGTGACAAGGTGACAGAGCAGCTTTTTAAATAAAAAGGGGATTATTATTAAATTTAGTTTTGTTTAAATATTTGTACTGAATACTTGCTAATTGTTAAGGGCAGTAATTATTTTCTATGCGGCAAATGGAATAAATCAATTAATTAGTTAAAAGGAACATTTTCTAACTAATTTAATTTTGTAATCATTAATAAATAATAATCATGTATAATTATTTTAAATTTTTTTACCCGAATTTTTTTAGAGAAGGGCCTCAAATTTCATATAGCTTAGGGCCTCAGCAGGTGAAAGTCCGGCCCTGGGATCATCACAAGATGTTTCGTGAGCAAGTCTCTGGTTCTTGCACCAAAGGTCGAGGTCACAAATAGAGGAGGGGACATTGCTGTCGTTCTGACATAGTTCTTGTTCTAACAAGCTAACCACACCTAACCAAACTTAGCTCACAGAAACGGTATCTATAATATGGCATGTTTTAGTTGTTTTGGTGGATGTCTCGCCTGTCAATCGTTTCACTCGCGACAGCATCGCGCACCACTGAAAACCCGTTTCCCCTTCTCCAAAGGGTTGACACTATGTTGAAATCAAAACCAGCTACAGCAAAACAAGAATAGCCGTTTTAGAAAGTCCTTTATTGTTATTGTACCAAAATAATTTTGCTAGCTCGTCAGATGATGCCTTAAAATTTTTTGAATGGATAGAGTGCACTGGTGGATAAAATCATTTATTTTTTATTCCAATGAACTTCATGTCCTTACACTGCTCCTGTAAGATAAGTTTAACTCATTTTGAAATTGCTCTCTCCCTCCTTTTATTCCAACCAGTCTTACACACACACGCGCACGCGCGCGCGCGTTAACCCCTCCGTCTATGGCCTGGGTTGGTTCGAAGTCGACGGGGGTTCTAGTTAGGTGGCAGCAACGGATGTGCTACTTGCAGTAGTTTTCTCCTATATTACTCTCCGAATTCTTCTATAGTGGCTCGGAGGATTCTGGGAAGCTTACTAAATTCTCTGAAGATTCCCAGATTCTTCTTATAACGTATCGGGAAAGTTTAATGACTAAGTTCTCTGAAGAGAGCAAGGCTCGAAGGAGAAGATAGACTATTTCTTACTGTAATTTACTGCTAAAATGTACAGGCAGTGCTCAGCCTTTGAATCTATTTCTCAATGAATATGGAAGATTTTTCGGGGGTTTATATACCCTAAAACTGCTAACATCATCATTATTAAATGTTGAAAAAGCTGCATTATTTTTGCACAATATTTGAAAATAAAGTAAATCTTTTAGCTGTGGTAAGGTTTAAACGAGATATTTGAAGATGAAGCCATATTTTTTATCTTAAACCGCGCATTTTCAGATTTGATGCTATCATGATCTGCCAAGTTAACTAAAAGTGGAAATTGAACTATGCATCTTTAAACTAAAATATGCATATGAGTAAAAATTTAAAGTTTAAGATTTACAATTAAATGCTTAGGCAAGACATGACTTCATCTTTTATACGAAGAAAGAATGTATACAAAATATGAACATTGCAAAGTTTAAGCAGGATTCATTATTAAGCGAAACCCAAAAAAAATGATCAAGAGATTTTAAAAAGAACAAGTCACCAATTATTTGGCAAAGTAGAAAGCAAATCAAAAATTTTATCCAAACTCGCGTTAGGCGATTTTGGTCCTTATGTAAAAATGAATACATACATAGGCTGACCATATTTCCTTGAGACAAAAAGGGGACATTGGGATGGCAAAAAAGGGACGGGGGTTATGTAATATTCTGTATTCATGAAAAAGTAAGTACATAAACATTGAGCTTACAATTATTCTTCAGTGACAGAACCCATAAAAAAAAACGGTACTGTCCCGTTCAAAACGGTACGTATGGTCAGCCTATACATGCACGTACATACATATGATTATAGGTATTATATAAAGTTAAATATATATGAATATATAGGATTATATAAATATATGAACCATATAAACACATGAATTTTAAAAATGGATACAAGAACTATATAAATGAATACAAGAATTTCATTAAAGATAGTATAGGAATATAAGAATTATTCATGGTTCATTTTTACAGGGCTCTTTCCTCTAGAATGATATAAATACAATAATATAACGTCCTAACTAATGCTAACTAGATGATAACTATGGGTTTTATAATACAGATTTATATACACAACATAAGTCGGGTGGTTGAGTCTAGTTCACGTGGTCTGGGTACGCACTCTTGGTTGTGCATAAATAGTTTCACGTTGTTCAGTGTCTCTTGTTTTCCTTTGTTCCCAGAACGATCTTTTCACCGCAAATATACCGAGGATAATAGCACATACAATAATGACACTAACGGCAGATATTGAAAAAATTGTTACAGGTTGTAGTATTTGTAAGAGGTTATTCTGGTTATCATCTGAAATTTTAAAACGTCCCAATTGATCATTCCATTCAGGGGCATGTAGCTCAGGTAGGATGGTTACAGGTTTCATGGAGAGATTTAAGATCTCTATGACGGGTTTAAATTTAATTTGAGACGGGAAGGGGTATGAGTTATTAATGGTAACCTTGTACGGGTTGTATATTTGGAAGGTTTTTGAACGCAAGGAGCAACCAATTGGTAGCCGAATAACCATAGGGATTGTGATGAGGGAATAATTTGACGGACACTCGAGAGTAGCGGCAGTCCTGTTCGCGAAAGAAACCCAGATGTCTGGTCCAATTCGTAGTTGGATGGTTTTAGAGGATTGAAATTTTGCAAATGAACATACCGGGGCATGCCGGTCACGAATTAAGTCGATAAAGCAAGACCTAGTAGTTGGAAGAATGACTGGTTTGAGTGGAGGGCAAACGAGTTATTTATTTGTTTGCGGGAATCGGCAATGCTGGACGTCGCTATCTGACATCATAGAATAGGGTGACAGATCTTTGGTGAGGAAAAGGTAAGGTGGTACGGTGGGTAAATACAATCGATAGACATTAGAGTTGTTTTGGTAGGGTGTTGGGAAAGGGTGAAATTTATATACGTCATAAGTGAGTACATCAAAAAATGGTACAATTATGAGGTGTGTGTCGGGGCGTGGTCCATGTACAGTCCAGGTGTATTCTAGAAATTGGGGGTAATTAGTATGGTTGAGTGAGAATATGGGTAATAATTGTAATTGTGTCTGGGCGGTGTGAATCAAGGACTAAAGTGTTTCCCATGGTATTAGTGTGGGAAGAGTGATTTTTCCATGGGCTAGCTGGGTTGCACGCAAAACCTTGGAATGAATCGTAATTATTTGCTGTAAATATTTATCGATTAGGGTTACTTGTAGGTTAATTATTTCTATCAATTCTAGATATCTTTTGTGTTCTTTGTATTGAGTTAACATGGATTCAAGGTATGTGAATCTATCTGAAATGACGTGGAGGAAGCGATTGTTTTCGTGTAGTGACCTAATAGTTTGTTCTAACATGTGTCTTTATATTGCCGATTTCGCGCGAAGAGATTCAATTTGAGTTCAATTCTTTTAATATCTTCTTCGGTTGCTAATCCGAATAAACCCTTGAATATTTTTCCTCCTATATCTATCAGTCCCCTCTTATTTCTTTGATTAATTTTTTCCGAGTTTTGAGTTCCAGTTTGTATCCATGGTAAGGCTAATATTTCTGAAGGTATTTTCTAACAGAACGCGACTAATCTGATCTTTTCCCTGGATAGAACCCTGAACTTTACTTTCAAACGTTTTTAATTGGGTTTGTATCTGAAGGAGATTGATCTTGATTCTAGCAGGGGGTTGCAAATTGATAAAAAGGTCCGCGTGTCCTTTCAGAAATTTACCTTCTGCAAGCTTTTCTATGACAACTCCGGTAGAAATTTTAATGCTAGGGCTACAAGAGTAAATAATTTGGAAAATTATAAGGGGGACAATTTTTTTTCATTTCTACGCCTTAGATTATACGGAGCTGGGAGTGGCCGTGTGGATACTTGTGTTTGTGGACGAAGGGGTCGGCCTCGTTTTGGTGGCAATGGGGGTCGACCGTTAAGCTCGGATTCTGAGCGGGTTCGTTTTTTATGTGAAGGTTCTAGTTCATGTGGTTGATGCATTTGCGGGCGGTATGTAGGGTCTGTGCGTCGATCATCAATCGGTGAAGGTGGTGACAGAGGAGATGGTGGAGTTGGAGGAGATGGTGGAGTTCCACTGAGTAATCCTCTCGAAGGAGTTTCTCCAGGGTCTGGGTCCGATGGGACTCTTGGTTCAGGGGCCTCCTCTTGTTCAGAGATTGGCTCGAGTACTGGTGGTATTACGAGGTACCAATCTTCGTCATGGGTAGTGGTTCCCGCGGTGACCACTTCAGTTTTTTGATCCCTGCTCGATTTGTTAATACCTTGACCTTTCGAAGGATAGGCGGCTCGAACGCCTGGCAGCTGTTTTTTGGGAAGGTGGTGTTCGGCAGCTATCTTCAAATTGTCAGCGTGAATGATCTTTAGTTTGGAATGATCCGGGAGGTTGAGGATTTCATAACGATTTTTTCCGAGATTTTTCATAATCCTATATGGGCCATACCATTTTGGGTATAATTTGCGATGAGAACTTGGCGGTTTCACGCTCTTCAGATAACATCGCATACCGACGATTATAGTCCGTTGACGGGGATGACGTCTATGTTGCTCTTGCTCCATCTGTTGGTTTCGTTGGTCTAGGACATAGCGAATTATGTCAAAAATCTTGAAAGATCGTTCAGCTAGTTGCTGGTTTGCTTCTACCATCTCGAAAGATGTTAGAACTGCCGGGTCGATTTGATCGGGCAAATCAAAAGGTAGACGCTTGTCGTAGTGATATAGAACGAAATGAGGGGTGTCCCCGATAGACACGTTATAGCCATTGTTGATGGCTGTTTGTACCATGGGAAGGGAATCATCCCATATACGGGAGGATGCATCGACAACGTGGCGAAGGGCTTCTAAGATCTTTCGATTGTGCCTTTCCACTAAGCCGTTTGCCTGCCGTCGCAGAAAGCGTCGTATGTTAGGTGTGGGGTAAACCGGTGGTATTCGGAATTTAAAGATTATAACGGCGGTCCTATGGCGATTACCGAGAGAGCAGTTTGTTTCTTTTGAGAGTTAATGGAGGAAATAGTTGGCATAAAACGCATTGTACGCGAGGTAACGGAAAGACTTGCAACGCTTGATGAGGGCAGGGGTAGGGCTACGGTTGACGAAAGCCGAACCAATACTAACGTTGAAGACGTTAATAATTTGAAGGGTGAGGTGCGTAACCTAGTTTCTAGTTTAGGTAGCTTGTCGGGAAGGTTGGATAGAGTTAAGGAAGGTGTTAAGGTTGGTCCGAGGTTAGTAGATGGGGAGGGATTTAGAGAAGTTAAGGGTGGAGCTAGGCCGCGTACGTTAGGTGATAGGAATCCCCCCCCCCTATCGAGGTTTCGAACCCTTTCGCCCATTTGGAAAGGGACGTAAATGAGGGGGAAACTATTTTAATTGGGGACTCTTTAGTGCGCCATATGGACACAGAGTTCGTTAAACGGCATCCAACCAAGAGGAGAAGGGTCTGTCTCCCAGGGGCTAGGGTTGACAGAGTTAGAGACGAGGTAGACAGGACTGACGTTGCCTCCCGTCACTCGATGTTGGTGACGATGGTAGGGGGCAACGACTCGTATAGGCCCGATACGAGAGTGCCTGACCTTTTGGAGAGATATAGGGGGTTAATTAGGTCTCTAAAGGCGAGGTCAGATAGGTCTTTAGTTTTAGGTATTACCCCTAGGCGCGGTTTGGGTCTTAGGATTACGTCTAAAACAATATTTTTTAATAATAAGTTAGAAGAGATTTGTGCTGAGGAAAATGTACCCTTCGTAAAGCTGTGGTCCGAATTCAGTGATCCTAGCCTTTTTATAAAAGATGGGGGTGCATTTTAATGAAATAGGTTATGCTAGGCTAGGTAGGTTAATTGACGAAAACGTACGAAAGCTGTGTAGGTCGAAGCCTCCTTTAAACGTTGTGGGGCCGTGGAACGTGGGCCCGACGTGAAAAATAGTTTAAAACGCCGGCCCGTGGTAAAAAATAACTTAAACGTCTTTTATTGTAACGCGCGTAGTATTAGAAATAAATTAAACGAATTTAAGGCGATAATTTATTCCGGCAACTACAATATAGTTGCTATCACTGAAACGTGGTTAACCTCTTTTGGACCACTGGGTCGAATATGTACCGTTTCCCATACACGCACTCATAACTTAACCCTACAAAAACTTCGGTCGTTAAGAGGTTTAATAAATATCGTGACCCGGGACTTGTTTGGGGAATTTGATATACCGGGTTTTAAACTCTTTACTAATGATAGGTTACATAGGTTTGGTGGAGGCGTTTTGCTGTACATTCGTAATTCCCTTAGGGCTATCGAGGTTAAGATAGATTTTGCGGCAGCAATTAATGCGATATGCGTTGAAGTTAGGGCGCGTAGTATTAGTTTTAATTTTGTTGTTGTTTATAGACCTCCCATTCAACCCCTCGATACCGATACTAGATTTTACGTACTTCTTGATAACTTTATTCATAATCGGAATAGTATAATTGTCGGAGACTTTAACTGCCCTAATGTTAATTACGAGACTTTTACTGGTAATGAGGAGGGTTTGAGATTGATTGAGTTCATGGGGGATAATTTTTTACGACAGATGGTTACCGAACCAACGGGCGGTGACAATATTTTAGATTTGGTGATGACGAACGGCGAAAGTATAGTCGAAGGTTTAGAAGTAGGCGAGAGTTTAGGCTGTAGTGATCATCAAATTCTTAGGTTTAAGTTATTGATAGAAAACACAGGATAGTAACGTAATAGAAGTCCCTGATTTTCGTAGGGCTAATTTTGGTAGTTTTGCGGATAGGATGGGAGTAGTGGACTGGGATAACTTATTTATGGGTAATGACACAAATTTGCATTGGGAGGCATTTAAAGAAAGTTTTATGAATATTGAAAGGGAGTTTATTCCTCGTAGGCCCAAGCGCGCTAGAAATCATGGTAGGCCCAAATGGTGGACTAGGGAAATAGCCGAGTTCATAAACGAGCGAAACAGAGCGTATAGACTTAGTAAGCGCAATGGCACGGCAGCTAACTTTAATAGATATATCGAGCTTAGACGTCAGGTTAAAAGATCAGTTAGGAATGCCAAGCGTAATTTAGAGATACTTATAGCTGCGGATAGTAAACATAATCCAAAAAAGTTTTTTGAATAGGTCAATAATCGTAAGCCGATAAAAGATAACATTGGCCCTCTAGTGGATGTTAACGGCGCTTTGGCTTCTGACGCTCAGGCGATGGCGGGTATTTTCATTAACTTTTTTGCGACCGTTTTTACCGTAGAAGACGTAAATAATGTCCCCGACGTGGACGATATCGTTCCATTTAGTAGCGAGACTATTTTGGATGAAATAACCAGTGGTGGGCACGCGCAACGATTTTTGTAGCGCCGCAGCCGCAACCGCAACTCTGCTGAAATAGTTGCGCCGCACGCGCAAGCGCAACCCTTTTCAAAAAGTTGCGCCGCAAGCGCAAGCGCAACCAAAAATGTTGCGCCGCAAGTTCGCCGCAAAAAAATGCGGCGCAACTGCCCACCTTTGCATTTAACGTATATCTGCAGTGGTGGGCACGCGCAACGATTTTTGTAGCGCCGCAGCCGCAACCGCAACTCTGCTGAAATAGTTGCGCCGCACGCGCAAGCGCAACCCTTTTCAAAAAATTGCGCCGCAAGCGCAAGCGCAACCAAAAATGTTGCGCCGCAAGTTGCGCCGCAACTTTTTGCGGCGCAACTGCCCACCTTTGGAAATAACTGTTTGCGAGGGTGAGATTGCGCATTATATCGATAGGCTAAAAGTTAGCAAGGCTCCAGGCCCTGACGCTTTTTATCCCAGACATTTGAAAGATTTGAAAGACGTTATTGTAGGCCCTTTAACGAAGATTTTTAATCAGTCACTCGAAACGGGGATTATTCCTGAAGACTTCAAATTAGCTAACGTTACGCCTATTTTTAAAAAAGGCGACCGCACACTAGCTAGCAATTATAGGCCCATTAGCTTAACGTCAATTGTCGATAAACTTTTGGAATTCGTAGTTAAGGATCATATCATCGATCACTTAGAAAGTAGAGATTTGATTAATAGTAGTCAGCATGGGTTTCGACGCCATAGATCTTGCTTAACTAATTTGTTAGAATTTTATAACGAAATAGTGCGCGAATACGATAGGCATAGAGCGGCTGACGTTATTTATTTAGATTTTAAAAAGGCGTTCGATACAGTTCCGCATAGAAGATTAATTGCGAAGGTTAAAGCGCACGGTATACGCGGTCAGGTAGCTAACTGGTTAGAGGAATGGCTTCGTGCTAGGAGACAGAGGGTCGTTGTTAATGGTAGTGAATCGGGGTGGTTGGATGTAGGTAGCGGTGTCCCACAGGGTTCAGTGTTAGGCCCATTGCTATTCGTAATCTACATTAACGATATAGATGTAAGATTGACTAGTAACGTGTCAAAATTCGCGGACGATACTAAAATAGGCGGTAGGGTTGTTAACGAGGACGATAGAAATAGGCTCCAAGACGATGTAAATAGGATTATGGAGTGGACGGTTAAGTGGCAGATGCAATTTAACGTAGACAAATGTAAAGTTTTGTATATAGGTTCTCGTAACAATAATTACACGTACACGATGGATGGTAGAGAGTTAGCGAGCGTTGACGAGGAAGTAGATTTAGGCGTACGCGTATCTAAGGATTTAAAAGTTAGGAACCAGTGCCTGGAGTCTTGCGCAAAAGCTAATAGGATGTTAAGCTTCATAGCGCGTAATTTCGAATTTAAATCGAAGGATATTATATTGCCCCTTTACAAGTCCCTAGTCAGGCCTCATTTAGAATATGCCGTTCAGTTTTGGTGCCCGTATTTGCGTGAGGATATTGATAGGTTAGAAAGGGTTCAGCGTCGTGCCACGAAACTAATTCCGTCATTGCGCAACAAGCCTTATGAAGATAGGATTAAAGTGTTAGACTTGCATTTACTCGAAACTAGGAGATTAAGGGGGAAGCTTATTGAAGTTTTCAAAATCGTTAATAACATTGATAACGTAAATTTTGACAAACTGTTCACTTTCGATAATAGCAATATTCGTAATAACGGATTTAAGTTGCGTGGCAGACGTTTCATTACTAATATCGCAAAACTTCTTTACGTTTAAAGTAATTGATGAATAGAATAATCTTCCCGCATCAGTCGTTCACTCTACCAGCGTTAATATGTTTAAGAACCGTTTAGATAGGCATTTTAAAAATATTAACGTTGTTTAAAATAAAAAAAATTAGTAACGGGAGCTCTGGGGGTGGTGGTCGAGGATGAGTCTGTTGACGATTAATGTCAGCTTGTGACATGCCAGCGTGTGATGCCAGCAATAATAAAAAAAAAAATTAGTCTAACGAACGTAGATGTATCTCGTAGCGTAAACTAACCCACTTTTTGTTTAACTTTACCTATTTTTTTTTTCTTATCCTCTCCTTACTTGCATGTCTGTAACACTCTTTACTTGCATGTCTGTAACACTCTTTACTTGCATGTCTGTAGTTTGCATGGTATGACTGTGAGTTAAGACTGTGTTTGCATGGTTTGTAAGCGTTCTTATTTTACTTCTTTTCATCTTTCACCCCTTTCCTATTCTCTCCGACTATTTTTCTGACTTGTCGGCAGTGGCCGGCGGATGATGATGGTGAGTCTTTTTTCTCTTTTTCTGAATGAATGTTAACCCACGAGTGATAGATGTTGCTACTTATTTAACCCCTTATTTTCTTCTCTTAATCCCCTACTCTTTCCTTTCTCTCGGGCTAACCTTAGAATGGATCTTAGGGTCTTTGTTAGCCTTAGCTTCTGTAGATCTGTATGCCACAATGTGTTTTTTTAATTTTACACACGTTACAGAGTGATTCGAACAGTTTGGACGTGAAACTAATAGCGTTATCCGAAATTAGGATGGAAGGAGTAGTATGATTCTGGATGACGCGTTCCACTAGGGCTCTGGCCTTTGTTTCCGAGATCTGGTCTGGAATGGCAGCTACTTCGCCGTAACGCGAGAAGTGGTCCGTGAACACAATGATGTACTGGTTCCTCTTTGATGTTTTTGGGAATGGTCCCAGTATATCCATTCCAGTTCTTTGCCAGGGCCTTTGTCATACTGGGTATTTATGCATAGGAGCTGTGGATGGTACGTTGCCTTTGTGTTTTAAACACGACGGACATTCAGCGATGTATTCATGTACCTTTCTGTTCATTTTTGGAAAATGGTATCGCTCCAAAAGACTCTTGATGGTGCGATCCGGCCCCATGTGGCCATACAAAGGTGAGTCGTGACAAAGTTCAATGGCTATATCGACGAGATCCTTTGGTATCTCCACGAGGTCGTTTCCATCTTCGTTCCTGAAATGTACGAGCCCATCTTTGAGGTTGTACTGTTCTTTTACCTTCGATGGTTCCTGTTGTTCCAGGAGCGCCCGAAGGTTTTGGGTGTGTCGGTCCTGTTGTTGGGAGTGTTGCAGAAACTCGTGGTCGAACACAGGAAGAATTCCTATTTTATTCACTTGGGCGTCGGGCTTGAGTCTCTACAATCCGTCTGGAATAACTTGAAGTTTTCCCGGTTTGTATACAATTTTTGCCGCAAAGTCCCGAATCAACAGGGCCCATCTACTCAACCGTCCTTCAAGTAGCTTGTTCTTGAAGAGGTACGTGAGTGGCTTATGGTCAGTCTTGATGGTTACATCGTAGCCGTAGACGATATTTCGGATTTTTTTCAAAGCCCAATATACTGCTATGGCCTCTCGGTCCGTAGTGGAATAATTCCGTTGAGGTGCAGAGAGAAGTTGACTGGCATAAGCAATGGGTAATTCCATACCGTCTACGTCCTGTAATAGGACGGCGCCTAGTCCATAGGAGGAAGCATCTGTAGCTATGACAAAGGGTTTTGTGTAATCAGGATACTGGAGGATAGGATGACAGGTTAGTTTACCAATTAGAGTTTCAAAGGCATGTTGGTGATCGGATTCACAGTTAAATTTAGAATTTTTCTGGAACAAATTAGTAATGGGTTTAGCAATATCTGAAAACTGGGGGATAAAATTCCGATAGAATCCGACAAAACCAATAAATGCACGAGCGTCGTCGATGGTTTTGGGTACAGGGTACCTTTCCAGCACTTCGAGTTTGGCTGGATCAGGTTTAATTCCTGTGGATGATAGTAGGAATCCTAGGTATACCAGGGACTCTTGTAAAAAGTTGCACTTTGCAAGTTCCAGTTTCAGGTGTGCTTTTCTCAAGCGTGATAGCACATTCTGAAGACGTTGAAAGTGTGTTTTTATGTCCGAACTGTAAATGATAATATCGTCAAGATAAACGAGAGCTTCAACACCTAATAGGTCGGAAAGGACTATATTCATCAACCTAGAGAAATTAGCAGGCCCGTTTCGGACTCCGAAAGGTAAAACCTGGAATTCGTAATGGCCTCGATTAGTGGAGAAAGCAGTCAATGCCCGAGATTCAGGACTGACCTCCATTTGCCAATAACCAGATGCTAAATCGAGGGATGAAAAGAAGTTAGCTTTCCCTACGTTCAGAATTGTTTCCTGCATGTTTGGAATAGGGAAACGGTCTGGGATGGTAATGTGGTTCAGGCGTCTAAAATCTATATAAGGGCGAGATGTTCCGTCCTTTTTGGAGACAAGAATCATAGGAGCGGACCAGGGACTAGCTGAAGGCTGAATGACATCCTGCTCCAATAGTGACTAATTGGGAATGGAACCTGATAGGGAGGAATGAAAATGGGTTTGGAATTGGGTTCCAGCTTGATTTCAAAAGGGACCAAATTAGTTCGGCCCAGAGGATCTCCTTTTAAGGCAATCACATCTCTATTTCTTATTAGGAAATCGAGAAGTGATTCCATTAGTTTTGGATCCTGTAACGCTGGTGACTCCTGAAGGGAGTGCTCCAGACATTTCTTATATTCTTCTTTCAAAACTGAAGGGTTTAACTCTAAGGAACTGGAAACACGATTTATCGTACTGGTGAGGAAATCTGAATCTATTTCTATTGTGGAAACAGTTCCTATTTTCTGATTTGAAGTTAATTCGATAGGGCTTTTTCCTTTGTTTAAACAAACAACAGGGATAGCTGAATTCTGACTGACTAAAGACTTGCCCAATACGAACATCTCCTTTGAAATTACTTTTCTCTGTAATCAGAGTATGCTCTGACTCTAATAATTTTCCTTGACTGTCGACTACTTTTGCTAGGAAACAGATCTTTTCATAAGGTGCTACTGTTATTTGCTCGGTCGGGCATATGAAAAATTGAGAATCTGACTCTGGTTCGGCGACTAAAATTTGCCCTATGGGCTGACTGGAAACTGGCTGACTGGAAACTGGCTGACTGGAAACTGGCTGACTGGAAACTGGCTGACTGGAAACTGGCTGACTGGAAACTGGCTGTGTGGATCCAACTGGAACTGATTACTCTTGGGGCTGATTTCTGGAGCGGTTGTCCCTCTGGATGCAACCGACTGTCTTGAACTGTTATCAAGTGGAGGGGGTTTCCTGTTTCTTTCGGAAATCTGAGCTGAACTAATTCTATTAGTATTAAGCTGTCTGTTATTCTCACGGAGATGTGTCCTATTTCGACACTTTACTAACTTTCCGGCTGGGTAAATCTCCCATTGATTCCGGTTAAAAAAATCCATACCTAGTAGGATATCTGTCTGAAAGGTGGCGACTGTGTCCACTATACAACATTTCGCGGGGTATACCGCGTTTCCAACTTCTAAATATAATTCAATTTCTCCGTATGTAGGTATGGGTGTGCCCGTAACTCCTCTGAGTTGACAGGAGGGTGCCTTAATTTCATATTTGTAATCTGTACTCTCTAGTAATTCATCTACACATTGTTTCTTAATTAACGTCGCGTGTGCTCCTGTATCTAGGAGAGCAGTTAAATCTTGGTTATCAGTGCTACAATTTATTATTAAATCTAGGAGGTCCGCACCTATTATCCTGATGGGGAGTTTGTGTGCGTATCTGGGTTCATTACTGTAATTTAGGAGGGAGGAGGTTGAACTGCTGCCTCCAATGTAGGGTCTAAAAAAGGGCTCGAATTGTCTTCTATGGGAGGACCTGGGTCATATTCTACGGGATCACCATACGCTGGAGGGTGTTCTTGAAAACTGTACTCTGGGGAAAATGATTCCTCCACGGGTACTTCTACGTACCGAACTATCTGACCTTGCTGATTGTACTGGGGTTTGTACATGGGGTAATAGTGTGATTGACCCTGTGGTCGTAATCTATTTGGTTGGTGGTTCGACTGAGGCTGGGAATGGACTGGTTTCTGGGGATTGGAGGACTTTTGGGAACGTTGGTGGTTCGATTTCTGAAGTGGGGCCTATACCCTGCAGGGGCTTTATCGGCACATTTTGGCGATCGCCACGGCGATGACCATGTTCGTGACAGTGGGAGCAATAAGAGGGATAATTGCACTGACTTATCATGTGCCCAAAGCTATCGCAGTTAAAACACTGTGGAGGAGGGCGTGTATTCTGGGTTTGGGGGGCTTGTTTCTGGGGTGGTGTTCCCTGCATTGGCCTCGATTTATAGGGTTGTTGTTGTTGGTGTTGTGGTTGCTGCTGCTGAATGTAATGTAGGGGTTTCTCTACCCTTTCGGTAGTTCTGGTTTGCTAAATCTGGGTAATGTTCCCGTGTTTTATTTATGGCTACACTTACTGGTTTGTCAACATTTAGAAACTCTTGAAACTTTTTTTTAGGTGCTCCGGGTAGGTTTTGGTAAATGGTCGTTGCTACTATTAGATTTCTTTGTTTTGAAGTGAAAGTAATGCCACACGCATTTTCTGCGGCTCGGAGAGCTTCTACGAGTTTGTGTAATAAAATTATTTAAATCTTCATGTTCCTCTTTCTTCCATTTAGCAGCAAAGACAATAGCAGGATTAGCATTAACAGAGGCTAATTATAATGTGGCTTGGGATATATTAAAGAAACGGTTTGGTAAGCCAGAGATTTTAATTAAAAGCCACCTCCGCGAACTTTTAGCTATACCTCCTGTTAATAATTTCAATAGTGTCAAGGAGTTACAGCAGTTATATGATGAATTTGAAGTTAGAACTAGGTCCCTGGACAACTTGGGTGTAGGAATGGAAAGGTATGGTATAATGTTGGCCACTTTACTGGAGTCTAAATTGCCTAGCTCAATTTTGCTTGAATTAAGTCGGGGACACTACAGAACATGTGTACATCCCCCTTCAGCAGATGTTAAGTCTTTTAGGCACAGAATTAGCAAGACGAGAGTGAATTGAGTTTGCACAGTGGGATGTTAAACAAGGGGACAAAGGCAGGCACAGCACCAAAGTTTCTACAAAAAGGAATAGCTCAGGTACAGTGTCAGCTCTATATGCATCCTCTGAGAATAAATTAAAGGGAATCAAGGAATGTATATTTTGCGAAGGCAACCACAAGTCACATAAATGTGAGGTGGCTGAGGCTTTACCTTTTGAGGAGAGAAAGGACAGGGTAACTAAGTCCACAGCATGTTTTAAATGTTTTTTGAAAGGTCACAGAGCAAGGTTTTGTAAGTTTAAAATTTTGTGCAAAAAATGCCATGGCCGGCATCAGCCATTATTGTGTGAAAACACTCCTAGTAGGCCTACCCCAGAAGTAGAGACATCAGTGGCACATGCCACTGCTATGAAAGGGAGTAAAAGTAAAGGAGGATTATTGCAAACAGCTGCAGCATTTATTGGGAATGATGGAGAAGCTACTGTAAGAGTGTTGTTTGATAGTGGTAGCCAGTGTAGCTTTATTAAGACCAGAATTTCCAGAAAATTGAAGTTTAAAGAACTTAAGAGGGAACATTTAAGAATTTCTGGGTTTGGGGGTTCCGTTCAAAACCGAACCAAAGTTAAGAAGGTAGAAGTTCTGGTTAAGGGGTTGTTACCACAAAGTCCCACTATCAAGGTCCAAGCTGTAGAGATTGAGGAACTTTGTGCTCCAGTCACTACTTGTTTAGATATGGCATGTGTCCAAGAATTGCAAGTTAAGGGAATTAATTTGGGCAATAATAAGTTTGAAGGAACAGAAGATATTAGTCTTTTGATTGGAGCTGACTATTATTGGGACTTGATCACCGGTAATATTGTCCGCACATTTCGAGGTCCGGTAGCTATTGAAAGTAAGCTAGGCTGGATGCTACATGGGAGCTATTGCAATGAAATGGAGGTTAAGGCTCTTTTTGTTAAGATTAAGGAGAACAGCCATGGTTTGGAAGGGCATTTGAAAGCCTTTTGGGAACTTGAATCCATTGGCATAAAGGAGAAGGCGAGTCCAGTGAACAGTGATGTTTTAGAGCAATTTGAAAAAGGGATTGGGTTTAGAGATGGTTGCTATGAAGTTGGCCTTCCTTGGAAGGATTCTTGCAAACCCAGTTCAAACCTTCAGCTAGCTAATAGGAGGTTGGAGACTTATTGCACAGGCTAAGAAAAAATGAGGTGTTAATTGAATACAATGAGACCATCCTAAGCTATGTAAAGGAGGGCTATGCTGAAAGGGTGCAAGGTGAGCTGGTGAGCCAGGAGGCACATTATCTGCCACACCATGCAGTGGTACGGCGAGACAAAATTACCACCAAACTGAGGGTAGTTTTTGATGGCTCAGCCAAGGACAAAGGTGGTGTGTCCTCGAATGACTGTTTGGATGCTGAGGTGACGTGTATGTATATATATGATATAGTCTAAAAGTCACTAAAGAGTAAATATCACTAAATCTAAGCTGAATGGCAAGACGAAGCCATAAACGAACGAACGGGCTGTTCGTATTGTTTTGGTCTGGCCTAGACATGTTTTTTCCTATCTGACCTAATCTTTGGTGCTGAGTAAAATGTAGGTGATGAATCTAAGGTAACAAATCGGATAGGAAGTTGTTCGTACTTAAGTATAGTTAGGGGTAATGTCTATAGCTTCTAAATTGGTAATGTAAGAGAGAGTTAGGTAGGCTGTTGTGGGACACAGGAATAAAACGGTAGGCTTCAAGGAATACCTAATTCAACGCACCGGTAAGTGCTTTTGATTGTTTGCTAGAACCTAAGTAACCTAACTGGGGTGTCTACCCCACGCTATCACATTTGGCGACGAGGATGGGATTTGGCTCATTTGGTTAAATTTTGTTCATTGGGTTAAATTTGGCTCATTGGGTTAATTTGGCTTATTGGGTTAATTTGGCTTATTGGGTTCAAGTGGTTGTTTGGAAAATTGGATGCAGACTAGTGGGTCGTCCGATTTGGTTTGTTTGTGTGGGGAAGCTACCGTACTATAGCGTAGGTCCCGCCGCCCTAATTCTAAAACTAATTCCTACTCAGCCCTAACTCTAAAACTAATTCCTACTCAGCCCTAACTCTAAAACTAATTCTTACTCAGCCCTAACTCTAATACAATTCACTATTCAGCCCTAACTCTAATAAAATTCACTATTCAGTAACTAGACCAAATTTAAACCTAACCTAACCTACTTCACGTGAGTTGGTCTAATTCGGTTTTGCTCTAGCATGTCGGTGATTGGCCATATAAGCCCCTACGAAGACAATGGGGAGGACTTCGAAGCTTATGCCACTAGGGTGAGGTTGTTTTTCGAGGCAAATTCCATTCCGGATGCTAAGAAAGTACCTACCTTTTTAACTATAATAGGCCCTAAAACGTTTGGTTTAGTTATGGACCTAGTTTCTCCTAAAGCACCGGAAACTTGCACCTATAATGAATTGGTACAGGCCCTAACCGATCACTACAAACCCGAGTAGTTCTCATCTATGAACGTTTCAAATTTTATTCAAGGCATCAGACGGGAAATGAAAGCATTGCAGAGTTTGTTGCAGGAATAAAAAGCCATAGCCGTACGTGTAAATTTGGGGACAAATTAGATGAAATGCTAAGAGATAGGTTTGTAATGGGTCTCAAAGAGGAGTCTACCCAGAGAGCCCTATTAGCCATACAGGACCTAACTTTTAGTCAGGCTGTAGAAATAGCTACGGCTAGAGAAGCAGCTGCTAAAGATGTTAGAGCTTTTGGAAATCATAGTAGTAAAGCCCAACACGTAAATAGCTTTAAATCTTCTAGGCCTGGCAGACCTAACGAGCCTACTAGACAGGCAAATAAAAGGTATGAGGCGAATATGACTAAGCCTACTAATTCTACTAAGCCTTCCAAGCCATGTACAGGGTGTGGAAAACACCATTGGAAGAAAGATTGCCCTTTTAAAGAAGCAGTTTGCCGAAACTGTAGTAAAATAGGCCACATAGCTAAAGTGTGTTATTCAAAGAAAACAAAGGGTGAAAATTCTAATTTTAACATTTCTAGTATAAATCCTCAAAAGGGAAATACTTCGAACATTGGAGTGGAGTACCTATTCTATGAGCAGCAAAGTGGGGAAAATACAGGCCCATATATTGTAGAGGTAGGCCTAGATGGAATTACAGTTCCTCTAGAATTGGATACGGGTGCTGCCCGGACGGTCATGTCCAAGGTAGTTTTTGATAAGATTTTCAAAAACACACCTAAACTACATGCATCTAAAACGATTTTGAAGAAGTACGGTGACATACAAATACCTATTTGTGGAGAAGCATACGTCACAGTTACACTTAACCAGAAAATTTTGTCTCATCCCTTAACCCTTTTAGTGGTGGATGAGCAAGGGCCTACTCTACTAGGCCGTGATTGGATTGATGCTTTGGAAATGCCAATTGACAAAATCTTGCCAAGGGGTCAGGCAGATGTGCATACACTTTCATATCCATCTGACATAGACTCATTGTTAAGGGAGTTTTCTTCTATTTTTGGGCCTGAAGTAGGCAACCTAAAAGGCCATCAGGTCTGCATAGAAGTAGATCCTAATGTAACTCCGAAATTTTGTAAGGCTCGTTCAATTGCGCATGCACTGCGGGAGAAGGTAGATTTAGAAATTGACAGGCTGCTAAAAGATAAAATTATTGAACCAGTCACACACGCTAAGTGGGCTGCCCCAGTAGTTCCTGTACTAAAACCGGACAAGTCCGTGCGGTTATGCGGGGATTACCGTTTAACAGCAAATAGAGCCGTCCTTCTAGATTGCTATCCTATACCCAAGCCTGATGAATTATTTAGCTCTCTTGCTGGGGGAAAATATTTCACAAAACTCGATATGTCCCAAGCCTATGCTCAACTAAGTTTAGATGAAAACTCTAAAGAATTAACTATCATAAATACGCACCGAGGCCTATATAAGTACAATAGGCTATGCTATGGAATAGCATCGGCTCCAGGTATTTTTCAGAGGACAATGGACCAAGTTCTAGGTCACATTCCAGGGGTACTTTGTTTTCTAGATGATGTCCTCATTTCAGGTTCGACTAAAAAAGAACACCTAACTAGATAACCACGGTTCTAAAAAGACTCCGGGATGCTGGACTTAAGCTAAAGAGAGAAAAGTGTTCATGGGTCACTAACGAGGTTTCATATTTAGGGTTCCGCATAGATGCCTCAGGCATTCATCCAACGGTGGATAAACTAGAAGCAATAGAAAAGGCACCACCTCCACAAAACATCACACAGTTACAAGCTTATTTAGGTCTCCTAAACTTTTATAGGAAATTTTTGCCTAATGCATCGACTTTCCTTGAACCCCTGAATAAGCTATTACGATCTGGGGAACAGTGGAGATGGGAGAAAACTCAAAAGGAAGCATTTGAGGCTTCCAAGGACGTACTACTAAAGTCCACTCTCCTAGTGCATTATGATCCTAAACTTCCTCTCGTAGTTTCAGCAGACAGCAGTTCTTATGGAATTGGGGCAGTGTTATCTCACCACGTTGATGGTGTAGATAGGCCTATCTGTTTTGCTTCTAGAACACTAACTGAGACGGAAAGACGATATGCACAAGTGGAACGTGAAGCATTAGCCTTAGTATTTGCAGTAAAAAAATTTCATTTCTATCTATGGGGTCATGAATTTAAACTAATTACTGACCATAAGCCTCTTTTAGGTTTATTTTCACCTAATAAAATATTCCAGTTATGGCCTCAGGTAGGATTCAACGATGGGCACTGATTCTACAAGCCTATAAATTTGACTTAGTACATCGGTCAGGTAAACTTCTAGGTACGGCTGATGCGCTAAGTAGGTTGCCCTTAGAAAATCCAAATGATTGTGTACCTATACCTACAGAATGGGTTCACTTGGTGGAGTTTTTGGAATCCACTCCAGTATCGGCAGTACAAATAGAGCAGTGGACAAAATCAGACCCTATTCTGTCTAGGGTCATCCATTTCTGCTCAGTTGGTTGGCCTACTAAGGTTGAGAGTGAATTACAGCCTTTTATTCAGCGTCAGTCTGGCCTCTCTATTCAAAATGGCTGTCTCTTATGGGGCCACAGAGTGATTATTCCAAATAAAGGCAGGTCGAATTTAGTGAAGGAACTTCACGCTGAACACATGGGCGCAACAAAAATGAAAGAGCTGGCGAGAGCTTATTTCTGGTGGCCTGGTTTAGATGGAGAACTCGAATCATTGGTTCGTTCCTGTCAAAGCTGCCTAGAGAACAGAGATCTCCCAAGGAAAAGTCCACTTCATCCTTGGGAATGGCCTACTATACCGTGGCATAGGATCCATGTTGACTATGCAGGTCCTATAAATAATATTTATTTCCTAGTCATGGTGGACGCCTACTCTAAGTGGGTGGAAATTTTTCCAACCACTTCCACGACTTCGGGTGTTACTATTCGCTTACTCCGTTCAGTTTTCGCTCGATGGGGTTTACCCGTAGTCCTGGTTTCCGACAATGGTACTTGTTTTACCAGTGAGGAATTTCGTTCCTTCGTCCACCTAAATGGCATTAGACATGTCCGGTCTAGTGTTTTCCACCCATCTACTAACGGTCTCGCGGAAAACATGGTCCGTACTTTCAAGTCGGCCTTGCGTCATTCTCGTGGGGAGGAAATGCAAGTGGTGTTGGACAAATTTTTGTTTAAATATCGAATAACACCACACACCACGACAGGGGTGTCTCCCTCTAAACTTCTGATTGGCCGGGGAATTCGTTCAGTTTTTGATTTGTTACGTCCAAACGAAATGTTACAACAACGAGTTTTACGCCATCAGGAAAAACAGAAGTTGTACCACGACACTAAAAGAGGGAGAGTTCTAGAAGCGAAACCTAATGATCCAGTTGTGATTCGCAACTATGGGGCTGGACCAAAATGGGTTCCTGCAACTGTGCAGGAGAGAACGGGCCCTGTTTCCTTCAAGTGCCAACTAGAAGATGGTCGTTCTATTAAACGCCATCAGGACCAGATATGGGAACGGGAAGTGCAGAAGGACCAGAGTCTTCCGGAAGAGAGAACTGATCCTCCGGAAAATGGTTCAACTTGCCCGCCTATACAGGTTGCACCTGATCCTACTACATCAACCCCGCTCCGCAGGTCGTCTAGGGTCCCTCATCCCCCTGACAGACTAAACTTGTAGGGGAGGAGTGAGGTGACGTGTATGTATATATATGTATATAGTCTAAAAGTCACTAAAGAGTAAATATCACTAAATCTAAGCTGAATGGCAAGACGAAGCCATAAACGAACGAACGGGCTGTTCGTATTGTTTTGGTCTGGCCTAGACATGTTTTTTCCTATCTGACCTAATCTTTGGTGCTGAGTAAAATGTAGGTGATGAATCTAAGGTAACAAATCGGATAGGAAGTTGTTCGTACTTAAGTATAGTTAGGGGTAATGTCTATAGCTTCTAAATTGGTAATGTAAGAGAGAGTTAGGTAGGCTGTTGTGGGACACAGGAATAAAACGGTAGGCTTCAAGGAATACCTAATTCAACGCACCGGTAAGTGCTTTTGATTGTTTGCTAGAACCTAAGTAACCTAACTGGGGTGTCTACCCCACGCTATCACAGATGCTGAGCCAAATTTAAGTGCAGATTTATTTTCCTTGTTACTGAGATTCAGGTTTGGTAGAGTAGCATTGACTGCAGATGTGAAGCAAGCTTTTTTGCGGATAAAGTTAAAACCAGAGGACAGAGATGTAGTATTGTAGTAAGGTATCTCTGGGTGGATAGGAAATACTTGTTGGAAGATGAACCTAAGGTTCAAGCATATAGAATGAAGTCAGTGTTGTTTGGCCTCAGCTCTAGATAATACAGAAATGGCTAAACAGATATTCAGGGAGGCTAGAGCTATAATGAGGGAGGCTGGCATGGAGCTTAGAAAATGGCAGACCAATCATTCTCAATTGCAACAGTTTATGAGTCAGTCCTGTGTAGTACCTGATGCAGCAGAAAGTATTGAGGATTCTGGTATTAAGGAGTTGTGGGAAATAGACACAAGGGTGCTAGGCATTGTTTGGCAGCAAGGAGAGGATTTGTTTACCTTCAATGGGAAATCTTTAGTAGAGCTGGCTGAGAATGAGACAAGGTGGACAAAACGTACAGCTCTTAGTTTGGCTTCAAAGGTCTTTGATCCTCTTGGATTCCTGGCTCCATTTGTGATAAAGTCAAAAATTTGGTTTCAGAGCCTCTGGGAAATTGGACTTGGTTGGGATTTTCAGTGAAAGATCTTGCAGAGTCAAGTTTGTGGTGGAATGGGCCAGAGTGGCTAAAACTTGGAAGTGAAAACTGGCCTTCTAATCAGCCTATTGTAAGAGAATGCCAGGCTGAAGAAGAATGGGTGAGTGAGATGAGAAAATGCACTGTGAACAGTTGTCAAGTTATGCAGCAGGACCCCATATAGAGGCTTGAGGACATTAGCAGTCTGAAAAGGTTGTTAAGAGTGACAGCATGGGTATTAGGGTGTGTCAATTTTGTCAACTTTTTTCAAATCAATTTTGGTAGTGGAAATATAGTCTTTTCATGTCAAAACTTGAAATTGGCCAACCAAAATGAAATAAAATAACCCTTACCTACATCTATTTTACCTTAAAGTTTCAGAAATTGACTCTTTTACTAAATAATAGGACATAAATTGATTAACTATTCATCTGTCACAGAATTATCCCACTGATCGCAATGGAGTGTTTTGAAGGTCATATAGTTGTTGTATAATGTACAAGTCACAACATGAATAGAACTGTCCCTCACTCTCAGTCCTCAGTTGCCTCTTAGATGTCATAGACGGTGGTTTGCTGTTATTGCTCTTGTACCTACTTCATAGTTATTCCACTAGACGAATACTACAGTTTAACTGTAAGTATGGATTATTGATTATTACAATTATTTATTATTATCATATTCTTCTGTCTAATTATGTTGTAATCCCATGAAATATTTTTTTATTGAATTTTAGAACATCGAATGACTAAACTTTGAAACATCGTAATTGATATAAAGTACTTAAATGTTTTTCTTTCTTTTCAGATATTCCTAAGATGCCAAAATTGAAGACAAGAGGTCAGTCGTCATGCCACTTGAGCCTGTTAGTCGGTACAGGCAAGGAGCTTCCCGTATCAGAACTACCAATAGTGCGAGACATGCTGAGACTAGGGTTACTCCTTCGTGAATAAAATACAAAGGATAGAAGAAACTTCACAGAGAAAGAGCTCATAAGGGACATGATTACCCCTCTTCTGCATCAGTGGAAAAAAGCTAATGTGTTATTCAAACCACCTGTACTCAATCAGTATAGAACTATTGAGCTAAAATTAACAAAGCTGTGGCCCAAAGCAGTTGAGACATCACTTGGTAAAGGAAAACTCGCAAAGAAAAATAAATTTATGCCCACACTTGATACTCTTTTTGACATTTTTAACTGCCAGTGTCCCATAGAGTTGTGTTCTGAAGCCAATTGTTCTCCCTCATGCAGAAGAGAACCTCACCCTCACATTGATTGTCGCTGTCCTCGTGAGAAGAAGATCCCTGTTTTGGAGCTGGCTTTCATAAAGGCGCAGAGAACAAAGGCAGGAGGCCAAGGAAGTATGCAGATTGGTTCGGCAGATTATTCAGAAACCAAAAAACAGATTGTTATTACTAAGAAAAAAAAGAAAATCCGAGAGATGGAAGAAAGGAAGAAAAAGAAGAGTGAAGAAGCCACCCAAAGAGATGAAGAGCTCTATCAAAAGGTTTCTCACTTCTTTGAAAGCTCTTCAGATGAACAGAAAGAAGCAACATCAGATGATAGCTCCAAAATGCTATCTGAACCTTCGCCGAAGAGAATGAAATACAACACTAAAGACATCTCAAACATTGCCCTTGCCAGTATTCGCCACCATACGGGGCTACGAGAGACTGCAGCGATTGCCACTGCTGCTTGGATAGATGCAGGCCCCATCAGCCGAGAGGATACATCCTTAGTGATAGATCATAATAAGATAAGAAGAGCACAAGAAAAAATAATGAAGGAAATATCTGATCAGCATGAAAAAGATTTGAAGGAGGAAGGTCTCTCTTGCCTTTTGTTTGATGGAAGAAGAGATGACACAAAAGTTCTCCTAGAGTTAGAGGGAATGGACAGAAAGTTTCCCCGTCTCATCAAAGAAGAACACTACTCTGTGTGTTTCGAACCTGGTGGCCACTATTTGTTTCACTGTGTTCTTGAAGCAGAAGTAGAAGGCAAGAAACATGCAGAGGCAATTGCTGATCAAATAATATGTTGGCTTCAAAAAAGAAGACTTGACAGTTCACTGCAGGCCGTTGGTGGAGACTCAACTGCGGTGAACACTGGATGGCAGGGCGGTGTTATGACGCATTTAGATAAAATCTTGGAAGAAGGCTTGTTTGGATTGTGTGATTTGCACACAGGGGAACTACCTCTTCGTCATCTCATCCAGGAACTTGATGGTCCTACAAAGAGCAACAAGAAGTGGTCAGGCCCCCTTGGCAACATGCTAGATGAAGCAACGGAATTAGAAATAAATACAAAATTTCCAAAGGTCGAAGGATCAATCTTACGCTTATCGTATTGTTCAAGCAATCAGATCAGGAGAGTTGCCTCAAAATCTGGCTCTCTTGGAGATTGGACCCGTAAGTCACAGTCGTTGGTTAACTACAGCGATTCGTTTCTGCAGGATTTGGGTTTCCAAACATGCACTGAAGGGCAAAATGCTACAGAATTTGATGTTGACTGTTGAATTTATTATTGGGTTTTATCTTCCTCACTGGTTCAATGTAAAACTTAATCCAATGTGGATGGAGGGGCCCAACCACATCTTGTTTCAATTACAGCTACTGAGAACCCAAAGGAAAGTAGTGGTGGACATCGTGTTACCTGTGGTGAGAAGGTCCGCTTGGTATGCTAGGCCAGAGGCAGTTTTGCAAGCAATACTCTGCAGCCAATGTACCAAAGAGCGAACTGAGGCTGTGGAAATCATTCTAAAGCTTAGAAGAACATCACTAGATGATGACCAGCTGGGAAACTGCTCTGTTCAGACAAGGAAGGTTCCTCCGATAAACGTTAATGCCACGAAATTGTCAGAATTAGTTAACTTGAGTTCGGAAGTTTTGGAGTCACCACTGACAACATGTACTATATAACAAACAAAGATTTAACACAACTTAAAGAGGCCCCAATGCAAGTGCCAAAGTGGCCTTCTCACACTCAGAGTGTGGGGAGATGTGTGAAAATGGTCACAGAAGCAGCTAGTCAAGTTTACAGTCACGAGAGGCGAGAAGGCTACATCAAAGCGCAAGTAGCAAGCCGAATGCTGATGTCAAGGAACCGCAGCAAAAAGGACATTGACTGCATTGGTTACTTTCAAATAAAGACTCTGAATGGTATCTTATTGCCACTTTAAATGTTGATAGGATGTTTGCGCACATTTGTTATTTTGTTACGAATTTACGGAAAAATGAAATTTTTTAATTAAAATTGATGTAGGTAGGAGTTATTTTTTATTGTTTTTGAAGCAAGGATATTATTTTGTATACCAAATGATTACATTAAATTTCTACCAAATCACATGATTTTCAATTTAGTCATTTCACCCCCAAAATTGACACACCCTAATGGGTATATAGATTTACAAACAACATTAAGGGAGAAACAAGAAGGGAAGGAATTCTGAACAGTAAGGAGATTCAGCATGCCAGGCAATACTGGGTGGTATATGTGCACTGTGCAGAAGGAAAAATTTGGTGAAGAGAGGGAATTGCTCACCAGCAGTCCATTACAGGTTTTGCCAACACATTCTGCTCTCAAGGGTTTGGATGTGTTTTTGGATCAGGACTTATTGAGTAGGAGGAGGTAGACTACAGTTTTCTGGGCTTCCAGAGAAGAAAAGACATCCAATTTTGCTACCTTCTGGGGGGGGGGGGCACTTTGTGGAACTTTTGATCCTGGATACGCATCATACAGTAAGCTATGAGAATAAAAACCCACTCTAATAGACAGAGTTTATTTCCACGACAGTTTCGACGCCCACTGGCATCCTCCTCGGGTGGATACAGAAACACAAATGAAACAAAACAAGAGGGAAAAACAGTTCAGGGATCGACCGTTAAGAAATTCGCACCTAGGTTGGATTCCATTCTCTCGAGACAGGAGGGGCATTTTCATTAAGTACATTCGCACAAATTTTAAAACTATCTTCCTGTTCTAAACATACAGATTCTATTATTTTTACATAATTATTACATTTATAATTAAATTTATTACATTTAATATTGCATAATTATTAATTACAGAAATTATAAATTTATTATTACATTGGTTATTACATTGTTGTTTATTATACAGAAATTATAAACCGAAAAACGAATGAAAAAAGGCGATTAGGAAATAATCCAGAGACCATTGAGAAATTCGCACCTAGGTTAGATATCGTTCTCCCGAAACCAGAAGGGCATTTTATTACAGGGTCAGCTTATAACTACATTTCCACAAATTAAAAATATCTTCTTGTTCTATACATACAGATCCTAATGTTTTGACATAATTACTGCATATATTTATTTCCACATTAATTACTTCCATTATTACATTTACTAAAAGCGAGTAAGGAAACATTCCAATCCAGAGACATTTAAGAAATTCACACTTAGGTTCGAACACGTTCCCACGACTCCGTAAGGGATTTATTGACCAAGAATCTCATTAAAGGGTCTAACTTATAAGTACCTTCGCATTTTGGCCTGACCACTGGAACAACTTTGACACTTTCTTTCAGTCATTAAATAATCTTGTTCCCTCTATTAAATTTAAATATGAATGGGAGAACGACAAACAATTACCTTTTCTAGATGTTTTGGTCATTAACGAAAGCGGAAAGCCCAATTTCACGGTCTATAGAAAACCTACTCATTGTAATTCGTACATTCATTATTTTTCATATCATGATGAAGGGGTTAAAAGCTCAATTATTTCTTCCATGTTTCTAAGAGCACTCAGGATTTGTAGCCCACATTTGCTGGATCCGGAAAATTCAAAGATTTGGAACATTTTAAGGATTTAAAATATCCTGAGTGGTTTATCGGAAAGGCGTATTTTAAAGCCAGAAAATCTTTTTATGCCCCTCGGGAACCTTCAGTTAACCAAAAACAATATGTGAGTTTGCCTTACATTGCCGGCTTAGAAAGAGTAAAACCGTTGACGAAAGAATTTAAGTTTGCTTTGGCGTTCAAATATTCGTCTACCGTGAAAAGTAAATTGGTTAGGAATAACGTTGCAAAAGAGGAACAAGCCTGTGTCTACAGCATTCCCTGTAAAAGTTGTGATTTAGTATACGTGGGAGAAACTGGAAGAAATATTGAAACCCGTATCAAAGAACACAAATATGCCTTCAGAAGTTGTAATACTAATAATGCCATTTTTTATCACGCTAGCCAAAATAATCATGCTATAGATTGGGAATCAAGTAAGGTACTTTATAAATGTAATAATTATGTCAAAAGAAAAATAATAGAATCTGTGTGTATAGAAAAAGTAGATAATTTTAATTTGTGCGAAGGTACTTATAAGTTAGACCCTTTAATGAGATTCTTGGTCAATAAATCCCTTACGGAGTCGTGGGAACGTGTTCGAACCTAAGTGTGAATTTCTTAAATGTCTCTGGATTGGAATGTTTCCTTACTCGCTTTTAGTAAATGTAATAATGGAAGTAATTAATGTGGAAATAAATATATGCAGTAATTATGTCAAAACATTAGGATCTGTATGTATAGAACAAGAAGATATTTTTAATTTGTGGAAATGTAGTTATAAGCTGACCCTGTAATAAAATGCCCTTCTGGTTTCGGGAGAACGATATCTAACCTAGGTGCGAATTTCTCAATGGTCTCTGGATTATTTCCTAATCGCCTTTTTTCATTCGTTTTTCGGTTTATAATTTCTGTATAATAAACAACAATGTAATAACCAATGTAATAATAAATTTATAATTTCTGTAATTAATAATTATGCAATATTAAATGTAATAAATTTAATTATAAATGTAATAATTATGTAAAAATAATAGAATCTGTATGTTTAGAACAGGAAGATAGTTTTAAAATTTGTGCGAATGTACTTAATGAAAATGCCCCTCCTGTCTCGAGAGAATGGAATCCAACCTAGGTGCGAATTTCTTAACGGTCGATCCCTGAACTGTTTTTCCCTCTTGTTTTGTTTCATTTGTGTTTCTGTATCCACCCGAGGAGGATGCCAGTGGGCGTCGAAACTGTCGTGGAAATAAACTCTGTCTATTAGAGTGGGTTTTTATTCTCATATTTTGACCTTCACGTAAAAAAGTGAAGTTTTTTGCATTTAATACAGTAAGCTGTTACATGCTGGAGTTAGAGAAGTGATAATAGAGATCAGACAACAGTTTTGGATTCCTAAAATTAGACAAGTAGTAAAAAAGGTCTTGCATAATTGTGTGGTTTGCAAGCGTTGGAGTGCAAAGCCTTATTATGAAAAGGTGGCTCCACTTCCAAGAGAACGGTGTGTGTATACTGCCCCATTTGATGTAGTGGGAGTAGACTTCGCAGGTCCAGTCTATGTGTATGAGCAAGGGGAGTCTAACAAAGGTTATACATGTCTTTTCACCTGTGCTACCACCAGAGCAATCCATTTGGAGTTGGTAAGCAACTTAAGTAGTGCTGTATTTCTTTTGGCCTTTAAAAGGTTTGTGAACAGAAGGGGTTTTTCCAAATAAAATCATATCGGATAATGCAAAAACCTTCAAAAAGGCTGCAAAGGAACTCCAAGAAGTTTGGTCCTTGCTAAAAGAGGAAGGATTCCAATCCTACTTTTCACACCAAGGGGTACAGTGGGAGTTTATTGTTGAGAGAGCACCATGGTGGGGAGGATTTTGGGAAAGGCTAGTGAGAAGTGTAAAGTGTCCATTAAGGAAACTTTTAGCTAATGCTCATTTGAGCAAAGAAGAATTCTGCACTGTTTTGTGTGAAGTAGAAGCAATGGTGAACAGTAGGCCTATCACTTTTGTTTATAACAGTATGCAGGATGCAGAGCCATTGACACCAAATCATTTTCTTTGTGGTAAACGATTAACATCAAGCCCCAGTTTGCCAGAAGACTTGCGGCCTATCCAGAGCACTCAAAGAGAGTTAACCAGAAGGTTCAAGTACCTTGAAGAGCTACAAGATCAGTTATGGAAGAGGTGGCAGATGGAATACTTGCCAGAACTCAATTATTACCCATCAGGCAATGTAAAGGGCTCCAATGCAAATTGTATTAAGGTGGGAGAAGTGGTAATGATTGGGAATGAAAGACCAAGGCAATGCTGGAAGTTTGGCATAATTGAAGAGTTGTTTGTTGGCAAAGACAATTTAGTTAGGTCTACATTGGTAAAGACTTCAGGAGGAAAATTAAAGAGACCTATACAAAAACTCTATGCTTTAGAAATCAGCAAAAACACGGATAGTCAAGATGAAACATTTGAGTTACAGCCTCATGGAGAAGGCTTGGCTAAATTTGCAGAAGGTAATGACAACACTGCCTCTTCGGTGGGGAGTGTTAGAAAATCTAGAAGAGGAAGAGACATTGTTGTCCCAAGGCGATATGATGACTAAGCTGATTGATGCAGCATTGCTTGTATATATTAAGTTAAGGTGTGTGTGTATACAGGGTGGGCCGTAAGTTTCCATACATAGGAAAATTTAAATACGTGCGTCGGTATTTGGATCAGCAGTTTCCGGATGCTTGGATTGGTCGGCGTGGTCCTGTGGAGTGGCCTCCCAGATCCCCAGATCTCACCCCCCTTGATTTCTATCTTTGGGGGCACTTGAAGGCCATGGTGTATCAGGAAAAGATACGAGACATAAATCATCTAAAGGAACGTATCACCAACGCCATTACAAGCATAACGTCAACTGTGCTAATGCGTGTTCATCAACAGTGGGGAACACGTATTGAAATGTGTTTTCAAAACAATGGCAACCATGTAGAGCATATTATATAAATAAAAATGGTTGTCCATACAAAAATGTTTATTTTTCCTATGTATGGAAACTTACGGCCCACCCTGTATATCCATCTCATAATTGTAAGGTTAGTGAAAAATTCACTTAATTTAGAACTAGCATTTTTGGGCTCTTGTGGCATTGTTTGGGCACTCTTGTGGCATCATTTTTTTTGGGGCGCTGCGCGTCCTTCCTACTCGTTTGTTGAATGCGGAACTTACATGGCGTGGTCTTACAGAGAGCTCTCTTGCAATTCAGTTTGGTTGTTTAGATACAAGATTGTTGCATCGTGCAATATTGCAGGTTGTGTTGCAAGGTTTAGAAGGAAGACCATAAATAGTGCCCCTTTTGTTTTTTATCTTAATTTTATGCAACTGAGGCCTAAGGTAGGCCCACATCGAGTCAGCAACCCTGATGTAGGACCTCCAAGTCCGTAAGTTTTTAGTCTAGCTTAACTTGGGCTGTAGGTTGAACCGGCCCTTCAGAGCTTGGCCGTTCACGGCTCAGCTGGGATTCTGAACCCAATAAAAAAAAAAAAATAACATTAAATAAATGCACAATAATTTGCCTAACTTGGGGAAAATTTGAAAAGATTGTAAACAAAGTAAAAAAAATGTAAACAAGATTTCACTCGAATGTACGTGAAGGTATGGTAATACTATGCTTGGTACATTAAATAAAATTATACTATACTAACTATAATAGTGGAAATAACTCGGTTTTACTAAAAAGAAATGTATCACTGGTGTATGGAATGTTCACTTTGTTTTTTGTTAATTCTGGCTCGATACTAATTATTAACTGTTAATAATACTGACTTTTCAAATGTTTAGAGATTATTTAAAAAAAAAAAAAGTTTTTTACTTAACAAGATTCCTACGGCGAAATCCTTAGAGACGTGTCCTGAAGACGTGTATTCTTGGCCACTTGTTCTTGGATGAAAACTAGGCGTGGAGAACTTGGGAGTCGTGACATGCCGATTCAAGGGTGAATGTGACGAACTGGAAATCGTGACACGCCAGTCAACTGGATGTTGGTTCTAGTTCCAGGGTCTGGAAGACTGGAAGAATCCTGCATGCAGAGGTCGCCAGTTGTTAAAATCCTGGCTATAGGGTCGCCATTTGTTAACCCCTCCGTCTATGGCCTGTGTTGGTTCGAAGTCGACGGGGGTTCTAGTTAGGTGGCAGCAACGGATGTGTTGCAGTAGTTTTCTTCTATATTACTCTCCGAGTTCTTCTATAGTGGCTCGGAGGATTCTGGGAGGCTTACTAAATTCTCTGAAGATTCTCGGATTCTTCTTATAACGTATCGGGGAAGTTTAATGACTAAGTTCTCTGAAGAGAGCAAGGCTCGAAGGAGAAGATAAAGACTATTTCTTACTGTAATTTACTGCTAAAATGTACAGGCAGTGCTCAGCCTTTGAATCTATTTCTCAATGAATATGGAAGATTTTTCGGGGGTTTATATACCCTAAAACTGCTAACATCATTATTATTAAATGTTGAAAAAGCTGCATTATTTTTGCACAATATTTGAAAATAAAGTAAATCTTTTAGCTGTGGTAAGGTTTAAACGAATAAACAAGATATTTGAAGATGAAGCCATGTTTTTATCTTAAACCGCGTATTTTCAGATTTGATGCTATCATGATCTGCCAAGTTAACTAAAAGTGGAAATTGAACTATGCATCTTTACACTAAAATATGCATATGAGTAAAAATTAAAATTTTAAGATTTACAATTAAATGCTTTGGCAAAACATGACCATCTTTTATACGAAGGAAGAATGTATACAAAATACTGTATGAACATTGCAAAGCTTAAGCAGGATTCATTATTAAGCGAAATAAAAAAAAATGATTAAGAGATTTTGAAAAGAACAAGTCACCAATTATTTGGCAAAGTAGAAAGCAAATCAAAAATTTTATCGAAACTCGCGTTAGGCGATTTTGGTCCTTATGTAAAAATGAATACATACACGTACGTACATATGAATATAGGTATTATATAAAGTTAAATATATATGAATATATAGGATTATATAAATATGTGAACCATATAAACATATGAATTTTAAAAATGGATACAAGAACTATATAAATGAATATAAGAATTTCATGAAAGATAGTATAGGAATATAAGAATTATTCATGGTTCATTTTTACACACACACACACACACACCAGGGCCGTTTCCTGGCATAAGCAGACTAAGCGGCCGCTTAGGGCCCCGCTGCTACTAGGGGGGCCCCTAGACAGGCTCCCAGGTCATAGCTCAGTGGCCAAGAATAGGAATATAGCTGAAGTTATTATTAATATTATTGTTATTATTAATATTATTATTGTCGTATTAATTAAAGTTTTTGTATGAGACAAATGTGATAAAACGGAGACAAACGAAACGTTTTGGTCGTTGTGTGTAAATAACTATTGAGAGATCTTATTTGTATATTATTTAACTTTATTCTTACTATATGCTTATACTTTCATAAATGCTTAATTTTTCTAGTATTGTAAAACATTATTTTACTAATTTACTAACTATTAACAGATTTTGTAACACTTTAAAATCTAGGATTATTTTCGTTATGTTTTCAACTTTATTAATTCTTTTCTCATCTTTTTCAGATAATGTGACGTTAAACGGCATCCAACCAAGAGGAGGAGGGTCTGTCTCCCAGGGGCCAGGGTTGACAGAGTTAGAGACGAAGTGGATAGGATTGACGTTGCCTCCCGTCACTCAATGTTGGTGACGATGGTAGGAGGCAACGACTCGTATAGGCCCGATACGAGAGTGCCTGACCTTTTGGAGAGATATAGGGGGTTAATTAGGTCCCTGAAGGCGAGGTCAGATAAGTCTTTAGTTCTAGGTATTACCCCTAGGCACGGGTAGGGTCTTAGAATTACGTCAAAAACAATATTTTTGAATAACAAATTAGAAGAGATTTGTGCTGAGGAAAATGTACCCTTCGTAAAGCTGTGGTCCGAATTCAGTGGTCCTAGCCTTTTTATAAAAGATGGGGGTGCATTTTAATGAAATAGGTAATGCTAGGCTAGGTAGGTTAATAGACGAAAACGTGCGAAAGCTGTATAGGTCGAAGCCTTCTTTAAACGTTGTGGGTCCGGGAAACGCGGGCCCGACGTGATAAATAGTTTAAAACGCGGGCCCGTGGTAAAAAATAACTTAAACGTCTTTTATTGTAACGCGCGTAGTATTAGAAATAAATTAAATTAATTTAAGGCGATAATTTATTCCGGCAACTATGATATAGTTGCTATCACTGAAACTTGGTTAAATACCGTGACTCGGGACTTGTTGGGGGAACTTGATATACCGGGTTTTAAACTCTTTACTAATGATAGGTTACATAGGTTTGGCGGAGGCGTTTTGCTGTACATTCGTAATTCCCTTAGGGCTATCGAGGTTAAGTTAGATTTTCCGGCAGCAATTAATGCGATATGTGTTGAAGTTAGGGCGCGTAGTATAGTTTTAATTTTGTTGTTGTTTATAGACCTCCCGTTCAACCCCTCGATACAGATGCAAGATTTTACTCACTTCTTGGTAATTTTATTGACAATCGGAATAGTATAATTGTCGGAGACTTTAACTGCCCTAATGTTAATTACGAGAATTTTACTGGTAATGAGGAGGGTTTGAGATTGGTTGAGTTTATGGAAGATAACTTTTTACGACAGATAGTTACCGAACCAACGCGCGGTGACAATATTTTAGATTTGGTGATGACGAACGGCGAGAATATAGTAGAAGGTTTAGAAGTAGGCGAGAGTTTAGGATGTAGTGATCATCAAATTCTTAGGTTTAAGTTAGCGATAAAAAATACTCAGGATAGTAACGTAATAGAAGTCCCTGATTTTCGTAGGGCTAATTTTGATAGTTTTGCTGATAGGATGAGAGTAGTGGACTGGGATAACTTATTTATGGGCAATGACACAAATTTGCGTTGGGTGGCGTTTAAAGAAAGTTTTATGAATATTGAAAGGGAGTTTACTCCTCGTAGGCCCAAGCGCGCTAGAAATCGTTGTAGGCCGAAGTGGTGGACTAGGGAAATAGGAGAGTTTATAAACGAGCGTAATAGAGCGTATCGACTTAGTAAGCGCAATGGCACGGCAGCTAACTTTAATAGATATATCGAGCTTAGACGTCAGGTTAAAAGATCAGTTAGGAATGCCAAGCGTAATTTAGAGATACTTATAGCTGCGGATAGTAAACATAATCCAAAAAAAGTTTTTTGAATACGTTAATAATCGTAAGCCGGTAAAAGATAACATAGGCCCTCTAGTGGATGTTAATGGCGCTTTGGCTTCTGACGCTCAGGCGATGGCGGGTATTTTCAATAACTTTTTTGCGACAGTTTTTACCGTAGAAGACGTAAATAATGTCCCCGACGTGGACGATATCGTTCCATTTAGTAGCGAGACTATTTTGGATGAAATAACTGTTTACGAGGCTGAGATTGCGCATTATATCGATAGGTTAAAAGTTAGCAAGGCTCCAGGCCCTGACGCTTTTTATCCCAGACATTTGAAAGGTTTGAAAGAAGTTATCGTAGGCCCCTTAACGAAGATTTTTAATCAGTCACTCGAAACTGGGATTATTCCTGAAGACTTCAAATTAGCTAACGTCACGCCTATTTTTAAAAAGGCGACCGCGCAGTAGCTAGCAATTATAGGCCCATTAGCTTAACGTCAATTGTCGGTAAACTTTTGGAATCCGTAGTTAGGGATCGTATCATCGATCACTTAGAAAGTAGAGATTTGATTAATAGTAGTCAGCATGGGTTTCGACGCCATAGGTCTTGTTTAACTAATTTGTTAGAATTTTATAACGAAATAGTGCACGAATACGATAGGCATAGAGCAGCTGACGTTATTTATTTAGATTTTAAAAAGGCGTTCGATACAGTTCCGCATAGGAGACTAATTGCGAAGGTTAAAGCGCACGGTATACGCGGTCAGGTAGCTAACTGGTTAGAAGAATGGCTTCGTGCTAGGAGGCAGAGGGTCGTAGTTAATGGTAGTGAATCCGGGTGGTTAGATGTAGGTAGCGGTGTCCCACAGGGTTCAGTGTTAGGCCCATTGCTATTCGTTATTTACATTAACGACATAGATGTAGGATTGACTAGTAACGTGTCAAAATTCGCGGACGATACTAAAATAGGCGGTAAGGTTGTTAACGAGGACGATAGATAGAAATAGGATCCAAGACGATGTAAATAGGATTATGGAGTGGACGGATAAGTGGCAGATGCAATTTAACGTAGACAAATGTAAAGTTTTGCATATAGGTTCTCGCAACAATAATTACACGTACACGATGGATGATAGGGAGTTAGCGAGCGTTGACGAGGAAGTAGATTTAGGCGTACACGTATCTAAGGATTTAAAGGTTAGGAACCAGTGCCTGGAGTCTTGCGCAAAAGCTAATAGAATGTTAGGCTTCATAGCGCGTAATTTCGAATTTAAATCGAAGGATATTATATTGCCCCTTTACAAGTCCCTAGTCAGGTCTCATTTAGAATATGCCGTTCAGTTTTGGTGCCCGTACTTGCGTGAGGATATTGATAGGTTAGAAAGGGTTCAGCGTTGTGCCACGAAACTTATTGCGCAACAAGCCTTATGAAGATAGGATTAAAGAGTTAGACCTGTATTCACTCGAAACTAGAAGATTAAGGGGGGAGCTTATTGAAGTTTTCAAAATCGTTAATAACATCGATAACGTAAATTTTGACAAATTGTTCACTTTCGATAATAGTAATACTCGCAATAACGGATTTAAGTTGCGTGGCAGACGTTCCATTACTAATATCGCTAAAAACTTCTTTACGTTTAAAGTAATTGATAAATGGAATAATCTTCCCGCGTCAGTCGTTCATTCTACCAGCATTAATATGTTTAAGAACCGTCTTGACAGACATTTTAAAAGTATTAACGTTGTTTAAAATAAAAAAACAAAGTTAGCAACAGGAGCTCTGGTTGTGGTGCTCGAGGATGAGTCTGTTGACGATGAATGCCAGCTTGTGACATGCCAGCGTGTGATGCCAGCAATAAAATTAAAAAAATAAAATTAGACTAACACGAACGTAGATGTAGCTCGTAGCGTAAACTAACCCACTTTTTGTTTAACTTTACGTACTTTTTTACTTTGCATGTCTGTATCTCTTTTCTTGCATGTTTGTAGTTTGCATGGTATGACAGTGAGTTAAGACTGTGTTTGCATGGTTTGTAAGCGTTCTTATTTTACTTCTTTTTATCTTTCACCCCTCTCCTATTTTCTCCGACTATTTTTCTGACTTGTCGGCAGTGGCCGGCGGATGATGATGGTGAGACTTTTTTCCTCTTTTTCTGAATGAATGTTAACCCACGAGTGATAGGTGTTGCTCCTTACTTAACCCCTTATTCTCTCTTCTCTTAACCCCCTACTCTTTCCTTTCTCTCGGGCTAGAGTGGATCTTAGGGTCTTTGTTAGCCTTAGCTTCTGTAGATCTGTAGATCATGATTATTATTTAGCAGATTAGTTGTGGTTAACTAGATGTGACTTCGTGCATCTTGAAAAATGAAACATTATCCATCAGGAGCTGAAAAACGGAAAAAGAAGAAAATAGAGGAGAAGCTTTCCAGTAGCACAGGTGAGATGTGCCACTTGCATATTCTTATGATATACTTTGCTTACGAAGCTCCTGACGAACCATTTACAGAAGCCTTAAAGAGGCTGGAAGTAAAATTTTTCAATGTGGTGGTGGATTGTACCATCGGGTCAATAAATGAGAGATTCAAAACATTAGATGATGTGAGGAACATATTTGGGGTTCTCCTAAACTTCACCACAATGAACAAGGAAGACTTGTCCTGCAAGTGTGAAAAGCTCTCTAAGATACTGAGCTCTGGAGCTGACTCTGACATTGATGGAAGAGAACTGGCCCTCGAAATTAAGAACTTGCCGACTTTACCTTCACACAACATAACTGCATTGGAGCTTCTCTCCTTCATTCATCAGAAGCAACTGGAGGAACTATACCCCAATCTCCGGGTTGCACTAAGAATTGCCTGCACATTAGCGTCAGCCGAGAGAAGCTTCTCTAAGATGAAGCTAATCAAGAACTACCTCAGATCATCAATGGGGCAGGATCGCCTCAGTGGCCTTGGCATCATAAGCATCAACCAGGACGTTGGCAGGGAGATTTCATATGATGATGTTATTGATGATTTCGCCCAGAAAAAATCTAGGAGGCAAAAATTTTGAAGATACAAACTGTTCTGTATAACTGTTAGCTATTACACGATTGTATCGTAGAGTTAGTAATTGTTTGGTAGTTGATAATTGCATTATTTTTTTATACATAGTTCTGTGTCATTTATTCTAAATGTATAAGCTAACTTACAGGAATTTTATGAAGAGTATTTTTTCTGTTTGTCTTCTGAAAGTACATATTTGTTGTTTTGGACATGAATGTTTCATTAAAATTGTTTCATAATTGTTTTTTATTAACACAGTCATTTTTTGTATGTGTGCGCTGAGGTGATGTAGTGAGGCGTGAGTTGGTGGATGGAGGGGGTGGGGCCTCAAATGGGTATACTGCTTAGAGCCCCCTAATGGCTAGAAACGGCCCTGACACACCACACACACACACACACACACACACACACACACACACACAGGCCCGGCCCCAGGGTTTTTGCCGCTCTAGGCGAACTATGACTCGCCCCTCCCCCTCACATTCACTATAAAAGAAAATGAGAAGTCTAGAATGAACTTTTACCTTTATTTACTTGGCATTTGAAATGAACAATGTAAAAAAAAATAAATATTTTGATTGATTTTTTTCCTACTTTTCATTAATCCTAACACAATTAGAACTTTGTTTTTCGTGCTTTTGCTTTCGCAAATTGGGCAATAAGTTGTTTGAGACAAAATTTCGAAACTATTTCGTGTTCTATCGAGATGGTGGTCAGTCCAACAAGTTTCTCTTGTAGCATGAAAGAACGAAATATGTCTCTATCAATTTTAACTTTGAAAAGCTACGCTCCCCCTAGTAACAGAAACTGGAAAAGTCAAGAGAATTCGAAGAGCAATGAAGATGTTGGGAAAGCTGTCTATGAGTCTGTGTTCAGAAATAAACTTCAGTACATCTTGAGGTGTAAGACATCTTGGAAGTTGTCGTGAAATATCCTTCAGTTCACTGCACAAATCTGCTGCATCAATATCTTTTGAATTTCCATGCTGTAATGCCGACTCTAGCTTCAAGCAATGTTCTAATATCTGTTTGAAGTCTTGTTTTGCAGACTGTGCACATCGTTGAGGAAACCAAATATTGAATGAAGCTGCTGTATCTGCTCAAATAGTGCTTTAACTGACTGGATTGCAGTATCTAGGGCTGAAAAGTAGAAGTTTACTTGGAATTTTTGTTTTGGATCCTGAACTGATTCGTCTTTTGCCTCATATGTAAACTGTTGCTTCTTTCTCCGAATACGTGCTGGTTCTGGTTCGAAGTCTGTTGGTAGTTCAAATTCCTCAGCAAGCTCACGAGCATCTACTAGTTATTTTCAAACGCTTCATTACTCCTGCATTTCTCCAGAAACTTCTTGGTATGTTGCAGCTGTTCTACAGCAGAATGTATGTCGAAGTCCTTTGCCTGCAGTTTCTTACTGGTAAGGTTAATCTCAAACAAGATATCATATCACAAAATGAGTGGAACTACAAATTTGAACTCGCAAAAGCCATATGCAAGAGCTTCTGCATTAGCACGCTCCGTATTGCCAGATGATCCTGTTAGGGTAGTATCATCAAAAATTTTAATTTCAAAATTTCAGCAAACCTAGACGGCGCTCTTTTGAAGCTATACCATTACACATTTTAACCGCATTTACAAACACAGCCGTGCTCCACAATGTGAAGTACATAATATATATAACTCAACATATGACATGGCAATGATGCACTGTTTTAAAAGTACAATATTTGATACTTTCGTTTATAAGAGAACATATTAATATATTTTTTTAAATAGAGAAGAAAATTCACCGTCAAATTTGGCGCCCTAGGTGACCGCCTAGTTCGCCTATATGGTCGGGCCGGCCCCGCGCGCACGCGCACGCGCACACACTATATACGAGTGTGTATATATATATATATATATATATAATATATATATATATATATATATCAACATCAAAATTACAATAGCTAGAAAAATAATGGGAATAATCTGGAGGAGCTTCCGCAGCAAAAAAGCAAACATCATGTTCAAATTATGGAAGACTAGTCCTACCAATAATTGAGTATTGCTCAGTACTCATAGAGAGAGAGTGAGTGAGTTACAAGGAAAAGAAGTACCTCAAAAGGCCTTGCGGCCCATACCGAGGAGGTACCAATGGCAACGGGTGCCAGAGAAAATTTTCTACACACTCAAATAGTGTGCAAGATTTGGTCTAACCTTTCCTTGAAGCGATCCACAGAGGAACTGTTCACAACTACTGAGGGTAACCTGTTCCACGTGTCACAGATCTTATACGTAAAGTAATTCCCACAAACACTAGCCCTAAACCGTTTCAAATCCAACTTCCAACCATTGTTGCGAGTTGGGTTATCATTTAAACTAAACATGCTTCTAAAATCGACATCGTTGAACCCGCGTAAGAGCTTGAAAACCTCAATGAGTTGACCGCGCAGCCTCCGAGTTTCGAGCGAAAACAAGTCCAGGGCGCGTAAGCGTCGATTGTAGCCCATATGCCTAACGGAAGGGATTAACTTTGTGGCCCTCGCCTGCACTCGCTCCAGCCTCTCAATATCTTTCCTGAGGGTGGGCGACCAGAACTGCACTGCATCCTCGAGGTGCGGCCGAACATGGGAATTGTACAGAGGGAGCACAATCTCCTTGTTCCGCAACTGAAATTGCCTCTTGATATAACCCAACAGCTTCTGGGCTTTCTTTTCCACCTCTACGCACTGTTTCGTAAACTTAAGGTCGCTGCTAATTAGCACACCCAAGTCCTTTTCTGAATCAGTCGCCTCGATATTGTTCCGCAACATCGAGTAGTCCGACTTGGGATTGGCGTAGCCAATGTGCATCACTTTGCATTTACCCAAATTAAACGGCATTTGCCATTTTTCAGACCACTCTCCTATCCTACGTAGGTCCGCACGCAGTTGCTCGATCGCTTCGGGCGTCCCAACATTGGCCCCAAGCTTGGTGTCATCAGCGAATTTGGCGATCCGACTGACAATGCCACCGTCGATGTCATTTATGTAAATGATAAACAACAGTGGCCCCAAAACGGAACCCTGAGGAACCCCACTAGTGACCGAGGCACAACCCGAACTAACCCCTTTAATTACCACCCTCTGCCGCCTATTCTTCAGCCAGTTTTCAATCCATCTACCTACTTCCCCACCGATACCCAGCGCGCGCACTTTGGCCATTAGCCAGCGGTGAGGTACCTTATCAAAGGCTTTCTGAAAGTCGAGATAAATTAAACAGTCGCCCTACTCTTAGCATACTCACTCAACATGACGTGGGAAAACTCGAGCAAGTTGGTGAGACACGACCTATGCCGTCTAAACCCATGTTGGGAGTCCTCAAGCAGCTTGTAGGAATCCAAATGGTCAACGATCCTATCCGCTATTATCCCCTCTAATAATTTACCTACAACTGAAGTGAGACTAATGGGACGATAGTTCCCTTGACTTTTGTGATCCCCTTTCGTAAAGATAGGGGTCACATTGGCTTCCCTCCAGTCACCAGGCACCTGGCCCGTCTCCAACGATTTGTTGAAAACTGTAGCCAGGTGGGGAGCCACCTGGTCGCGCACCTCCCGCAACACTGGGGAGAAACTGGTCTGGCCCAGGAGCCTTAAACGCGCTCAGTTTGTCTATTCTAGCGGCAACGACTGTCGTGGTACACCGAACACTATCAAGGCCAGCCCAGCACCTTCGGGGATGACGCGGGTGTCCTCCCTGGTGAACACTCCCGCAAAGTACTCATTCAGCACATTAGCGATGTCCGCGTCGGAGGTCCGCAGAACGCCACTTCGGTCTTTTAACGGACCTATCATGCTTCTAATGGGCTTTCCATTGTTAACATAACTGAACTGAAGAACTCCTTAGGGTTCCCCTTGCAGAGGCTTGCCACCCAGAGTTCTTCGTTACGTTTCGCTAACCTAACCTTCGCCTTCACTTCTCTGCAGAGGCGGACATACGCCTCACTGTTCTCATGGGAACGATTGGCCTTCGCCCTCCTATACGCAGCTTTCCTATTTCGAATAGCCGAAGCGATGTCACGACTGAACCACTTAGGCTGCGTTGAAGCAGGGGTGACCGGTTTTGAGGGCATGGCAGCAGACCAGCACAATAAATTGGTCCCGAAATGCAGTCCACACTCCCTCAACATCGCCACCGACCTCTAACCCCATCTCACCTACGGTGTCCCGGAGGCCAACAATCCGCCCGCCGTAGATCGAGCTTACTGCCTCTAGAGTCACTAGGCTTCACCCGAGGGACGCAGATACAGAACCTAATCAGACCGTAATCACTCCTGCCCAACGATTCGTCAACGGTGAGGCCAGTGACGAGGTTGTCTTCGGTCGTGAATACTAAGTCTAGAACGCTTTCGCCTCGTGTAGGCCCATTGACCCACTGAGTGAGGAAGTTCTCATCAGCAAAGTCAACTAGCCTCCTCCCTTTGGCATCAGTAGTCCTGTCTTTCCACTTTATGCCGCGACAGTTGAAGTCTCCTAAAACTACACACACCCTATCCCCTAGCAGGCTACCGAGTTCGGTTTACAGGGCTGTATCCTCCTCGAGGAGGAAATGCGGAGGTCTGTACACCAAGATTAACGTATAGTTCGTCCCTCCCACGTTCAGATCGACGCCAAGCAGCTCCCGTTCCGATCGGAAATGGCAGTCAACCGGACTCAACGTGTTCCTCACGTAGATAAGTATCCCTCCTCCCTCCCCACGTGTGCGGTCTTTGTAAAACATTCTATATCCTGGAATTTCGAACTCCCCAACGTAGTCCCTACGATCAGTATGGAGAAAGGGAGAGTGTTACAAGGAAAAGAAGTACCTTAAAAGGCCTTGCGGCCCATCCCTAGGAGGTACCAATGGCAACGGGTGCCAGGGAAAATTTTCTACACACTCAAATAGTGTGCAAGATTTGGTCTAACCTTTTCTTAAAATGATCCACAGAGGAACTGTTCACAACTTCTGAAGGTAACCTGTTCCACGTGTCACAGATCTTACACGTAAAGTAATTCCCCCACACACTAGTCCTAAACCGTTTCAAATCCAACTTCCAACCATTGTTGCGAGTTGGGTTATCATTTAAACTAAACATGCTTCTAAAATCGACATCGTTGAGCCCACGTAAGAACTTGAAAACCTCGATGAGACAGACAGACAGACAGACTGAGACAGACAGACTGAGACAGACAGACTGAGACAGACAGACTGAGACAGACAGACAGACTGAGACAGACAGACAGACTGAGAGACAGACAGACTGAGAGACAGACAGACAGACTGAGAGACTGAGAGATAACACCATCAGAAAAATATTAAATGATCAACTGCAGAGTATTGATGATGTCATACAGGAACTAATTGAGAAGCATACAGAAAAAGACGACGACGACGACAACGCTATAGAAGCGATAAATGTTAACTCAAAGTACTTCTATAATTTTGCAAAAAGGTAGTTGAAAAACCATGCAATAGAAACGTGTTCTTTGAAGAAGAACTACAAGGGGAAAGTATAACAGACTTCGACTTTACGCAAAGAGGTCCCAAAATATAGCTTTCCTCACCAGCTGTTTGCAAAACAGATAGGACTCAACGTTGGGACGTTAATAAGTAATCAATTATATATATACAGGGTAGGCCGAAAAAACTATTACCCAACTTTTGAAAAAATATTGTGGCTCACCCTCTATAGTCTATACTGATCTTACTGCTGAGGCCGTATATTGTACCCATACTTTGTCTTTCAAATGCTGGCTTTGAATCTAGATTCAACGCCCCCCAGGAGTAGAGGTACAGGCTCACAACTGGAGGGAGGTATCAGAATATGGTGCTCAATTGAAAGGCGGTCAAAGTCAGCAACTGATACTTTCAGATGACAGTCAGTTTCTCCATAAATAATTAATTTTCCTAATTTTTACACAAAATAATTAATTTATTTCTTTTTTCATTTCAGACCATCATTCTGCTATAGTTGGTGAACAAGTTACAACATAATGAAATACTCTTTGGAAGATAAAGCATTGATATTGAACCTGCGTAAGGAGAAACAGTGGGGTGCAAAACGAATGAAGAAAGAGTTTCCAAATAAACGATGGAGGATACATGGACTTCAATACCTCGTAAAGAAAATCGATATCACAGGGTCGACCAAACAAAAAGAAGGCAGTAGAAGGCCAAAAACATCACGTACTGAGGAAAATATTGACACGGTTTCATCCATGATATGCAGTCAAGAAGAACGGCCCAACACCCACAAGTCCATTAGAGAAGTTTCAAAAACTACTGGTATTTCTCGCTCTAGTTTTCGTCATATAGTAAACGATGATCTGGGTCTTAAATGTTTTAAAATAGTCGAAGTTCATAAGCTCTCTGCATCAAATAAGCAAGCAAGAGTTGAAAAATGTCGTGCTCCGTTAGATCGATTCCCTGACAGAGAAGTATCGAAAATATGGTTCAGCGACGAGAAGACCTTTACGGTTGCAGCAACAATAAACACACAAAATGACCGAGTTTATGGAAGACAGGACAAAAAATATCTATCAGTCTAGATCGACTTTGCAGAGAACGTCCGCATTTTTCTCAAAGTCATGGTTTCCATTTTTATTTCAAAGTTAGGGAAATCAGAGATTGTTTTTGTTGATCAAAATGCCAAAATCACTGCTGCTTATTACCAAGAAAAAATTCTTCATGCAGTACTGCCGTCGATAAGGGAGAAGTCAAGGTTGCAAGCGTGCATTGATAATGGAGGAGGGCACATTCCGCATAATCTTGGACTCAATTAGGTAACTGTATAGAAACAGTTTTTCTACCCGTGTCTGTATAACAGCGAATTTGGCTAGTTAGCAAAAATCCAACTTCACCATGAAATTCTGTACAGGACACATATATTGATTGTACAAATAACATTTGATAAAGGTAAAATTATATTGTTCAAAATCAGAGTAATAGTTTTTTTGGCCCACCGGGTATATATGAGGTGACGTGTGTGTGTATATGTATATAGTCTAAAAGTCGCTGAAAGAAAGCTGAATGGCAATACAAAAAGATAAACAGCGGGACGTGGTCTGTTTGTTTATTGGGCTGACGAAAACGACATGTATTTTTGTAACGGCAGCAATCGTTGATTCTAAGTTTAATTTGGTGATGCTTCGAAAGTGACTAATGTGGAAGAAGTTTAAGTTGTCTAATTATCACTGGTCGACAAAATCGAACTTTTTATTTGTCACATGAACAAAAATGGGTAGATCTTATAGGTTTTTTACCGCTGAGTTAAAAAATGGCCTCAAAATTTTTCTATCACCCACCAATATTGAGTGAATCGAAAATTAAATTTGGACTAATTTATAGGCGTAATAGCAATATCAAAGTAGAAAATGCATATTGAATTCACCTAAAATGTGGCTACTGATGATTTACGCTTGTATTTCGCCTCTGGGCCATCCCTTGACAATGTCCAGCAGTAGTCATCCAACATGCTTGCTAGGGCTCCACTTGCCCTGGGATCGCTTCTCCATCGTGGATATTTGTTGATGAAAGCGTTCCCCATGCTCATCACTAACATCGCCTAAGTTTGTTGAGAAGAAGTCGAGATGTGAGTCAAGAAAATGAATTTTCAACATGTTGCACCCCATGTTTTTGTAGGCCTTGAGAAGTTCTCCAACGAGTGACTCTTAATTTTCGGCCTTGAAGTTTCCGATGAAATTTGTGTTCACTACTTTAAATACTCTCCACTACTTTAAATACTCTCCAAGCTGCTCCTTCAACTTCACTTAGTTTCATCAAACACGCTCTCTCTCTCATGATTTCTCTAATTTGCGGGACCACAAATATCCCTTCTTTGATTTTGACTTCGCTGATCCTCGGAAATTTCTGTTTCAAGTAGAGACCCCCCCCCCTTCCATTTTGATCCATAGCCTTAACAAAATTTTCCATTAAACCAAGTTTAATATGTAGTGGTGGCAAATAACTTTTTTGGATTAAGAAGAGGTGAACTGGTGAGATTTTTATGCCCTGGAATCAACGCTTGTCGAAGTGGCCATTGTTTCTTTGAGTAATGGCTTTCCCGTGCTCTGCTGTCCCATTCACAGAGGAAACAACAGAATTTCGTATAACCCAGTTGTAAACCAAGAAGAAGTGCAATCACTTTCAAGTCCCCACAGATATGCCAAGAGTATTTATCATATTGAATATGTTTCACAAGCAGGTGTATATTGTCGTTTGATTCCTTTATATGTACGGCATGTGCTAATGGAACTGAAGGGTATTTATTTCCATTATGGAGTAATACAGTTTTTAAACTCAGCTTCGAGGAATCAATAAATAGGCGCCATTCGTTTGGATCATGTTGTTGGCCAATGGTTTTCATGAGAGGGTAGAAAGTTTCTTTGATGCTTGCGGTAAAAAGATATCTTAGTGCCTTTTTCTTGAAGATTCCAACCTTTCAACCTGGAAGCCGAAAGTTCGGATTGATCTTTTGACAATTTCAGATCACAGACAAGCTCGCTCAGGTCTGCTTGGGATATTAAGTGAGGCTCTGTCGATGAACAAGATGGTTCAAACATTGGATCAACATCGTCCGTCAGTAAACCATGTTGAGCTTCGTCATTACCATTGTACATCAATTTCATTTTCATCTAAACTCCACGTTTCCGGTGGCCTTGGTACTGGCAAATGTTTATGTAAAATAGGCCTTATGGCTGATGGTAAATTTGGGTATTGTACCATATGTTTAGATTTCGAATGCCTAGTATATTTGTTAAGCAAAAATAACAATCCGTTAAATGGTCTTTCGGCTCTCTTCATATCATCGGAACAGCAAACGGCATTTGACGAGACCCATTTAGCCAGCCTGTCAGAAGTCTTAAACACGTAATACAGCATATATGAGGTGCCCACGCCTTGTTCTGATCCCCTACCTTGCAACCAAAATAAAGTTCGTAAGCTCTTTTGACGAGAGGGGTGAAATTTCGCCTTTGAAATTTAAGTGTTAACTCTCTGCACACATAATAGAAACATTTTGGATGGTTGACACACTTGCGTAGCATTCTGTCAGGAAACAATACGAACGCACTGACACAAAAAATGATTATATATATATATATATACATATATATATATATATATATATATATATATATATATATATATATATATATATACACACACACACATATATATATATATATATATATATATATATATATATATATATTATCGGGTCCGCAAAAAAAAAAAGGAGCATGACGAAAATGTTTACTGTACATTTATTTTTACACATAATGACAAATAACTTATTTTAGGCAAATAAGCAACAAATAAACTAAGTTAGTACCAAATTTCATGTCAATACGTCAAAAATTAAAGAAAATATAAAAGTTTTACTACAACATGTCATATAATTTTACAATTTCCAAAGAAAACGAAATTATAAGACTATAAAAATTGTTCGATATGTTTGACAGAAATGTTTACTGTACATTTATTTTTACACATAATGACAAATAATTTATTTTAGGCAAATAAGCAACAAATAAACTAAGTTAGTACCAAATTTCATGTCAATACGTCAAAAATTAAAAAAATATAAAAGTTTTACTACAACATGTCATATAATTTTACAATTTCCAAAGAAAACGAAATTATAAGACTATAAAAATTGTTCGATATGTTTGACAGAAATGTTTACTGTACATTTATTTTTACACATAATGACAAATAATTTATTTTAGGCAAATAAGCAACAAATAAACTAAGTTAGTACCAAATTTCATGTCAATACGTCAAAAATTAAAAAAAATATAAAAGTTTTACTACAACATGTCATATAATTTTACAATTTCCAAAGAAAACGAAATTATAAGACTATAAAAATTGTTCGATATGTTTGCCAGAAACCTCTACAACCCTTCGTAATCGGGGCCTAAATTGATCTATAGCTTTATCTACTTGATCTTGGGTAATTTCTTCCCATTTTTGTACGATAACTTCTTTCAAATGTTCGACATTTCGGATCTTATGCTTGTACACTTTCTCAGCCAACATTTCCCATATTCCGTAGTCTACGGGATTCAAATCTGGACTATTAGGGGGCCAATCTTTTGGGTAAAGCAATTCAGGAACATTATTTTCTAAAAATTCAATAGTTGACTTAGCGGTATGCGCCCGAGCGCCATCCTGTTAGAATAAGAAGTAACCATTATTCGCCAATCGTCTCATTTCGGGCAGCATTTGTTCCAACAAAGTTTCAGTGTAATAGCGGGCGTCTACTTTGATGTTTGGCTCTACGAAAAAAACAGATGTCTTGCCTAGTTTAGACACACCGACCCGTACCATTACGCTGGCAGAAAAATGATTACGGGTAGCATAAAGTCTATCATCTGGTATTTCATTTTTACGATTAACTCTTGAATACACTCTGTCATTTTGGGAATTTCGCGGTGGTTCTACCGTAAACTTCTTTTCGTCAGTAAAAAAGCCGAGGTCTACTTTTTCGGGAGTGATATTTCTTAACATGCGTTCAGAACAAACAACTCTTTTCTGTTCGTTAATTTCAGTTAATTTCTGCCCGTGTATCCGTTTATAAGGTTTTAGTTCAAGGTCGTTTTTAATAATGTTTCTGGCGCTACTTTCGGATATGCTCAACTCATTAGCAATTCTGGACGGTGTCACGTGAGTCCCTGGTCTGCCTTCTTGACTACAAATTCTTAGTTCCACATCTCTGATGTTTTCTTCGGTTCGAACTGATCTTGGCCTCCCGCTTCCTTGTTTCCTTTCAGTACTTTCAGTTTCGTCGATTTTTCTTAACAGCTTGTCCAAACCTCCTTTCGACCATAGTTTATTCGGAAACTCTTGTAATAATTTTATTGCGCCATAATTTTTATCAAGTCTATAATGTTTTATTAATATTTTATCTTCTTTAGAAAAGGGCATATTATCATTTTTATTGATTAAAATTATTTAGGCATCTGAAAAAAATAATTTGTAATGAGAAAAACATTAAATTTTTACGCGGAAATTCACTTTTTTAGTCATTGCACGTTTGTGGCCATAAAATCTTTATTTTATGACCGATTTTGATGAAATTTGTTTTATACAACTCTGGGCTCTTTTATCTTTAGCTAGATATATAACATTTAAGGGTCCGGCAAAAAATGCGGGCGTGAGAGCAATTTTCGTCATGCTCCTTTTTTTTTGCGGACCCTGTATATATATATATATATATGTTTGTAGTAAAAAACTCTCTTCTTTCTTATTTGACTTTTTACTTTATCGCTCTTTCTTCTTTTCTCACTTACTGCTTTGCTCTCGTTTCACTCTCATTATTAACGAAGGTGGGTTCACGGCTTGAGCCGGTGGGCGCCATTGGAATTTGAACTATGGAAAATAAATACGTGTGGATGTGGGTAGTCGGGAGGTAATGAAAATGGTCCACTGAGTTGGTAGGTAGTTAATCTAACGATTATTAAATTCTTTTTATGTCAATGACTGGGTGGATGAAACCAATTGGTTGCTGACCAGAGTTAGTATCCACACTAGTATTTATATGCTGTGTGATAGAGCGTGCTTGGTAGTATTGAAACGGGCACTACCAATCAACCAACGAATACAGAAAAAGCTGGTGGGGAAAAGCCTGGAAAAGGCACATTGCAAGAAGAGCGGCATGGTGAGCGAAGGAGCTTGAAACGGAAGAACGGAGAACCAGCTTTAGTGAGCTCACCTAAATTAAGCAAATAGAAGAAAGACTCCAATAAGAAGATCAGGTCTGACTAAGGAGACCAGGAATTGTCTAAAAATACTTGGTAAGTGAACCGTTGTATTTCTAAGCCCCAGTTTAGTTATAACATTTTAAACTAGGTTCAGTTAAATTGGCCTACATTGTGGTCTGAGACCTAGCATCAACTCGTAGTTTAACAAAGGCTACGGTAAATTACCCTAACCTAATTTGGTGAGGAATCCTACTGTGAACCTCAATTTACTCTACCCGCTCTGAACCATTTCCGGAATCTCTTGGCTGACCCCTACAAGGCTAGGCTTAACCTACTCTACAGTTAGACTGGAGATGTTAGGGGTGGGTTAATTGGGGACCAATTCATCCAAAGCATTTCTCACAGAACAATGCGAGAGAATGGGGAGAAATTACAAACTATCATTACTGTTTACTGACTTTTATTTACGCCGAAACAGTTAACAAGGCGGGGAAAAGTGAGTATGGATCCATCGTTAAACATTTGGTGGAGAAAGATACAGTTTAGAAATTTTAGAATCACAATCACATATTAGTAACGGGAAACACCTAACTGGACCAAACCCCGCCTGAGACATTTCATGTGTTGCCAACTAGTATTTTATATTTTTAATTTCATATAAAACATTATTAAATTCTTATTTACATACAGAACATTATTAATTTTCTTATTAAACATTATTATCTTCCTTATTAAGCAAAGTACGCGACAGGTTGAACTTGGTTTCGTTTCCTGCCGAATTGTTCATTTTCATGAAGGTCAGGCTTGTCGCTCCTCCTTGAACCAACAGCTGAACGTGGAATCCGAACCACGACCCACCAAGGAAGTCTGAAACCACGAAGTCCTAGGCCTGACTCAAGCCCAGCGTCTTGAACACTAAGTACTATATTTTACCACATTGCATTCACTGATACTTATCTTTATTGTCAGCCCACTTAATTTCCAAGCAAACTAGGTTGGTTGGTTAGTTGAATGTTCCGTTTTATGTCATTCATCCAACTGAGGACAAAGACAAGTACAGCAACGCCACCATCCCAAAAATAAGTCCCGCTTTAAATAGAATACATTACTTGCAGCGGGCTCGTCACTGTACCCCTTCCCGATTTCTCAGACTAGGTTGGGACAGTCGTTGGCTGGGTCGGAGTGAACTGTCTGTTACGTTTACGTCATTGTCGTAAATTCTTTTCTACCAAGTGTATTAAATATTTGGTTTACCATTCTACTAATCTGATTGAAATGAAGTGGGCAATTATTATATATTTCTCGTTTCGATGGCATTAATTTTTTTTATGTAGTTTTGAGATCACCATTTTGACAATGCCCATGACCCTTGATTGGCTGAAAGTTGGTGAATATGATAGATTATTTTGCAATTCATGCTTTTTTGTAGCTCAGATTTTGAAACTTAGACTATTTTTAACGTTGTGGTTTTTAAGAGTATTCTTTTGATGGGGTTCTTTATCTTCCTTCGCAACAGTGATTGAGGGCAAACCTTGTTACGACAATGACCACGTCGAAGCCCAGTTTTCATTAAGTTAGAGGGAGTTAAACATTCGGTATTCAAGCTGAAGACAGAGCAGTGGGCAGGAATTAATGAGATGCGTAGTGAAGTGATCAAATGTGTAGCAGAATGGTATTTGAATGGTTTCGGAAGATAGATCGGAAAGTGTAGAAAGATACTCGTAATTGTGTCACTGTTTTTAAGTGTTGTGTCAAATGTCTTTAAATGTTGTTCGAAAGTCATTTTAAACTAACCAAATGTGATCGAATAATGCAAAAAATGTTATTTTGTCAAATGTTTGAACCATATTAACTCTTAAGGCCGCCGCACACCGAAGGCCACGCTACGCGGTCCTCACACCAAAAGTCACGTGGCCGAGCAACGCCGCCAGTATCCATCCGACCTAATTTGGTAGCAATTTCCTTCCAACAATTATCTTTTCTGTATATGCCCCTGTACTTTTCTTTCTTCATGTCATAAAGGTATGAGTACCGTCTAACTTTTTCAATCAACTCTTCCATTGCAAAATTGGTGCGAAACGGGGCGGATGGGGGATGAATGAATGAGTGCGACTGATTGAACCACTTCCGCCAGTGGGGATGGCCGGATGGGATAAGCTCCACCTGCTACGAAGACGAACTGAGCATGCGCAGCCAAAGACAAGTCTGGGAATATCGCTCAGAGAGCGAACGCAAACCACGTGGCGCGGCTGGCTGACGCATGATGTAGCTAGCGTGGGCTTCGGTACGAGTTGCTTCGTTGAAAATCATTAGAGCGATGCTGAGCCACGTGGCGGGCGTGGCTTTCGGTGTGTGGCGGCCTCAAGGCAGTAGTTCTTAACCTTTTTTAGGCTGCAACCCAAATTCTGTTTGTGGGGCTAGCTCGGCGACCCATGCCTTCAAACAGTTCACTTGTAATAGATAATGAAATAAATAATTAATGGTAAAGTGATTAGGGATAACATAAATAAATGATAAATGTCAATTTAATAAAAATGCTTTCTGAACAAACATGAAAGAACTACACGTGATAGCTTATTAATGGCTCAATCAAAATGGCTTGACGACCCAATTTTGGGTCGCGACCCAGGGGTTAACAACCATTGCTCTAAGGCCAAATTAACTTTAGGTGATGATGATTAACAGTAATTTCTTAATATATTTTACATATCAGTAAGTATTAATGTAGTCCATCATGGTATGGTTTGGAGTTTGAATATTGCATACTTTCCTGTTCTTGATTGCTCATAATTTGCAGTCAGATGTAGTTTTATTTTTTGCTGGGTACATTGATCTCTATTTGACGAACTTTTTTTAACTATACCAAATTCCCGTCAATAATGCAATGCCTTACAAGGTCAATAATTATAACAGTTTTACAGTTTTATGAGGGTGTAAGGAAGCTTTTTAATGGAAGCAAAGGAAAACGTATTCAGTAATTTTGGAACTGCCTCTGAAGCTTGTAGAGAGAGAGCAGCGCAGGACAACCCAATGGAAGCGCACTCACTGACTGCATTGTGTCGCAGCATTCCCGCGATGAAACCAGAAGCCAGGCTGAGTTCGGGGTGGAAAGATTTTATTACTGTCAACGGGTTTATCTTTACAGTCGGTTTTAATAAGTACGAAGAGATTATAATCTTTTTGGCTTAAGTTTCTTTATCATTGAATATACTATATATATAGTATATCCACTAACTTTAGTTAACACATTTTGTTTTAGTACGACTTTAAGTAGTAAATCGTGTTTTTTGTTAAAGCTGAGGTGAATTTATAGCCTCTTAAGTGAATTTTTAAATTCTACAACGTACCAGTCTCCGGCTCCTGATACGGAAGTGACTGAAACATTTTGAGGACTGAAGTACAGCCCCACTAACAGATTCTCTTCTGAGTTAGGTTCTGAAGATGGGTGTCGTAACAGTGGCAGGTTCTCTTCTCCGCTGCTACACCACCTTACTATCTAAAAGAGAGCATTAACTGGATTTTGCTGTCAATGTAAATAAGCGATTCTTGATGACGCAAACTTTAACCACACTTAGATAAAGCTTTAGGTGGGGGAACTAATATGAAAGCGCGTAAAACGACAAATTTTTTATATCTTTAATGACAAACATGCCTAAGGACTTGCAATATACAAATTTAATAATGCTATGAATGCATTAATTATGATATATTCAAGATGTTCTAAACTGTCCGAAGTGAGTGAACATGGACGTCATGAAGAAAAGCTTGAATTATTGCTGTCATGGTTTTATGAACAGTAAGTCTTTTCATTATTAATGAATATCAGTCGTTCGCTTTTTTTTTTTTTTTAGCAGATAATTTTCCAACTCCTTAAATATATAGTTATCTAATTCTAATACTTTCAGAGAGGCAGTTTCAGTTTGTTCGCTTATTGGGCTTTTACGCTTCAACTTTGTGTCAGTATAAGGACCTTCAAACAAATTAGTACAAAACATAGCTTTCAACATTTCTCCCTTTTAAAATCTAAATCAAACTTATGCACTTATTGGTTTTTAGCTTTACATAATTTTAAGTACTTCTGAATCTGAAATGGTATAAATAATTTATTAACAGAATCTAACATGAAATAGTAGATCTCAGTGTAAGGCTATTTTAATATTTTAATTATTTGCTATTTTAATATTTCAATTATTTGCTCACCATAAAACCTTTTGCTCCAAAAGTGACCATCAGTCCTCGTAAAGAAAACAAATAAGTTTTACATGCGGATAAGATCTGCTTCAGAAAATAATGAACATCATGTCCCAGCAATATGTCGGTGAATCTTTCTGTAACGTTACAAATAATAAATGAAAAAGGCAATAAAAATAAACAGCTATTAAACCCAAAGGCCAGCTCTGAAGTCTGTGATTTGCTTGGTTTGTAAATTTACCGATAAATCTTTGTTTTCGTCTTTTCAGTCATACCGATAAAAGTAAAAATTACCACTTGTATCGGTTGGCGCAGAGGGATCTCCCCGCTTTTGACCATTTCAATTTCATACTTGGCTGAAGAAAGAAAAATCTGAAAATGAGAATGAGATTTTTCTCGAACCATCCCCAACCCCAACTTCATCATTCCCATTCTTATCCACGCCTTTTTCGCTTTGGTCCTAGGTTAGGTTATTTAGCGTTTCCCAAACTTCGAGGGAGGGGGGATTCGCGCGAGGAGGTTAGAAAATAAAAAAATAAAAAGTAAAAATCTGGATATTTTCAATTCACCATCGGTATACCACATATGGTATGTAAAATTGTTTAGAAGATATGTCATTAATACGTGAAACATTAATTTTTAATGTTACCTCACACTGATTATGGTACCTATAAATTACACTCCATGAATGTTATTTGCAATTGAAATAAAGGAAGGGGGCGTGGAGGAGTGACTTCAGTTTGAAGAGGGGCATTGGATAAAAAAAGTTTAGGAACCGCTGGCTTAAGGTAAGGTAGGTTCGTTTCTTTAAAGTCGTTCTCAAATCAAGAAAACGTTTTCAACAATCTGGAATTCTCACTTTCAGATCACGAATGACAGTGAAAATGTGATAAAGTGGGATGTAATCTGCGCCTATTTTTTTAAAGAATGTATAGTGGCTACGCAAAGACATAAACATAAACACTTTATTTCAGACTCAACAGGTACAAACATTATACAAGAGGTCCATAGTCATAATAAAATATGAAAGTATGCAAGACAGTTATACAGACCTTGAGAGAGGTGACGAATTATCGCATTGAATTCGTTCAAATTGGGAGAAGCGAAAGATGGAGAGGATAAAAACGAATTATCCCAAGGCTTTGCAGCTTTTTTAATATCTGTAGGCTCGTACCAAACTGAAAAAAAAAAAAAAATATATTTTAACTTTGTTTTTGGTTGGTTTCACTCCTCCAGGATTTCTAATTGGGAGTTAGACAAGACAATGTCGTCAGCAATATCAGTATAAGTCATCATAATGATGATTAATTATGTGTACCCAGTTAATTAGTGTATGAAAATAAGAAATAGGTAAGATATGGCATATGTAGTTAGTTTGGAAATTCATTAATATTTGGTATGAAATTAGTGGAAAGGTTTAACGCAATAAGTAAAAGTTCTATGTTTACATATTCAGTATAATTCAACCAGTTTAAAATAAAAAAACAACGCGCGCACATGCACGCATGCCACACACACACACACACACACATATATATATATATATATATATATACACACACGCCTGGTGGTGTAGTGGTTAGCGTCGCTGACTACTATTCCATCGGCTTCGGGATCGAGACCCGGTGACGGCAGGCTGCGCGCAGCAAAACCCAGCTGGTTCATCCTTCCACACAATAAAAAAAAAATTGATTGGTAGATAAATGGGTACCCTGGGTAGCCAAGTGGTTAAGGTGCTGGGCTGCTGGTGGGGTGTGGTTTGGATTCTACGTTAAACTGTAGGTCTAAGGTGGAGTGACAAGCTTGACAAAACCAAGGTTAACCAAGGTTAACCAAGGTTATATATATTAGGTGTTGTATGTTATTGCCCACAAAGATAATGATAAAATAATGTTAATTAATAGAATTTAATTGTACTTGTAAAAAAAAATAGCACTTTGTTCATTAGCCAGAATCGCTGCGAAGTCTCTTCTGGACATACTGTGGACAAACTGCTTAAAAGTGTCATTGCTAATCTTGCACCATTCTTTCATTAGTTTTAAGTGTAGATCTTTCTTCACGGAATTGTTTCCTCACTTTTGTCAAAAACTTATCATAGATGTTCAACTGGGTTCAGGTTGGGAGGCTAGGTGGAAACATCTGTGAAGCGATAGGCGTACCTCACAGCAGTCAAACCACCTTTTGGTAGCACCAGGGCCTGAATTGTAAAAAATTAACAACCGGTACGGCGTACCAGTTCGTACCGCCTCAACTCGAGCCCTGGGTAGCACGCGAAGCGTGACACGAACTTCGGAAACATTATCTTACTTGGATATCACTTCATTATGATTGAGATTAAGCTATGAAGCTATTACAATAAATAAAAGCAGTGAAAATTAAATTTGGGCCACTAAGAACGACGTGGTGGTGCTTGGAATTATTAACAATCAAATAAAAGCACTGTAAATTGAATCAATGCAATTTTTACTATTCCACCACTATAGAGGATGTAACGCAGGCCCGGATGCAGACCAGTGCTCACCGATGCCAGGCATCGGTCAGATAAATTTTGGCATCGTTTCGCACTGATCAGATTTTTTTGAAAATAGCGCCCCCTAGCGAGACTGCCTTGAAACGATACTCTCTGCTCGATTTCTGCTGGAAAATGCATAGGAACTTATACTTCGCGCATGCGCCGTACACTTTTTAATTTCTCAAATGTTTTCAAGCGCCATCTTTGTATGTAACAGGTGTTTTGTAGTGCAGCTCTAATTTCACTTTGAATAAATCTATCTTTTGTATTTTTTTTTATAATATTTTATATGCTAAAGTGAATCTGAGTGAACGTCGAGGTCTACAGAAAAATGAAGAAGGTACAAGCAAAGATCGGGACTTTCTTCAATACCAGTCGGTAAGTCGGATCAGACAATGATTTATTTTATGCTTGGAAAATCAGTCAAATTGTAGAATAATATATTCAACTCTACTCCTCCCTACTGGGGGCCTCACAATGTCACCTTATCATTATTCATATTATTGGTCATTCTTTTCAGGGAAGTACCACCAGTACCTTCTTGCTCAACTGACATCTTAGATGATTTGGGTGACAGACCATCCCAGAAAAGGAAGTTTGATGAAATCAGATATGACGCAGATGATCCAGTGCGCAAAATACAGAACACAGACACGACATGTGGTAAGAATTGATTTCTTATATTGTTGCCGTTAACTAAAAAAAATATCCCATTCATTTATTGTCATGAATGTAGTACAAAACAAGTTTAAACAAGATGTTCTCTACAATTTATACTGAAACTAATCATAAATTGATGGTTTTATGACTGGAATTAAAAAGAATATTGTTTTGAATTTTAGGTGAGGACATATCATCAAACCTCAGGAATGACATCGGCCTGTATTAACAGTGTGTGAGCGATTTGAATGATGACAAGAAGTATGAGCTTTTGACTTCCCACTGGCAACCTCCTGCAAGATACAAGTTTCCAGATACCAATAATTATGGCAGGAAGCGATTCTTCAATGGAGAATGGCTAAAGATGTATCCCTGGCTGGTGTATTCACCATCAGAATGTGGCGCATTTTGTTTAACCTGTGTGCTGTTTGGTTAGCAAGTGGCTACAACAGCAGCAAGTTGGACAAGCTGTACAAGTCACCTTTGACCAACTGGGTAACAGCTACAAATAAATTGGCTGAACATAACAGCAAGTCAGATTTCCACAAACACGCAACACTTTTTGCTGATACTTTTCGCAGAATCATGTCCAACAAGTCACAACCAGTGAATCGACTTATTTCATCAGCAATCAGCAAACGTGTCGCAGCACACAAACAAAAAGTAGCATCAATGATGAAGACTGTGATCTGGTGTGGTAGGCAGAACTTCGCTCTTCGATGGGACCATGAAGATGCTGAAGACGACTCGAAGAACAGAGGCAACTTCTTGGCACTGTTGCAGTTCCGTGTGGATGCTGGTGATGTGGTCCTCGAAGAACACTTGAAATCAGCTCCCAAGAATGCAACATATACATCAAAGACAATACAGAATGAACTGATCTCCGTCATCGCTGCCCACATTCAAGACGAAATTGTGAAGGAGATTAACACAAGTCCTCTGTTCTCTATTCTTGCAGATGAAGCTACTGATGTTAGCAACAAGGAACAACTTCCACTTGTGTTGCGTTTTGTTGACAATACAGATTCTATTCGTGAAGAGTTTGTTGGTTTTTTTGAATGTGTGAATGGTGTCACTGGCAAAGCCATTACTGACTTGCTGTTGCAAGTGGTTAGTGATCTCGGCTTAGATATGAAGAAATGCAGAGGCCAGTGCTATGATGGAGCAGGCAATATGGCTGGACAAGTCAAAGGTGCAGCAGCTTTGATAGCACAGCAGTATCCAAAGGCACCTTATGTCCACTGCCAGTCTCACAGATTTAACCGGTGTGTTGTAAAAGCCTGTGCTTTACAAGAAGTGCGCAACATGATGGGCACGTTGGAGGAAGTGGAGCGTTTTTTCAAGTTCTCACCAAAAAGACAGCTGCTGCTTGAAGAAGAGATCAAGGTGTGTTTTTTTCTTGGTATAGTCAGTACATTTTCTATTGTAATGGCTGTGTTGTAATAGTGAATTTAATGCTGTGAAATTTATTTTAAATTATTTTATTTTTTCATACATCTAATCTGAAAATTATTGCTTTCTGTTTTTGTCACTCAGGAGGAGTGTCCAACCTTTAGTCATCATAAGCTGACCGATATTTGCCGAACTAGATGGGTCCAGCGTTTGGATGCCCTAGATGTATTCGAAGAGCTACTGCCCGCCGTGGTTTCAACCTTGACATGCATCGAGGATAACGTCACTCATAACTGGGACAGTGAGTCATCAACAAAGGCCAGTGGTATGCTCCACCAAATTGGAACATTCCAGTTTATTTTCACTTTTGTTGTGACAAAGAAAGTTTTGTCATACACCCGTGTTATCAGTCAAGTTGCAGGTGAGGAGTCTCGACACAAAGAAGGCATATGACAGTGTTGGTGAGGTCCTTGGGTTTCTTCAAACAGTCAGAGACTGTTGACTCAAAACATTCTGAGTGGTTCAAGGCTGCAAAGGAAATAGCTGAAGACCTCGGCATAGAGTGACAAAGCCCAGGACAGTCGGCCGGCAAAAAAACAGAAACAATGTCCTTGCAGAAACTACGGAGGATTATTTCCGTTGCAGTGTGACTGTGCCATTCTTGGATCATCTCCTGGCAGATATTGGATCAAGATTCAAAGATGGCCAACAGAAAACCATTCTGGGATTTTCAGGTTTGTGATGGAATTATTTAGCTATAGGGATAATTTGAGAATGATAATTAAATTGATGGACTGATATATACTCTCTCTTACTGTTACATGAAATTGACAACTGGTTTATTCATTTTAGGTGTTCCTGCAGTTCTGTCAGACCTACTAAGATGACCTTCCCAGTCCCAATACTCTGTCTGCAGAGCTGGATGTGTGGCAATACCACCGGGAGCGGCGCCATCAGGCCAAATGCGACATAACCAGACTTTGTGCAGTCAACTTTACACTCCATGGACAAGTCTTATTCCCAAACATCTGTGCTGCACTCAAGGTATTGGCAGTCATTCCAGTCACCACATGTGAGTGTGAACGTTCAGTTTCAGCCATGCGTCGACTGAAAACGTATCTGAGGAGCACCATGAGAAATGATAGGATGAATGGTTTAGCTCTGATGCATGTCCACTATGGGCGGAAGCTCGATGTGGATATTTTGGTTGAGAAGTTTGCACGGCTCCACCCAAGAAGGATGGAGCGTGTTGATATTATCAGTGACAAACATTAGAAAGGATTTATTTTGTAAAATAAATATTTTGAAGTAAATAACGAATCATGTCTTCTTTTACATTTTGGTATGCATTTAATGAAATGGCACTAGTAACATTATGGGTCTGGATCCGGGCCTGTAACGAGATATTAGTTTCTTCCTTTTGCCTGCTTTATTCATGCCCTATTGTTCTATACAGTGCACACCTTTTTTTCCTGGCACAGCTGCTCAGTAACTGAAAGCAACAACTTAGCTACTGAATTTGTGATTTACAGGTATGTACATTGATGCTATTTTCTGATATTTTCACAAATTACACATATGTATTGGGAAATTATTATTCTAATTTTGAATTGAATTTATAACCTCCCTACCCCCATAACACACTGTTAACCTATCCAACCACCCCCAAAAATTATGTAATACCAGCACTACCCCCCCCCCCCCTCTCACATTGCCCTATAAAATGTTATTTTCATTAAATTGTTATTTCTCTCTTTCACCAAAAAAACTTGTTGCTCATCACTTACTCAAAACACCTTTTTTTTTATGCATGATAATAATTTGTTACTCTCAGCTATATTATATACAAGACACGTGCTGAAATTACATATCTTGTCATTTCCCAGTTTTATGTATTTGTGGTGATGAAGTGTTATGTAACACTTGAGGTGACTCCCCCCGCCATGTAATACACCTGGCCTAACCCCCCACCCACCCGCTTCTGCGTTACATAATTTTTTAATGGCCCCTAAAAGGGCTCAACACACTTTTGAAGGTTTGTGAAAGGTATAGGAAGGATAACGACATGAAATATAATCCTGCTAAAAGTTACATTATGATTGAGGACCAAGGCCTACAAGTACAGTATATACAATTTCCTGAATTTCAATTGAATGGTATGGTACTATCAGAAATGACCCAGACTAAGTATCTTGGCCATATACTAACTGAGTCTTTCAGATGACTGTGATATTCTAAAACAGTGTAGACAATTATATGCTCAGGGAAATACTTTGGTTAGAAAATTTTATATGTGTACATTAGATGTTAAGTTGATCTTGTTCAAAACTTTTTGTACTCCAATGTATACAGCTCATTTGTGGTGGAACTACAGAATGTATTATCTGAGGAAATTGTATGTTGCATATAATAATATTTTTAGGAGCTTATTAACCCTTTCAGCCCTGCATTTTTTGTTTTGTAGGGTTAAGTTATGAATGCGTGTATTTGAAACGTTACCAATTGGCATCTTCAGTCCTTAAAGGGTTAAGAACTCAAAGATTTATAAATGGTGCTCCTTCTAGTGCCAGTATGCTGTTTGTAGTCAATAAAGTGCCTAACTGTGCCAGTGACATAAGCAATTTTGTATTTAGATTTATCAATAGGCTTGGTAAATCAGTCAATAAGATAATAAAAGCCATGGTTAGTGGACTGATTTCTGATATATTTTATAAATCTCAAATCTGGAAGCATTGGCGTAAGCAATTATATGTTCACTGACCTACTTAGTCAGTGCTCCAGACAACTATCTCTCAACCTCCTATGGACTACTTGTATAATGTTTGTACCTGTTGAGTCTGAAATAAAGTGTTTGTTTGTTTGTACTTGTACGTATGTTAGGTTAAGTGGCTATGGATTGCGAATGATCCACAATAAAGATGTTTTGTTTGTTTGTTAAGGACTCTTTGGATGGCATCTCTGAAAATGGACAGAGAACTAGCAACTTACTTTTGCATAAACAAGACCATTCTCAACGGCATCATCTGACCACCTGTGGTTTCACTAATTTCTCTTGGCATGGTTCTTTAGTACCACATCGTATGGAAAAGTATTAATTGGCTGAAAAAGTATTCCGTTCTAAATATTGCACTATTGACTAATTATTATTATTTATGCAAGAAGGAGGGGCCAAAGGCGAGCGACAGCAAAAATACCCCCATCCCTCCAAAATACCCCCATCCCTCCAACTATGTAAGAAGAAGAGACGGAAATCAAGATCTCCGAGGCTTATGATGCCATTTTTTTATATATACCGTATATAAATTTCGAGAAGCTTGTGTAATGTAAAATGCATGTATGTGTAGTGAAGAACAGAGGGAGAAGTGTGTGTGTTTGAGAACATGCTGGACTGCTCACAGAGTAGATGAAACACGGAAAAAGATCAGCTAAAGGGGACAGTGACAGGAGAAACGGGAGTTCCAGCACTCCCATTCTCCTGCCTAACGTCCCCTCCAGTGCCGGATTGAGGCATAAGCCAACTAAGCTACAGTTAACAGTTTAGGACTCCACAATGTGAGGGGCCTCTAAAAAAAAGAAAAAACTGACTCCATCTCAGTTTCGTTAGTGGCTCTTGTAATAAGAGCCACTAACTACTGTAATGCGTAATAAAAGAGGCGGCAGTGCCTAATTCAGACATACTGCAGTTTGTACTGTTTTCATTAAATAAGCTGGTCTGTGTAACTGTATCTGTTTTTGTCAGTTTGTGTTGCAACTGTTGCTGTAGCTATAAAGTTTTCATATGAACTAATTATGAAATCATACACGAAAATATATTAATTTGAAACTTTTAT